>JAGTTD010000007.1:11338319-11870489 GCA_018398585.1 Simmondsia chinensis
ATCCTGAGAAGGGTACATAGGAAATCCAATATAAAACGTTGGGTGCAATTACAAGTGTTTAGAAAAAAAAAAATTGGAAAACCCAATGTTTTGTTTTTAGAACTACATTAACCTAATCCGGAAAAGGCTACGTAAGAAACCCCGAGATTAAATGTCGGGTGTATTCACAATTTCAAAAAATATCAAACATGAAATGCCGAAATCATGTGGTTTGACTAAGGAGAACTTGAGATTATGGTTAATTTATAGGAACATAGGAACATACCCAGTGCCTCAAGGGCTCCCGCCTACACAGGGTCTGGGGGGGGGGGTGGATGTACGCAGCCTTCCCCCTTCAAGGTGTTAACCTGAAGAGAGGCTGTTTCCCAGTGCCCCCAACCTGAGGGTGAGGACTTCCCAGGAGGTCACCCATCCTGGTACTACTCTTGGTTAATTTGATGGTACAAAATAACATAGAAAGAAAGACCTCAAGCTCGAAATTCAAATGGAAATAAAAAAAAGGAAATATAGATGAGTTGGACCGAATATGTTTAAATTAGCTAAATGGAATCAACAACTCTAAATCAAATTTAAACACAAAATTCAATTGCAAATGGTTTGATTTCTTAAAAAGGTACGAAGCAAACCTAATCGGAAATAGGTGCAACCCAAATAAGGAAATAAATTATTTTTACCTCGTGGGTTTAATTTTATGTCAACACCATGACTAGTTGACAGTTTGCTTCGACTTAGGCAACCTAAACCAAATCATTTCTATGTCCACTCTAAATCAAAATACCATTATTCCTACCCAAATCCAAAGCGACTCCCATGTTTGAACCCAAATCCAAATAGATTTCTATGTCGAACCAATGCCAAATTCAAAAAAATGACTTACATGTCAAACTTAAGCCCAAATTAAATTTTATTTTGTATCAAAATTCAAATTTACTTCGATCGAACTCAAACTCAAATTCAAAATAACTTAAACCACAAATTGACTTCCATATCATTCCAAAAAAAAAAAAAAACCCTTTTGTCAAACAAAAGTTTATACTAAGTCTCAAACAAGTTTGACTTTTACGCCAAATCCAAATACAAAAGGGTTCCCATGCCAAACTTAGGTACTAAATAGCTCATATGTCAAATTAAACTCAACGAAAATTCCAAAGCCAAGTTGACTCTTATGTCAAACCCACTTTCAGAGTGAATCCTACGTCAATTTCAAATCCTAAATGCTAGGCCTAAACCAAAACATCTTCCAAGTTGAACTCAAATTCAAATGATATTCAAGTCAATTTTAAGCCTGAGTCCAACCCCAATCCAAATGAATACGAAGTCAAACCCCGATCTAAAATGACTTCCCAGTCAAATCGAAATGCAAGACGACTTTCGGGTCAAATGAATGGAGATTGCTTCCAAACCAAACCTAAATCAAAATTACTTTCAAACCAAACTTAAATCCAAATTACTTCCAAATCAAACATAAATTCAAATGATTTCCAAGTCAAACATAAACCAAAGCCAAATCAAGTCCAATATGATTTCCAAGTCCAACCTAAACCCAATTTAAACTCTAGTCCAAGAAAGACTTCCTAGTCAAGTCTAAATCCAGAACACATATCGAGTCATACCTAAGTATAAATGACTCCCAAGTTAAGATTAGATCCAAATAGACTTCAAGTTGAATACAAATTAAAAAAAAAAAAAAAAACCTAAAATGTCTCTTGTACACTTAAATCAATTAATCGGCTAGTCACGTAGTCGATTGATTAAAACATTAAATATATAATCAGTTGGAATGAAAGGGTATAATTAAGGGTGTATATCACCTTGAATAGATTTGTATCTTAAATTAGTTAAATATATGTACGCTTCATATATAGGGAAATTTATATTTTGCAAATTTCAAGTTTTTGCTCAACATAATTTGAGGCACGCTCAATGGGACCCAATTGTCCTTTTCATCTCCATCCGAAATTTCATTTTTCTACTAGAGACTAATGTGATGCTATCAAGCAACTATAGCACCCATAAGTGATAGTTGCGTTTAACAAGCTCCGACCACTCGTGGTTAAAGGAGGACTTATCCGCAAGAAGAGGAATTTCGCGATGCTTCGCTCGGTGGGATCAAATGTGCTAGCTACTAAAATCCCATTGAAGAATTCCATGGAACTACTTGACAAGGTGAATGAGACATCTGTGTCTACACATGCCATAAGCAAGTCTATGATCCAGAGGAAGAGAAATCAAGACTGCCAAGAGAAATGGTTGGAGCTCATGGAAGAGACCCAAAAAGAAGGGAAACCAAAAACTTGCGCCTTCCTTTGCCTCGAAGTTCATAGGGTCAGCTCCATGAAGGGTCACACAGAAGCAATTCATGGTGAAGAAATCCTCCTAGGGGCCTATCATTAAAATCGTGAATCAAATATATATAGGCTCTATTGTGATCACTTTGGGGCCGGTGGAGCAGGTCATAGTCGCCTCCTATGTTGAGGAGGAGGTCTAGCCAAAGACAAGAAGGTTAAAGCCTCCATACCTTCAAACTAGAAACCAGCTGATGCAAAGTCAAAGACACTCTAGAATCAATGGACTATTCCTTCTAAAGCCTCTAAGAAAGGAGAGGAGAGCATGTCGATGACATTCGAAGTCTCTAGTAGCCTAAATTCTAAAGCAGTAACACCCTTGAAGGAAACGAGATCCAATACAGGTCCTATCACTCGATCAGTGGCTAAGTTAATAACACACGCCAAGATGATGCTCGGCTACCCCTTAAGGAGGACAATATACCAACAGCGGAGTTACCTCCCAGTGTTGTGTAGGTCCACTTCATTGTTGACAGAGAAGTCATAATTTAATGGGCTTACCCTAATATGCCTCGACCTAGAATAGCCATACCCAATTTTTACAAACTTATGACTGAACTAGAGGCTTGGGTTTCCGACTCTGAAGACGATGATGATGATGAGTATGGGTAGCAGACTTGCATTAGTAGATGAGTTTTCAGAAAAGACTTCGCTCAAAGCTTTAGTCCACTAGGTGTAAAGATTTGAGGACAAAATCCTTCCAAAAAGATAAACAATAAGAAAAATAAAAAGAAGAAAGCCAAACCTTCCAAGAAGTTTGAAGTGACTTCAGATGAGGACTATATTCCCCATTCTAGGGTCCTTGTGACTCTAAAGGACTATTTCCCTAAGAAATTTCTTGGAGAAAGTTCCCCCGAACAATGAAGATGAGGAACATAAATTAACAATCCCTTGTTATGTTGTGTCTTTTGAAGAAGAAGAGGAGAGGGAGAAAGTAAAGTATGAAGTCAATCAAACCACTCTTCGCTCCGATCTCCAATTGCCAGCACCAAAGCTAGTCGAGCCAGCACAATCAGCAGGACAAATAATGAAACAACCTCATATTAATGGACAACTGAAGGGATAGACGGAGTAGGCCCTACCTTCAAATGAAAAGGCACTTCCTAAGAAGGATCTTCCTATCCCTATCCCTTTAAATGTTAGATATGCACAGTACCATGAAAGAGTTCGATATGATGTTCTTACCCGCTTAAAATGAATCCTTACTTGATTTAGCATTTATGATGCACTCCAGCTATCTAAAGAGTAGAGGAGGGCACTCATCCAAGCTCTTATTGATCCCGATGATTATAAAAGTGAATTTTATTAGGTTGAGGTGGACGAGGTGTCGGTGAAAAATAAATGTGCCTTGTGCATGGCTTGTATCACATTCTCTAATGAGGATCTGTAACTCGAGGCTGAACATTACAACTGGACGCTTTACATAACCGGTTAAATAGGAGACGCAGTCTTGAGTCGAATCTTGCTTGACTCTGGTTCCACAATTAATGCTCTCCCTTTGAGGGCACTATAAGCTATGGGGTTAACATCAAACAAATAGTCTCCTTCTTTGCTCACAATTCAAGGATTCAACCAAGTAGGCAAAAAAGCTCTAGGCACCATTGCACTTAAAGTAGAATTTGGTAACCTTTACAAGGAGGCATGGTTCCGTGTTATCGATGCAAATGCATCCTACAATGCCTTAGTGGGACGCCTGTGGTTCCACAGTAGCAAATTTATAGTTTCTACACTCCATCAATGCCTTAAATATATAGACAAAAATGGGATGGAGAGAACGATTTGTGGGAACTCTTATCCTTTCCACGAAGAGGATGTTAACTATGCTGATGCTATGTTATATCAACCAACCACAATGCGCTTATAAAGGGAAGTCTTGAAAAGAGAAAGGGGAAAATTATTGATGTGCAATATAATTCAAAGTCCTTTACTCATCAGTAGGTTAATAGCTTTGGGTCAGGAAGTGCTTGTTTTGGTGAAGAAGTGACCTTAAAGACCTCTCAACCCAAACTCTATATAAGTATGTCCTGAAGGAAAATTTTTTTAAAAAAAAAAAGGAAAATTGGGCAAAAAGCCATGACTCCGATTGAGGAGATTATAACTCCCTCAACCTACCTTGTCCTTTGCAAAAAATGAATCAGTCCAAATCCAATAAGGGGTTGGTCATCTCTGCCTCTTTTGGAGGTATGAAAAGAGTACATCAAAAGGTGCAAGAAATCGATCAGTTTAGGCCAAATCTACTCACCCCTAATTCAGAGTACGAATGGGAAAATGTGAATCCAAGAACACCCTAATCGATGAGGAAAAAATGAATACACTTGAGGATGCAGAACTCAAAGTGTTTCCTCCTGATGACATTACCAGCATGTTATAGATTTCATAAGAGGGCGGAGTTCTTAAGGCATATGTTGCTGAACCTATGGTTTTGACAACACGAGAACATGAAATTTTCAAAGAGGACGAGCCAACACCACCCTGTGTCTTAGTCTTTCAGGGATTGTGAAAACGCTTTGTGTCAAATCCTAAAACACTCAAAATTAGAAAAGCCATGGGATTAGAATTGAGAAAGAAGAAATAGCTGACTTCCATTATCCTCAAACATGGTGATCCCAATGATGAATAACACAAGTTAATGTTACTTTCATTTTAGAAAGGGAGGATTATGAGTGATTCTAGTCTTATTTCTTTCCCAATTTGTCATGAGATGGACTATCTTATACCACTATTCCTGATGGATTGCATTCAATGAAGAAAGCCAGTCCCAACAAGAAGATCGTGTGACTTCTAATGTCCAAAAGCACTCATAGGATTTTGTTAGGCTAGCTGAGCCGGCCCCACAATAATTAAAAGAAGGGGGCCAAGCGACTGTTGATGAGCTTCAAGAAATTAACCTTGGAATTGATGAGGATCCAAAACTAATCTTTGTTAGAGCCCTATAATCTCCCGAGGAAAAGATGTGGTATGAAAAAATTGCTTAGTGAGTATAAGGATGTATTTTCCTAGGGTTACCAAGATATGCTTTTAGTGAGTATAAGGATGTTTTTTCTTGGGGTTGCCAAGATATGCTAGGCTTGGATCGAAATTTGGTTATGCATAAACTGGTTGTGTTCAAATACACAACATCAAAGAAACAGTTGAAATGACACTTTTGACATGAGTTGATTGTTCAAATAAAGGCTGAGGTTGACAAATTGATGGAGGTTGGTTTCATTCATGAAGTCCAATGCCCATCGTGGTTGGTGAACATTGTGCCTGTGAGAAAGAAGAATGGGCAACTTGACACCTGCGTAGACTTTCGAGATTTAAATAACGCATGCCATAAGGATGAATTCCTATTATCAATCACTGAGCTTTTGGTAGATGCTACCACGAGGTTTACTGCATTATCATTTATGGATGGTTTCTCTGCTTATAACCAAATCAAAATAGACCCAGCAGACGAGGAGTTAACCGCTTTTTTCACACCACAAGGAGGCTACTATTACACTGTGATACCCTTTGATTTGAAGAATGGTGGGGCAACTTATCAAAGACTCATAATTGTCATCTTTAGTGACATACTGCATAAAGTTGTTGAGTGTCATGTTGATGACTTGGTTATGAAGACCAAACATAGGGAAGCTCATCTTGATGACTTGCAAATGATATCTAATTGACTTCGTGCACATCAACTGAAGATGAATCCCTTAAAATGCGCATTTGGAGTCACATCTGGAAAATTTCTCTGCTTTATAGTCAAACACTGAGGGATTGAAATTGATCCTAACAAGATTAAAGCGATTGTGGAGATGTCTGCCCTAAGGAACCTATGGGAGCTTCATAGTTTACAAGGAAGTCTTACCTATACTAGGCACTTAATTTCCAATCTGTCTGGGAGATGCTATGTTTAACAAGGTTGATGAAGAATGATGTCCCCTTTGTTTGGGCTTAAGCTTGTCAAAATGCATTCGACAGCATCAAACAATATCTTCTAAAACCGCCTATCTTAATGGCACCTATTCAAGGAAGACCTTTGATACTATACACTGCAGCGTTGGAGGAATTCCTTAAGGCAATATTAGCACAAAGGAATGATGAAGGAAAAGACATACCCTTTATTATATCAGTAGAACGTTGGTGGGAGAAGTGCGCTGTTATTAGTTTATCGAAAAAGTTTTCCCAGCATTGGTGTTCACTGTGTAGAAATTAAGGAATTACCTTATGTCTCATTCAGTTACCTTGATCTCGAAGGTCAACCTGCTAAAATACATATTGTCAAAACAGTGTTGTTAGGACGATTAGCCAAATGGCCAATGTTGTTAGCTCCATTTGGCATAAAATTTGTGCCACAGAAGGCTGTAAAAGGGAAAGCTATAGCTGACTTCTTAGTAGCACATCTAGCTCCCGATGACGAACAATTGCTAGATTACTTTACAGAGGAAGAGGTACTCCATGTGGAAACGATACCGTGGCAATTGTATTTTGATGGAGCAGAAAATCGAAAGGTGAAGGTGTAGGCATTGTCTTTGTCATACCCTCTGGTGAACTCCTTCCTTACTCCTTTGCCTTGATTAATCATTGCTCTAACAATGTAGCTAAGTATGAGGCTCTCATCGTTGGTGTCAAAATCCCTATTGAAATGCACATTTGACTATTTGCAAGCATTTGGCGATTCTCTCTTGATTATTAGGCAAATAAATAGTTGATATGAAGTTAGAAATACAAATTTCATTCTTTTTTACCAAAGAGCGAAATACTTGATGGAGTAGTTTTATGATCTTTTAGTATCACAAGTCTTAAGGTCCAAGAATGATAAAGCAGATGCTTTAGCTAAGCTTGTTGCATCACTAATACAACCGAATGAAAGAGAGATTCAAGTCATTGTTGGGGAGCATCACCTGCTGATACCTACAAGGGATCGTTTAGGCCAAGCAAAGATGATAAACTCAGTTTAAGTTGATGAAAGCAAAGAAGAGCCAGATTGGCGACAAACTTTGATTAAATGTTTGCAACATGGATTTTACTTGCTGATTCAAAGAAGAGGGTGAAGATAAGAAGACGAACACCTAAATTTGCGTTGAAAAATGACACCTTGTATCAAAGGTCCTTTGATGGAATCTTGCAGCGATGTTTGTCAAAAGAAGAGGCCATCCTCACTCTTAAAGAAATGCATTCTGGCATATGCGTGTGTGACCAAAACTTGCTAATCAAATTAAAAGGTTAGGCTATTATTGGCCAACCATGGTGGAAGATGAAATGAAATTTGCAAAGACTTGCTATGCTTATCAAATCCATGGAGATTTCATTCACCAACCACCATATCCTCTACACCAAAGTGTTTTATCATGGTCCTTTGACGCGCGGGGTCTTGATGTCATGGTACCAATTAAGCCTTCTTCATCCCGCCAACACCAATATATACTTGCAAGAATGGATTACTTTTCCAAATGGGAAAGGCTGTTCCATTTAGAGAAATGGGGGCAACGGAGGTTGATGGTTTCATTCGAGTTCATTTAATCTACTGCTATGGAGTCCCATCAAAGATAATCTTTGATAATTCTGTTTACTTCAAAAGTCAACAGGTGGTCAAACAATGATTTTAACAAAGGATATTAAATTTGTGGAGGAAGAGACATTCTTTATATTAACTTGTGGGAAAGTGAATAAGATGGCTTGAACTTCTTGTAATATTAAGAAATGATTAGATTCATGGGTAGCTAGGCTTGAATGAGAGAACTTGATCTTAATTGAAAGAACTAATAGCCTTCTTGAATGACCTTTAAGGACATGATGAATAGAGATGGTAAAAGGGTATTATATCTTCAGCTTGAATATGACTAATATAGATCATTCTAAAGTACATCTTTTGAAGTTCAAAGATCAAGCTTTTGAGAAGTCCTTCAAATATAAAACGGAAGTTGAAAATAACATAGACTACAAATTAAAGGGATTAGGTCAAATAGAAGTGGTGAATATGACACCACCTCCTTCGAGAGAGATTGCAAGGAAAATTAATGTTTGAAGACATGATATCTTTTAGCTCGACGCTACCCTCGAGGTTGTGGGGAAGCCCTATTGTGAATACTACTCATTTAAAAGGTTCCTTATAAAGGCTAGATGAAACCATATATGAACTGTGTAGAGAACATGATCCTAAATCGCCACTGTATTTAAATGTCGGGGTGTCTGGCCATAGTAGGTTTCACAAGTTATGTCTTGGTTTTTAATTGAGCACTTTGTTTTATGAGTGTTGGTATTGTTAGTACACCTATGATAAAGGAAAGTCCTAAGAACCTTGATGAGGTTATGAAAACATAAATACACCCATTCTAAATGAGTTCATTAATATGTATGGATGCTAGCGATCCTCGATAGGGGTTGATACAAAATCAAAAATTACTGAATCATGGTACTAAGAAACCTTTATGGAACAATCCTAGGGGTTCTAAGACCCTGCTCAAGCGGGAGCCCTTGTGGAACTAGGCCTGCTGTTGTTGTTACACTTGATTGATAAAATTTTAGAACTTCAGAATACCTAAGTGATAAAATGTTCAAATCTCAAGTTACTCTATTATATGCATTGAAATGTTAGGGTACCTAGATGATAAATTATCAAAGTTCAAGATATTTAAATGATAATTTTCCTAAAAAGCATATATCAAACGAAAGTATTTTCTAAAAAAAATATTAAAAAATTATCACTTAGGTACCCTGACGTTTAGCCATTTATCACTTAGGTGTCCCAACTTTTCAATATATCCAATGAGATACCCTAAGAGTTGAAATATTCATTATTTAAGTACCTTATGTCGGAATTTGATGAGTTTTTGTGAGAATTAGACCAATTTTATACAAAATATGCTAACATAATAGATAATTATTATAATATATATATATATATATTTCATTTTGGTGTTTTTTAACAAAAAAATTTAATGAAATATGATCAAAATTTTCACTTAGCTTGATGCAAACTACCGTTATAGTTTCGAAATCATGTGTCACATCAGTATTTTTTGGTAAAAATCATCGAATTCTAACAAATATACTTATGTAGATGATTGATAAATTTTTAAAACTTCAAGGTACCTAAGTGAAAAAAAATTTTAAACCTCAAGGTGCTCTATTGCATAGTTTGAAATGTCAGGGTATCTAAATGATAAATAGTCAAACCTCAGGATATCTAAGTGAAAATTTTCCAAAAATAATCTATAAATAACTTTTTGGTCTTGGTTTGATATAAACATTATTTCTTAATTACAATATTCATCAAAGTTTGAATTAGTAAAGATGTTTCAAATATAAAATATCAGTCATGAATGAAAATTAAATGAAACTAAAGAAAAACATAAGACAAAAGAACACAAGATAATAGCTTGAGTTAGCTTACTAATTTATTCATGAAAAATGACTAATTTATAGTTCAAGGAGAAAGATGAAGAGAATGGAAAGTAATTACTAGCCTAATGAAGTCCTAGCTAAAATTGTGGATCTGGATACTAACCTAATGAATCCCTAGCTAATATTGTGGACCTTATCTCTACTGCTATGAATAATACATATATACAAGAACAATTAAATATTAAAATAATACAATAAAAAATACATATAAACTAGTTATTTTCAACACTCCCTCCTCAAGTTAAAGCATGTAAATTTACAATACCCAACTTGCGAAGAAATGATGAAAATAAAGGAGAACGGAGAGCCTTGGTAAAAACATCCGCTACTTATCCTATTGACCGTATAAACGAAGCAGTAAAAACCTGAGCCAATAATTTCTCTCGAACAAAATGACAGTCCAATTCAATGTGTTTGGTCCTTTCGTGAAAAACAGGATTTGATGCAATGTGAAGTGCCGCTTGATTATCACTAAACAAAATCGAGGGTTCATCAATTTTCACTTGAAGATCACTTAAAAGACGTTGTAGCCAAACTAACTCACTAGTAGTTGTGGCCATAGCGCGATATTCTGCCTCGGCGGATGAACGAGAAACAACACTTTGCTTCTTGGAGCCCCAAGAAGCCTGTGCACTGCCGATGAAAATAACGAAACCTGCAGTAAAGCGTCAAGTTATGGGACAACAGCTTAATCTGCATCATAATAAGCTCGATCACAAAAAGCACAATCACTAGGAAGAAAAATTCCTTGTTCAGCCCACTTAATATGCCGAAGCACTGGATAGGCCGCCTCCAAATGAGGTGCACGAGGGTCATGCATAAACTGGCTAAGAATCCGAACTGTATAACAAATATCAGGTCGAGTAATGGTGAGATAAAGCAAACGCGCTACTAAACGACGATACCTTCCCGAGTCTTCAATAGGATCCCCTTCTTGATCCATTAAATGATGGTTCTGAACAATGGGTGTGGAAGCAGGTTTAGCACCTAGGAGTCATGTTTCACTCAAAATATCAAGGGCATATTTCCTTTGACTCAAAACTATTCCTTCCTTTGATCAAGCAACCACGATTCCAAGAAAGTACATAACAGGACCTAAATTCTTAATACTAAACTGATCATTGAGGGAAGACTTAACCTTTTCAATGTGTTCCACATTATTGCCCGTTATAATGACATCATCAACATAGACCAATATCCTAGTAAAAAACGCCCCACGCATGTAAGTGAATAGCGAATAGTCTGACTTAGACTGAGTGAAACCCATCTCAGTTAAAGAATCAACAAACTTCTTAGAAGCTTCCTTCAACCCATATACAGACTTACGTAAATGACACACCTTACCTTCGTGCTTCTTTTCAAAACCCTGTGGAAGCTTCATATAAACTTCCTCATCCAGATCACAATGTAAGAAGGCGTTGTTTACATCCAACTGGTGTACAACCCAACTTCTAGCCACTGCAACTGTAAGAATACAACATACACTAACAAGTTTGGCCACAGGAGCGAAAGTGTCATGATAATCTATACCTTCGACCTTTGTATAGTCCTTGGCGACTAAGTGTGCTTTATACCGCTCAATGGTACCGTCTGACTTGTACTTAATCTTGTACACCCACTTGGAATCAATAGCCCGCTTTCCTGATGGTAACTCTTCTAGTGACCAAGTCTTGTTTTGTTCTAGAGCCGAAATCTCCTTCTCCATAGCTTCTTTGTAATGCTTAAATTGCACTGCCTGAGAGAAATTATGTGGCTCATTACTAGAGGTGATGGCTTGAAGCAAATTCGAATGAGAGTTAGCAAATCGTGCATTTGAAACAAATTTAAAGTTGGATAGACCATACCTGAGTCGAACGACGAAGCAGTAGGATGAGAATGGGCTATAGTCAGTAGGAACATCAACGAGATAGTCTTGATACTTAGCGGGTATTGAACGAACTCGGACCGGTCTACCCGACCCGGTCTCTCTTTGCTACTGCGGGCTGCGGTCACTGACAGCAGCCTGCGTGTTATCCGCAGCACTGCTGTCCAGCGGTGCTGTGGTTAACCCCAGTGGTTGCTCCACCCAACCCAAATTTCTAGCAACATCATCCTCAAACCGAATCAACTCAAATTTATCTTTTATTGTAACATTGTCCCTATGTTCTTGATGAAATGGAAATTCATTCTCACAAAACATTACTTCATGTGAGACATCAATTTTCTGTTATCCAAATTATACACTTTATATCCTTTCTTTCCATGAGGATATTCTATAAAAATGCACTGATTAGCACGAGACCAAAACTTATTACCTGTACGATCTTTATTATGAACATAACAAAAGGATCCAAAAGTACATAAGTGAGTATATGTAGAAATTTTACCAAGTAAAATTTCGTAAGGACTCTTATTCTGCAACCGGGGTTAAGGCATGAGATTAATCAAATATGCACATTCTCCCCAAAATTGTATCGAAAGTCCTACTTCAAAACGTAATGCATGTGAAACCTCCAAAAGATGACGATGTTTCCTTTCCACAACACCATTTTTTTGTGGCGTGCCACACACGAAGTTTGAATTTGTATCCCTTTTCCTGCATAGAAATCAAGTAGAGGCCCAAACAAAAATTCTGCAACGTTATCACTCCTCACTTGCTTCACCTGCAAGTTGTACTGAGTTTTGTACTAACTGACAAAACCCCATGAGTATCTTGTCAAACTGAGATTTGTCTCGCATTAGATACACCCACATACACCTACTATAGTCATCAATAATAGTAAGGAAGAAACGAGCTCCAGTCAAGGATAAAGTACGATAAGGACCCCAAGTATCACAATGGATCAATTCAAAACATGAATTAGTTTTAGTAACAGAAACAGAAAAAGGTAATCGAATCTGCTTAGCTTGAAAACATGAATCACAAACAACATCCAAACTTGCTCTAAAATCCAAATGAAGACAACTAGACAACTTGGAAAAAGGGACATGCCCCAAACTGCGATGCCACTGAATACTGCTTGAGTTGAACTCTCCACCCGTGTGGCTCTCAAAGCAAGCAAATCATCCAGCAGATATAGCCCATCCCGCTCTCTACCCACTCCAATCCGCCTCCTCGATGGAAGGTACTATATAACACAAAATTTAGGATAGAAAGTTAATGCACAATTTCTATCTCCAGTCAATTTGCTCATAGAAAGTAAATTACAACGAAAATTGGGAATTTGTAACGCATCTCTGAGAACCAGATCGTTGGAAACCATGGCCAACCCTATATGAGAAACCGGTAAACACGAACCATTCAAAAACCTAACTGCTTTAACCACCGTATTAACGCAAATATTGTCCAGAACAAAATCTGTCGAAACCATGTGATCAGAAGCACCCGTATCTATAATCCACGCATTATCTTTAAGTGAAACCTGACATGTCAAGTTTACACAAGGCGTGCTAGTTTCTGGACTGAGGAGGGTCAACAATTGATGATATGACATCGGAGAAAGTCCCACAATTGGACTATTTTCACTTTCCAACCCCGCTATGGGACCACCAGCAGCTGGCAGCAAGAGTTACTGCTGGTGATGGGGTGGCTGCTGCTGCGCAGCCACAGTTGCAGCCCGACCTCCCATATTCTGTGTCTGTTGCCTCCATCCAGTTGGATATCCTATCAACTCATAACAACGTTCTCTTGAATGCCCCTACTTCTTACAATGAGAATAAAATAAATGGTTATTGCGCTTGGATGGTGGTCCGTTTGGGACAAACGAACTACCTCGCATTTCAGCGTTCCCTTTAACAACAAGGGCAGTAGCCTTCAGTGCCACAATATTACCCAAAGCAACACTTTGTTGCTTTTCTTCTTGACATAACATGGAGTAGGCACTAGCAACAGCAGGGAGAGGCATAGTATTCATGAGTTGAGAGCGAACAATAAAAAAAGAAGAGTATAAGCCCATTAACAAGTCTAGGATCTTCTCCATTTCTCAATTGGTAGAAAAGACTTGTGCATAACCAAAAGTGCAAGGCGGAACTGCTACTAGAGTGTAAAGCTCATCCCCATAACACTCTCAATTTTTTGAAATAATTGAAAATTGGCTTGTTTTAAAAGTGAAATTCCGCTTTTGATTTCATAAAGACTGGGAACGTTACCTTGAGAAATCATTCATTTAAATCTAACCAAATATCGTGTACGGTTTTAAAATATGCAACGTTGACGATCTCTTTGGAAACTGAGTTAGTGAGCCAAGAGGAAACCATAGAATCATATGCACTCCAATTTTCAAAATCCGGTGAACTTTCATCCCGTTTTGCAATGGTTCCATCTAGGAAACCTAATTTTCTTTTAGCTTTAAAAACTTTATAAATAGATCACCTCCAAGCTGGAAAGTTGGGGCCTGTTAAAAAGTCTTGCACACAAACTAAATCCGGATTATCCGAAGGATGCAAATAATAGGGAGAATTCACATTAAGAACTCCCCCTGAAGTAACAACCGGTGTAACAACTTGATTGGTACCTTCCTCGGACATTATGAAAACGTGCAATTAAAAACAAAACTAAAACAAGTAACAAGACGGGAAGAGAATCGGCTTACAAAAGAGACCAAGGCCACAAGTCTTGCAATAAGATCATGGAAATCGGATCTCAAATCCGCTCTGATACCATTAAGAAAAAACGTAAGCCAAAAGAACACAAGATAATAGCTTGAATTAGCTTACTGATTCATTCATGAAAAATGACTAATTTATAATACAAGGAGAAAGATGAAGAGAATGGGAAAGTAACTACTAACCTAATAAATTCCTAGCTAAAATTGTGGATCTGGATACTAGCCTAATGAATTCCAAGCTAATATTGTGGATCTTGTCTCTACTGCTATGACTAATACATGTATACAAGAACAATTAGATACTAAAATAACACAACAAAAAATACATATAAACTAGTTATTTTCTACAGAAACCACATTATTCACTCTAAGATTTGGAACTGACTGATCATTGTTCATCCAATTCTTATCCCACATTATTACCTCTGGCGATCTAAGATCCCAACAAGGTCATTTTAGTTTGATCCATATTTGGGCCAGTGTATGTCTTCAAAATTTTTTGGATCGTTTGGAATGTTGACTTTTCCTCTTTTGAAAGGGAAGTCATTTTCCCCCATCTAGGGAAAAGCTTTTCCTTTGGAAAACCTTTTCCGTTAGAAAACACAAGCCAAACAATAAATTAAGAGAAAAACTAATTCCGATAATGTGGTTTTCTGCCTAAATAAACGGAGGCTTAGTTTTGACAAGATACAACTTAATTTTTGGCTTGAAAAGAAAATATATTATACTTTGAAAATATGAAAATAGCCATATTTAGTGAATGTGTCATATTTTAAGACAGCCAAATCCAACGAGTTAAATTATGACATACACACACTAGCCTTGATAGTATTGAAAAAAATTATGATTATTTATATTTTAGTACGTTGATATTTTTAAATTAATAAAAAGACTCAAGTTTTTGACGTATTAATAAAAGTTCACTCTTCAACGTGATAATGACATTTTCTATCGACAGAACTCAAGTAGCAACTACTTTTTTTGTAACGCTATAATAAAATAACAAAAATATGCTTGAATAACTATATTTTTAAACAAATTAAGCAAAAAACAAATAATTTCTACATATTACTACATCTCAAATTTTGTGCTAATAATGTAAGAATAAAAGTATTGAAGGATACTTTTGTTGTTTTATTGTAGCATTAATAAAAAATAAAAAAAAAAGCAGATGTTGTGTCAGCTCTGTAGATAGAAAATGACGTTATCACGCTCGAAAGAGGCCTTTTTATTAATACGACAAAAATTTAGGGGCCTTTTTATCAATTCAAAAAGGTCAGGGTCATTTTATTATTTGCAAAATATCGGGATACTAAAGTGTCAATAACCTAAAAAATTATGCAGGGGTGGATATCAAATACATAAAAGGCACTGACAATTAAGAACTAAGTCATCCACCATAAGGTGACAAAACCAATGAGAGGCTTTGGTCCATCCCTAAAACACTACTGAAATAGAAATACAACAACAGCAGCTTAGTGCCTCAAATAGGTTCCTACCAAGGTAGGATTTGGGGAGGGTAAGATATATGCAACATTAGTCCTACAGAATGCTACTCTAAAGGAGGTTATTTCCGAAGGATCCTCAACCCTAACAACTACCAAAATAGAAATATTAGGAGAAATATCCCTCATTTAAACCCTGTATCTCCAAATCCGACATATTCTAGAAAAAAATGGTTGAAAGACCTAATATAGAGGAAAACTCCCAGCTCTTAATAGGGTTAGTATAGGGCATGCCAAACCAAGGAGGTCTTTGGCATACTTGTGTTGGGATTGAAAGAGAGAGGTGGGACTATGGCGAGCCTCAATCCCAAGGAAGTAGTGGAGGTTACCTAGGTCTTTCATGGCGAAATGCATATAAACAGCCTAGTTTAGGGTGGAAATGGGACTTGAATATCACTGGTGGGGATAATTTCCTCAATATAAAATAGGAGATGTATGATTCCTAGACTCGTGTGGTAGACAAAAAGAGAAGGACTAGTATGAGAACATCAAAACAAAAAGTAGAAGTGCAACACTAAAGTGTTGAAACCAAGCTCCAGGTGCTCGTTTATGACCATAAATGATGCGGGAATGGTGGGCGAATGAAAATTGGGGGTTGTTTCATGTAAACCTTCTCATTGAGAAAGCCATGAAGGAACACATTCTTAACATCTAGTTGTACAAACGTCCAAGATAGGGTCAATGCAAAGGTAAAAACAAGTTGAGTCATGGTAAGCTTGACAGCAGGACTAGACTTATTATCTATATCAAGTTGTTAGGTGAAACATTGCGCTCAACCAGCCATTAGGCTTCGCGCTCGACTTTAGACTTCCACATACCATCCACAAGGCTTTTAGGCAAGTCATAGGAAACGAGATCCCAAGTGTGGCTTTAAAGCAGGGCATTAAACTCATCGGTCATTGTTTTCTCCACATCCTTACCTACTGTGTTGCGAAGATCAATTAGATTCATCACCTGTTATGCTACATCGGAGTGTTCCTTCAACATTAACTTGAAGTGGGGGAAATCACTGAAACATTGTCCTTTATATATGAGAATCGAGAAGGGGAAAGACCCTTCATGAAAATATCCACCAATTGCTCCTTTGTGGGAATGTACTAAACTCGAATGGCACCTTGCATCTATTTCTCCCGAATGTAGTGAAATGCAACATCCACATGTTGGTTCGGTTATAGGAGATCAAATTAGCTGAGAAATATGTGACAGAGATGTCACATTGTAGGTCAGCTGGATCTTAATCTACTTCGTGGGTCAGGTTTAAAGAGACGTAATGAAATATAACATGGTATCAAATAGGGTGGATGATCCCAAACTCTTGTTTGTCGGCCAAGGATGCATTTTAATTTGTTGCTCTGAGTGTCTCTCTAATGAATGTCGTCTTCAATTGGACAAAATTCCCAATTGGAGCGAAGGCAATAAGGGGTGTGATTTTTAAGGATTCACATATGAGAGGTTGACGTAGTAACGTACGGGAAAAAATTGATAAATATCAATTATGACGAGGTCAAAAACCCCACTACAGCAATTAATAGGTCGCTAATCTTGACAAGGTTAAAAAAAGCCCACTACAGCGTAGCCAAATCTGACCACCTTGGTAGGCTAGGGCAAAGATATAGATACATAGCTAGTTTTACTACCCCGATCAGCTAGACCAAGAATACAGATAGTAACCAGTTTCACCACCTTAGTTAGCGAAGCTAAGAATGCAAAATAACTATCAATTCAGTGAGAAGAAAAGTAAGAACTCTCAACCTTCTAATTAATTCATTATAAATATTAAATGACCCAAAGGGGTATTTAGAAAGACATGAGGAGAAAACCCACAGATGGCAAACCCTAAAAAATGACAAAATAAATTCTAGAGCATTATTAAGAGAAAAGGGTATAAGAGTCATTTCATAAAAACCCTAAAATACTTGCCTAAGTTGGAGAGATACTTTAATATATAATAAGATTTTAAAAATAAAAATCTAAAATATTTCAAAAAATTAAGCTAAAAAAAGGCTAGGCTAACTAAAATAGACTCAAGTTAGATTAACTAATTAAATTCTACTCAATCTTCACAAAACTTAGTGTCAAAGAGATTATTAAGAACTATACATGTGAGTCAACTATAAAACCCACATAAGAATTGTGGAAGTACACACTAACATACAAACCTAATAGGTTACTCCACCACCTAATGCCAATTAGTTTTATAATAAAACCTTATCTATACTTATATATGGATCTTATGTGTACTAACTCATTAGGCCCAGAGAAAATTTAACAGTATTATTCTCTCCATATGCACTGATAGGTTTTGGTGACATGTGGCCCCATAACTTAAGCATAACCACACCAGAAAAAAGTGGAGAGCAATGTTTTTGTCAAGACAATTATCTTATATCAAAGCAACTTTACAAAAACTTGCAGCAACTATTCATTACAAATTACATAATTTTCTAACAATAATTTTTACCCTTCCAATAACATCCAAAGTGAAGCACGGTCTTAAACAAACCATAAAAGTACATTGCCTAATAACATCATGGGACCGGGGGCTGTGAAATGAACCTTCATCCTGAGTTTGTCAGGTAACGAACAAAACTGCTGCAGAAACACCTCAGTGATGATTGTACTAACTAAGCCCAAGGCAGGGTTCCTGCATAAGGAGTTGTACCACAGTACTTGAACAAGGGTTCAATTTCCGGGCACCCGCTAGGATAAGAGATAGTCCTGTGAAATGGATCACGGCGCAGTCTCTTGTGACGGAGTGAACTGAGACATCCATAAGGGTCTTGTTGGAACTGAGCTCTCACTAGCGATTCGCCTTTTTTAGCTGTTTCTATGGAAGTTGAAGAAGCTGGGGTGCCCACGTAGAAGAACCTCGACTCAGGGAATCTAATCGCAGATCGGTGCAATGTCGCAAACCTCTGCTCTTTGAAATCGTAACTTACAACCTGATTATTAGTTGGTTTGATGAGAAGGGCAGGTTTTGTCCCATTAAAATCAAAATAAGCATACATCACAAAGACAATTCTTCTTTATCACAAAAAGAAATTATTTTGAGAATTTGCAAAGCCAAAAATAAAAACCGAAAACTAATAACATAAACTCTTCCAATCCTTGTACAAATCAACCAAGGCTATGTCATCAAAGCTTCCAAAGTTCTTTGTCCAAATAACTCCAACAAGGGTCACTTTTTCACATAAGAAATTAACTAGGGTATACTCCTAACGTTCCTTGCAAGCAGAATATTATTAAAGCTCCAGAAGGGTTCCTGTGTCGGGCAAGGCATTCAAACCATGCCAGACCAGACCCATAGGACCGACAAAGGTCCAAATACCACACCAAGGGCCAAACAAAATCGTACTGGTCAATTATGTTTCCAACCAACTTACACCAACCAGTCTGGATTATAGTCTAGACTGTTACTTTTAACACATCAAGATGTCTATTACTTCAAATTTGCAAAGGAATAGGAGTCTACATAAAAAAACTGCTACTTGAAACTCAAATCAATTTTATTTCTCCAAAAATGAAAACTAATGAAAACAAAGCTCTATTTATAGAAAAAGTTAAACTCGAACATAATAATAAATCAGATAAGAAAAGATAAATCCTAATTTCTAGATAACTACTATCCTAAGAATACATTAAAATAAAAAACTAAATCAAATAAAATTGTGCTACATCACAAGGGCGGATGGGCCAGTCCTAGACTAGATAACTTGGTCTACTCCACATTTTGGATCCTGACCAGTATTTGAACATCGATAGGTGTAGGATTTGGCTTCGAAACACTAGGTTAACAATAGTAGAAAAAAATAGAAAAGAACAGAGAATCACAAAGAGCACAACACAAGGACCTCCTAGAGGCCAGTGTTCCTATTACAATTTTTACCCAACATTCTTTTAATACGGCCATAAATCTGAGCCATTTGTACATTTATTGGAAGTGAGCTACATGTACCAATCACTAAGAATAGACACCAGTCCGTAAGTTTTTGATAAATAGAAATAACACAAATAAATAAGTCGTCTTGCAGATAAGATATCCTGTTCCACTCAATTGTTGCGAGCACTAGCGAGCCTCCTACAGTCTGGCCAATATTCGCATCATTCTATAGTCTAGGTATGTTGTAGAGAGAAATGGTGTTCATCAGATCACAATATTTTGCAATATAAGGAGAATAAAAGAGCTATTTGATTTAGTGTAGTGAGCAGGCTATCAATTGCCAAAGCATGAGGTATTGGATTGAAGGCTCATTTCCCCCTTCCCCAATCATTTGTGGCCTTTACGGCATTGTTGTACATCTTACCGTCTTAAAAAAAATATGGAGAATATTAGCTTTTGACGGGTGAGTTCAGCCCAAAACCAAGACAAGCGGTATAAGAGCCTACATCATGTCTTCTGATTGCAATTGAGCAGTGTAGACTATGATGTCAGTGTTGCAGTGCTCACCCCATAGTACATAAGCTAGCACAAAAATCCTGCCTACAACACTGGGGCTGGAGCACCAAGGACAGTTATGGTCCTTTTATCAGACAAAGGCTATATGGAGAGTTTGGCTTTGGGTTTATAGACTTTCGGACACCTTCCCTTCAAGAATTAAATTTCAAGGGAGAAAACTATGCACATCATATCTCCAATCATTTTTTTGTGGCTCAGGAAAAGTTTTAAATATCTTAGAGAAATTGATCTTGCAATGCATGGAAAATTTTGATATTGTATAGGGCTTACTGTTATATTTTGAGGATATGCACCAGTGAGCTCCCGGAATCGACAAACGCTAAAGAGAAGGTTCTCGAAACTGTCCCTTGCATGCTCTTCTGTCAGTGCTCTTGATCTCACACTTTCTTGCTCCCCTAAACAGACCAAAGGTGATCCAATGGCAGATAGATCAGTGATAAACAAGGAAAAGTAATTCAAGATACCATCGGTTAGCCGCTATTTCATGAAGTAATAGAAAGAACGTAAAGAGAGTTGAAGACAAGATACCCTTAAAACTACAATCATGCAACGTTCAAAAACCAAGCACTAATAATATAAAGCCCTCCGATCCCTCTGCAAATCCGCTAAGGCTATGTCAACTAAGTCCCAAAGCTCTTTGATCTATAGAACTCCTAAAAAGACCACCTTTTCCCTAAGAAATCAAATGAGACAATCTTCAGCCAACATAATAAGTACAAATGTCACTAAATGCGCCTAAACAAACCCAAATCAAGCCCAAGAAAGCTTAAATAAGCCAAGTAGGATGCTCGCTAAGCCCGGTTCAAGCTCGACCGAGCGAATTATAAGCTCAAAGTCAGCTTGGAGAATTGAGTCTCAATCCTTAATAACCTGGGATGTATCTTGGGTCATTTACACCCTTAATTAGAATTTAGTAGACGTCCTATATGATATCAAGATGACTCACACCTCTCCCAGCTTCTAACCCACAGCTAACCACACAAATAAGAGGCTAATTTTTCACAAAATTCCCTCCACCCTCCCCATAAATTCCTATATGATTCAATCAAAAGAGAAGCTAAAGGTTTATAATTGAAAAGTTCAATCCTCACAAGAAGTCTACAAATGACTTAAACTAATGATGAATCCTCTACTAGCGCCATTTATGGAGACTTTGACATTCTGATGTTTAGAAGTATCAAAGCATGGCAACTAGCTTCCAGAGCACTGATACTCGAAAAAGAGTGAATATAAATACATTGCCGGACTCTAGGTACAACAATAAACTCAATGCCTTAAGAGCTCCTGTCAATGCAGGATACCCCCCCTGGGGGGGGGGGGGGGGGGGGAATGTATGTAGTTTTACCCTTTTAGGGAGAGGCTATGTCTGAGGACCCCCAACCTGGCTTGCCGAACTCTAGTAACATCCCCAGAATAATCTGAAGTTGCAATTATGAAATATCATACTGCTCAAAAGACTCTTAATCTGATCTAAAAGAATGCCAGCCATTCAAGCTAAACCTACCATATATCTAGAGAAAACAGTTCAAAAACTATAGAATAAGAAGCTTCTCCCCACATTAGAATATTGTCCTGAATTTAAGAATTTCTTACTGTGATACATATATATCTCTTTATAACTGCCAGCAGGACAATGCAGCACTGCAGACATGCGTCACATATGTGCCATCTTTTCATTTTCGGATACAACTCATTTCCTATGTACAAATATATAGGAATAGTTCAGTTACAGGAAAAGAAAAACTTTGCACGTGGAAAAAACAGACATTGAAACAAATACAAACACCAGGCTCAATAAGAATGTATTAAAACATATCCAAAAGCTAGCCAAGGATTCACTGAATGAAGCAGAACTAAACGACAATGAGGCCATGGGAGCCAAAGCCTCCATATTTGAACATCTCTGTCTTTCTTTCTATTTTATACATTGTTTTTGAATCTCCCAGTGGGGTAATTTAATTTTGTTTGCATGATTTTCATAACCCAGTTGGGTAATTATAATTCCAAGTTGGATCTTTTGATTATATGCTTGTAGCTATTTTCACATGTTGCCTTAACCTCTTCTCTATGGCCCGTTCCCACAACTTCAGAGTGTGGCATATAGGGAGAGACGAAAGGACCTTCACATGGTTTTCATTGATTTAGAGAAGGCATATGATAGAATGCCAAGGGAGGTCCTCTGGAGAGTTTTGGACAAGAAAGGCATCCTCGTACCATACATCCGAGCCATTAAAGACATGTATGAAGAGGCACAGACTATGGTGTGTACAGTAGATGGGGAGACAGACGTTTTTCCGATAACAGTAGGGGTTCACCAAGGGTCTGCTTTGAGCCCCTATCTGTTCATTCTGGTTATGGACGAGCTCACTAGGCACATCCAGGGATGTGTACTTTGGTGCATGCTTTTTGCAGATGACATACTACTGGTGGGAGAGTCGTGGGAAGAGATAAATGAGAAGCTGGAACTGTGGAGAGGAGTTCTAGAGTCGAAGGGTTTACGACTAAGCAGAGACAAGACCAAGTACATGGAACTCAAGTTCGATCCCTCTTCCACGCCTAGCAGGGAAGAGGTCATGATTGGACATGAGGCCATATCGAAGAAGGAGAGATTCAGGTACTTGGGTCTACGATACAGCACAATGGCGAAGTGGACGAGGATGTCAGCTACAGGATCAAAGCGGGATGGCATAAGTGGAGGATGGCCTCCGCGGTACTTTGTGATAGGAAGTTCCCCTTGAAGCTAAAGGAAAGATACTATAAGACAGTTATGAGGCCAGCCATGGCGTATGGGGCAGAGTGCAGGGCGATGAAACAACAACACACACAGAAGATGAAAGTAGCGAAGATGCGAATGCTGAGGTGGATGTGTGGACACACAAGGAAGGATGGGATCAGAAACGACTTCATAAGAGGCAAATTGGGCGTAGCCTCCATTGAAGATAAATTAAGGGAGCAACGTCTGAGGTGGTTCGGACATGTCAGAAGGAGACTGGACAACGCTCCAGTCAGGAGATGCGAACAACCCCTTACTACTCTAGGCAGAAGAGGCAGAGGCAGACCAAAGAAGAGATGGCTGGAGACGATCCGACAAGACCTCACCCACCTAAACCTTCGGGAGGAGATGGCCTTAGATAGGGCCCAATGGAGGGCTAGCATAGGGGTATTAGATGATCCGGCTGGTGTAGGGTAGTCTTCGTCTCTACCTTATCTTTGTCTCTACCTTATCTATCCTTTCTCATTCTATTTCTTTATCTCGTCTACCTCTATTTCTAGCCTCTATCTTTATCATTTTCTTTATATCCCTTTCTTTATCTCAGCTTACCTCTGTTCGGTGCCTGTGAATCCCCCTTTTTCTTTTTTTTTCTTTTTTTGGGCCATACTCATGCATTTGTTGCTTCTCCTGTTGCCAGGTCTTTGGCTGATTAGTGCAAACTAACTTTTTAGGCTGGGGGTCCTCGGAAACAGCCTCTCTTTAGGGTAGGCCCCTGAAGGGGGGAGGCTGCGTACACCTACCCTCCCCAGACCCTGCTTTTGAGGGAGCCCTTGGAGGCACTGGGTTTGTTGTTGTTGTTGTTGTTGTTGTTGTAGCTATTTTCACATGTCTTATTTATTTGTGGGTTGCCTTGTGCATATAGCCTAAGTCATCGTACAACTAATACTTATGAGTGCTTGAGGGCTGCAGTTGACTCAATCCCAAACACATCCTTAATAATTTGATTAGCATTTTATCAGACACTTCAAAGGGAAACCTTTTACCTTTATTGAAATACTCTATGCAACACCTAGTACGAATACAGTAGTCTAATAGGCTATACCGTTGACCAAGTTCATTTCCTCGTTGCCTTAATTTATTAATCTAAGTTTAGTGCCTATAGCCTAAATCCTAATAAGTCATCTTTGAAATAATATTGCAAACTGGCTACAAGATTCATAAACCTTAAATCATTCCCAAACTTTCTTATTCCTTCATTTTCATAAACTCTAATTGTTTTCTTAAATGGATCGTAAACAATTGATTCCTTCATCAAGAAATTGTTGGGTCCAACCCATATATATTTTGTTTAGTATTATTTTATATTTTGTTAAATTAAACAGAAAAGAAAAATAGGAAAAGAAAAGAAAAGAAAAAGGAAAAAGGAAAAAATAAAAGGAAAATTGATTTTAATGGGGGTTACGGTTATAGTGAGAAGCAGAAGAAAAAAATGCAGTGAGGTGGAAAGAAAGGAAAAAAAAAAAAAAAAAAATTTCCAAGAGAGAGAGAGGAAGAGGAAAAATGAGAGGGAGAGAATTTTGCGAGGTAAAAATTGTGAGGTTTGATTTATGAATTTTAGTTGCAATTAGATATTGTAAATTTAAAATTCATAGTGAAGTTTTGATACCCGATGGGGTCATAGTTTTTCCCTCTAGCTGAGAGAGGGGTTTCCACGTTAAAAATCATGTGTGTTGTTTCATTGATTTTCATTTGATTTTCGCTTCCGCTTGTGTTGAATTTGTGGATTTTTCCAACAAGTGGTATCAGAGCATGTTTGATCTGAGGCCCATAGATGTCGAAGATTGGTAGTCTATAGGTACAAAGTTCGAGATTGAATTGTTCAATGGCAAGAACAATTTTCCTTTGTGGTAGAGTACGGTGAAAGATCTCCTTGTTCAGCAAGGATTACACAAGATCCTACTTGATAGGAGGCATGAGAAGATAAATGATGATGATTGGGAGGAATTACAAATGAAAACGTTAAGTACTATTCATCTTGCTCTTGCTCCTGATGTTAAATATACTGTGCTTGATGAAAAATCGCCTAAGTCTTTGTGGGAAAAATTGGAAAAAATTTATATGTCGAAATCCCTCACAAATAAGTTATATTTGAAGAGGGATTTATATTGATTGAGAATGGAAGAGGGTAGCGATTTGAGGGATCAGCTAAACACGTTAAATAGATTGATCACTCAATTGCTAGTTTGGATGACAAATTCAAGGAGGAAGATACGATGTTAATTTTATTGGCTTCTCTACCTAAATCCTATAAGACGCTCATGACGACATTGCTGGTAGGGAAGACAACTTTGAAATTAGATGAGACCGCCTCTGTTTTATTAGAGAATGAAAAATTAGTCAAAGGGGCTATGGGTAGAAATGATAAAGGAGCCATGTTGGGGGCAAGATCGGATAGCGGGAGGAGTTATAGTCGTGAATATGGCAGTAGAGATAAGAATAGGTCATCATCTAGACCCAGAAGAGATTATAGTGACAAAGAGTGTTATTATTGTCACAAGATGGGGCATATTCAATATTTTTTGTAAGAAAATGAAGGCCAATTTAGAAGAGTTGAAGAGAACTCATGACAAGGGGGAGTTGAGCAAGGGGTAGACAAGTATGGAGGATAAGGGCAAGGCATCCACCAATGTAGCCTTTGATGATGGTGATGACCTTTTCTTAGTGCAGGATAGAAAAACAAATGATTCATGGATCTTGATTCGGGGTGCTTTCATCACGTATATACGAAGAGGGAGATGTTTATTTCTTTTGAAGAATGTGACAGGACGGTTATGTTGGCTAACGATGAAAAGGTCAAGATTGAAGGCGTCGGGAACGTTCAAATTTAGATCCATGATAGCAGAATGAGGACATTGTCCAAAGTTAGATATGTGCCACAACTCCGGAAAAATTTAATCTCGTTAGGAAGGCTTGATGAGTTGGGTTATGGCTACTTCGTTCAAGGTGGGAGGATGACAATCACTAAGGGGCAATTGGTTATGATGAAGGCGAAGAAGAATTTGAAGAATTTATACGTGCTTGAAGAAAACGGGCCAGCGAGAGACAAGCGTCCAAGCTCGGTTTCCAAGAGGGTTCAATTTGCTGACACTGGAGAGGCATCGATTATACGTTAGTGTGCCGGAGGTTTTTCAAATGGGTTGGAGGGGGAGAATTGTTGGGTCCAACCCATATTTTTTGTTTAGTATTATTTTCTATTTTGTTAATTTAAATATAAAAAGAAAAATAGAAAAAAGAAAAGAAAAGAAAAATGAAAAAGGAAAAAATAAAAGGAAATTGATTTTAATGAGGGGTTACGGTTACAGCGAGAGGCAGAAGAAAAAATGCAATGAGGAGGGGGAAAAAAGGAAGAGAAAACGAGAGGGAGAGAATTTTGAGAGGTAAAAATTGTGAGGTTTGATTTATGAATTTTAGTTGCAATTAGAGATAGTAATTTTAAAATTCACAGTGAAGTTTTTATACCCGATTAGGTCGTGGTTTTTCCCTCTAGTTGAGAGAGGGTTTTCCACGTTAAAATCTTGTGTGTCGTTTTGTTGATTTTCGTTTGATTTTTGCTCACGCTTTTGTTGAATTTGTGGATTTTTCCCAACAGAAACCAACATAATCCATCACCCATTGATAAGCTTCACTTTAGCTAAAATAGATTCCATGAGAATAAGACACCTAGATACTTGCAGATTGCTCGACAACCTCACCTACCATGAAACCACATAGAGGACTTAGTTGTATTGTTAATCTTTTAAAATTTAAACGTCATTTTCTAACACTTCTCCAGATGACAATCAAAATACCTAGTGACAAGTGAAAAAGCTAATGCCAGTGCCTATAACTGAAACTGATTCTAGCCATACAAGATAACTCTTCAAAATCCATGATAAATAAAGTCACCAAGCAATCAATCACAAAGCACATGAATTGGTAAGGATAGAAGGTCCAAAACAGTCACCTAGCAGCAAAGCATATATCGGTCTGCAGTCAATTTCAGCAAGGAAACAATTCCAAAATGTGTAAGCAAGAAAACAACTCACCAAACCAGCCTTTTGATTCAGCAACAACCCAATAACTCTGAGCTTCACTGCGGGGACCTGCATCCTTCCGAGTCTCACCCCCACTAAACAATAGCAAAGCTGTATCATCCTCGGCTGCAGCTTCAACACCCTTCTTTATATGAGCCACAAATGTAGCAGCTTGCCCTGGGTGCTTCTGATATGACTCCAAAAACCACGAGTCCTCATTATCAACCTTTCCACAACTATTACTTGTATACACTGAATGCCCCGCGACCATAATAAGATTCTTAAGCTTGGGAAATGGAAACGAATCCAAACCCACATGAAATTTCCGATAACCACTCATCACTTGAAGGCGGCTCTCATAGAAGGAAAGGATCATCAGAATGGTGATCCCAAACGACAACGATATGAAAAAGACTAGGAAAGGATGCAACTTGTAGAAGTACTGTATCCGATTTCCAATGGATTTGATCATTTTGGTCAACTTCCGCTCCGAGTTTCTAAATTTCCTAGAATCCTTAAAGGTTAGGGATTCGATATCGAATTCACTTCTTGGGTAAGCATTGAAAGACTTGGGACTACTTGCTCCAAACGAGCGACCACTCATCTTGTCAAAGTGTAGGATTTCATGTGACCAGATAAGGCCAAATCAAGCACACCCAGAAAGAGATTTGAAGAACAACCCAATAAAAATGACTAAAAAATCCGGAAGCAAGTGGTGGCGCGTGCAAAAGCGCGCGGCGGCGCGTGGTGGTGAACGGAGATGAGAAAAGACTAAATCGGGTTACCTGGGTGATAGATCTGGTGGTTCCCGAGCGAATCGGTGAACGGTGAGGGCCGGAGGAGAAATCCGGCGGTGGCGTGGTTTTCGGGCGCTCCTGAAAAGTGACCTAGCGAACCGGTGGTGCCTAGTCTCGGTGGTTCTGCACGAAATCGAGACCGGCGGTGAGTTCCGAAGCGGCGGTGGCGTCGTCCTCTCTCGGTGGTGACCGTGTGTATATTGGCCGGTGAGTGGCTGTGCGAGCGACGATGGAGGTCCTGTGATTCAAGTTTCGACTCCGTTGTGGTGTCCGGTGGTCTCGCGCGGGGTCAGGGGTCCTTGACTACGACCGGTGAGGAGGCTCCGGTGGCCTGACGGTCTTGGTTCCGGTGAGTGACGCGGCGGCGTCAGTACCGCAGGCCAAGAGAGAGAGAGAGAGACTGTTGAGAGGAGACGGACTGATTTTGGGGTAATTTTTTAGGTTGGTCAAAGGTGGGTTGACCGGTTGTTAAAAAATTCTGGATCAGATTTAAAAATGAAATTTATACTCGAGGAGGTAAAATTCGAAGTTATCATCAATGGCAACTAACGAAGTAAAAATTTTCAGTATTGAAAAATTTGATGAGACTGATTTTGTATATTGGCTAATACAGATCAAAGATTTTCTGTACGTAAAAAAGTTGCAATTGCCCTTACTAGGGAAGAAGCTCGAGGATATGGAGGACAAGGAGTGAAACTTGTTGGAGCGGTAAAACTTAATTTTGATGACGAAATCCAAGCGCTGGTGTTGTTATCGTCTTTGCCCAACAGTTAGGAAGCCATGATAATGGCGAAAAGTAATTCTGTCGGAAAAGAGAAATTAAAATACGATGAAATATGTGATTTAATTTTGGCTAAGGAGGTATGCCAAAGCTATTTCGGCGAGAATCACACCTTGAGCGTGGAATCCCAGGATAAGGGTTTGGAAAGATCACATAGAAGCAGAGGTAGAAGCAGCAATAGGACAGGCCAGAGGGGGCCATGTTGGCACTGCAGGAAACCGGGACACATGAAGAGAGAATGTAGAGTCTTGAAGAGGTCATACCCTGATACAGCCAATGTTATGACTGAAGAGATAATATAGGACGCTCTATCTCTTACCGTACATTCACCAATGGATGACTGGATTCTAGATTCAGGGGCTTCGTTTCATGCTACACTGTGTAGGGACGTGATACAGAATTTTATGGCTGGGGATTGCGGTAGAGTGTATTTGGCGAGTGGACAACCGTTGGAAGTTGTCGGAATGGGTGACGTCAGTATTTCGTTAACACATGGGTTAGTGTAGACTTTACACGGTGTGAGATGTGTGTCTGAGTTGAAGAATAATTTGATACCAGTGGGATAGCTCGATGCCAGTGGATATTCTATCAGGTTCTCGGGAGAAAAGTAGGTCGTCTCAAAAGGGATGTTAGTGATAGCTCGTAGTCTAAAGTCGCACACACTGTTTTCAACATCGGAGTTAGTTGATTGTGAGTTTACTGCAAGAAACTCAGCTTTACAGAGGTCAAAGCATGTCAATTGGAAACCACTTCCTGAGGTGTCATATCAGTCTAGAAAGCCGATGGGTAAATGGATCAATCAGAAGGGTCATTCTGACGTGAGGCCAAATACACGTGTCAAGTGGGAGCTAGCAGTGGAAGCTGGAATGAATTCTCGATACAAGAAGATAAGTGGGTGCGTGAATCTAGCAGTTATGCTAAAGAAGAGTGTACCGCCTGATATACTGAAGCCCGGGTGAGCTTTAAGTAGAGTTCATGCATAATGATTGCATGTGAGGGGGAAGCATGGGGGACTGCTGTACAGTCTCCAAGTGGGAGATTGTTAAGTGTGGAAACTGTTCATTTTTGGTAGCCGTTATATTCATAGACGGATTTATTTGGACTAGAGTTTATGGCATGACTTTTGAGCCTCCAGCAGTTACAATTCTAATAGGTCAATTTATAGGCATTCTTTACTAGATTATGAAGTGAGCAGAGCAAAAGTGAGGAAGAGAGAAAAAATTGTAATCCTCAGTTATAATAGTGAATATTGTTGCTCCCCCTCCATGGATGTAGGCTTCGGCTAAACCATGTAAATTCTAGTGTATAATATTTTTCCATTCCCTTTTAATTTGTGTTTGCTATTTTTATTTCAGGTTTGAAAATTCATGGGTGGTCCTGACAAAGACAAGGTATGAGTACTTCACTTCTGAAAGAGAGAGAGACACCACTGTACAAGAACAACTATAAATACAAACTAGTCAATAAATATAAAATTAAAGAGGATCATAACTTATGTTATGATTTTGGCAATATGCAATTGGTCAAATGTATATTTGATCTATTGGATCAGCCTATGCATAGTTTTATCAGCATCCGATTGATCGGATATTGAAGAGGAAACTCATCTAATTTTGCAATTATGCAATTGTCTTAAGCAAATTAGGTCAAAATTGCAAATATTGAACAAGATGTAGAAATTAACTAGGTTTTGGGATTTTATTAGCTGGCTTCTTTGATTTAGCAGCGACGATGATGCATTTCTGGCTCACTGATTGTTGATTTGGTTGGACTCTTTTATCGATTTCTTCATCTTTATTGTTGTGAATTGTAAATCTGTTGTATTCTTTGCTTCTTTACGGGTGAAGCACCCCCTCCCCCCAAGACTAAATAAAAATTGTTTCTTCTTGTTGTTAGTTAGAGTCAACTTACTAATAAAGCTTGCAAGTTAATATGATCCAAGTGGAATTTATTGGAGCACTAAAATCTATGCGGCATAATAATATGAGGGAAATTATCACTTGCTATTTTGAGATTTTACTAATTATTATCTAATTATGGTGACATTTTAATATATAAAATAAAATATCTGGAGGTTTGAATATTTTACATTATATTGGAATTTGATTAATTTTATAAGAATCTAACTAATTTTATACATAAAATGATAATATTATACATAATTATGATAATATAGACAAGCCATGTCATAGTTTGAGCAAAAATCAACAAATTACGATAAAAAAATTTGATACAATCCAATGTAACCCACGCAAAATTCAACAGCAAAGTAAACAAATGAATACTTTAATCAACAAATCAACTATAAAAGGAAATGCTCTTGTACTGTATTAGTATAATCTTGGCTTTATAGGAATATGATCTATACAAGTATTAATAGTATCAAGTATAATAGTTGGATATAAGAGAGAGAGAAAGAGGAAGAAGAAGACTACAAAGAGGGGTGGGGAGAGTATACTCACATTACAATCATCATACCTCTCTCTCTACCCTAGGGCCCTTAATTATACTATAAATAATAGGTCATAATTACAATTAAGTATATTCCTAATACTCAATTAAGGCCCCACTAACGTGTCCCAAACTTGATAACATGCCACTCGGCGACGTGGTGATAGCTGATGTGTCAATGCCAATAATCGTATCAAATTCACTGAATGTTGATGTAATAAACCATCCAAATATCGGTAGTTTATTACATCGACAATATTGTGGTGCATGTGTCATTTTGCATTTTTTGACAAAAACTCATCAAATTTTATTGGAGATACAATTCTATTGTTAGAATCATATTCCATTTTAACATTTTCAAATGAAAATCTATCAAATTTCAATAAGAGGGTATCTAATTGATAAACTTTAAAGTTTTAGGATACCTAAATGATAAAATATTTAAGACCTCAAGATACGTCACTATATATAATGAAACATCAGGATACCTAGGTGATAAATGGTCAAATCTTAAGGTACCTAAGTGATATTTCTCATATAATAATATGGTGAAGATAGCAAATATATGTTGCATTTCTATTGAAGTCAAATTGACATTTTAAATAATTGGAGTTTGAGCCAAGCTCTTATCGAAATTTCGAACATTTGTTCAAGCTTAGTTCGATATAACTTTAGCATGTTTGATACTCGACTCGAGTCAACTCATTAGCCTAAACCATATGAACCAAGCTCATTATTGAGTCAAGCCAAGCTTGTTATTGAGTCAAATCAACCTCATAACCGAGCGAGCTTGCTATTAAGTCGAGTTTCCTCTCGAGCTGAGCTCTTCAAATTACTATCAAGCCACTATCGAACCATTGTTAAGTTAATATCGATTATTAATAGGTACTTAATGAACTCTTAATGAAATTATCAACCTTTTAACGCGTCCTTATCAAATTGTTTGCAAATGTTAATGAGTAGAGCACTGCTTGTTTGAATTCACTTCGTTAAGCTTGTCTAGTCTACCTATACTTGATGCGACAAGCTATAAAGCCTCCAGAACAAACACGAATGACCTGTAATCAATTTTAAATATTAGTAGTTCATCAAAGGTTTAGTTCGTTTACACCTATAAGTGGAGCAAGGTTTGAGAATTTTTTGCTCATTTAAATTAACCGTGCTTAGAATTTTCTCCTTTCTCCAAATTTCTTTATTTCTCAAACCAAGTTCATGGAAGTCATCATCCCTTAGTCTTTCAAAAATAACATGCTTTAAAAGTATAAATCTTCTAATATTATTATGAACAACCTAGCTAGTAAATGGCAAGGTGCTTTCCTCCCAAGTTGGCCTATACAAGACAATGTCCTCGTGGCTCATAAGATCATGACAGCCTTTAAGAAGAAATAAGCCAAGGCTAGTTGGACGGCTCTAAAGTTAGATATAGAGAAGGCTTACGACAGAATGGAGTGGACCTTTCTTGAATAGGTTCTAGTGAGTCTTAGGTTCCATTCGAAGAGGATTGGCCGGATTATGGATTGCGTGGCCTCTATATCTTTCTCAGTCTTGGTGGATGACGTGCCAATGTGTTAGTTCTCCACAGCTAGAGGCTTGCATCCCTATTGCCTTACTTTTTTTTTTTTTTTTTTATCCTCTACCTTGAAGCTCTAGCCACCAATTTGCCGAGTCATTGTCAAGAGAAGAAGCCTAGAATAGGTATAAAAATTCCTCGTAGGGAGCCTACTATTCCTTGCTTGTTTTTTAGAGCTAGCTACGTTTATTTTGTGGTGCACATATGGAAGTGACTGGTAGACTTCAAAATGTCATCCAAGAGTCTTGTATGGATTCAAGGCAATTGGTGAATTTGGAGAAGTTTATTATTATCTTTTTTGCTAATACCTATAGACAATTACGTCAAACGATTAGTGATCAATAAGGTATCCCATCTCCCAAAATTTAGGAAAGTATCTTGCTGCTTCTTTAGCTTGGGTAGATTCAACACAGGGGTCACTTCTGATGTAGTTGGTAAAATATCGGGAACAATTGCTATTTAGAAGGCCGGGCTTCTATCCAATGCTGGGCTTGTGACCTGATTTAGTCTTCCCTTGAATCCATGCTTAGTCACAGTATGTAATGTTTCAAACTCCCTAAAAAGTATGCAATACAGAAGATAGATTATGCAGGTGCTTAATCTAGACAGTTAAGGATAAGGACGGTATGAACATGATTGCATGGAATAAGATTTTTAGATCCAAGAGAGACAGGGGCCTTAGCTTCCTTAAGTTGCAAGGCATTAACTTGATTTTCCTGAGTAAGTTGGAATGGAGACTTATTAAAGAGGAGGACACTTTATGGATCCAGGTTGTTAGAGGCAAATATCTCAACATGAAGGATTTTTTTAGTTACAATTGTAAGATTTTAGATTCCTGTGTTTGGAAGGGAATTCTAGTTGCCAGATCGATCTTGAGAAAAAAGTTGAAGATGGAATATCGAGAATGGTAATTTTTGGCTTGATCAGTGGGTTGCGGATAGCCCTCTTATCAACTTGTTAAAAGAGGATGGAAGGGAGATTGACACATCCCTGAGAGCTGCTGATTTCATTGAAAATTAGAAATGGAATGTAAAGCAGCTCATAACAGTGGTCTCCTAGATGATCCTCAATCGTGTTTTGGGGGTCCTAATTACAAAGTCGAATGTGAAACATGACCTCTATTCACAAGCACAGAAGATTTTGGCGTCAAATCTTCCACTTGGCTAACCAATAATCAGAATTGGGCCGATAGAAAAACCAGGGAATTTAGATGGATATGGGTCCTTGACATTCCTTTGAAGATTAAAGTCATTCTATGGTAAGCCCTGAATGATTGCTTAGCGACGGGTGTCCGACTCTATAATCGGATTCCTGTGCCTTCCCACTCTTGTTCTTGGTTTGGGTTAGAGAATGAAGACATTTCCCATATCTTGTTGTCTTGCCAACGTTCCAATGACATTTGGGGAGTGGCTGCCTTGTTAGCCACACATTTGCTAAGGAGATGAGAGTGTGCAAATGGCATAGGAGCCTCCCCACATTCACTATCCTTTGTTGGCAATTTTGGAAAGAAGAAATAATGCCATTTTTAACATGTCAAGTCTCATCCTATCAAACCAATTATCCTGACTAAATAGATTACTTATGAATGGGCATTCTACATTAAGCTAGAGGAAGGGGCAGTTGCGGTCAACCCTCGTAGCAATACCAACAAGTGACCATCTAGATTTCCTTGACCCGACCCAGTTAAAGAAGGATGATAGTTAATTTCGATGGGTCTAGATGCAAGAACCGACTTTATTGCCCGTAATGATAGGGGTGATATCATTTTTGGATGATCAAGAAAGTTTAGGGATACTCCTGTTATTGTGGTTGAGATTGTTGCTACTAGAGATGCCCTTTGTCCTGTCATTAGGTAGGGTTTCAGAGAATTATTTTTGAAGGGGATAATGAAGTTGTCATTAATATTCTCAAGAGGTTGTACTCCCTTCTTGTAGATATTGCAACCTTTGTAGAAGATGTTCGAACTACCAATTCTTCTCTTGAGCATATTTCTTTCACCCATATCCTTAAAGCTGCACATAGATCTACAGACTGGTTAGCAAATGCCAGTTATGAGAGTGTGGCTGTTTTTCTTTGGGAACATGCTCCCTCTCGCACTCTTCTCTCCATTTTGCGAGCTGGGGCTTTGGGATTCCCTATCTTGAGATGGTGTCCGTAAGGTGGTAAAGCTTTGACCTTACCTTTATGGAAAAAAAAAAAATTTAAATCTTCTAATGTAACAAATTATCTAGATTATCATTTTAATCCCTATCAAAAGTAATCACCCACTAATTATCATAAATATTATAACAAACACTCAATCTTTCTCACTGTCAAAAATAAAACTCTAAATTTCACTTTGCTTCTATGGCCTCTTTATTTCTCGTCTCCTTCCCTATTGCTTTTTCTATAGGAAATTGACCATAATTCTATAGTTTTGCTCTTTTTGTTATATGTTAATGTTTATTGAGCTAATTGGATCAAACTCTCAAACTTATCCCCACTCAAATTTTCAACTCTTAAACATTCCAGAAAATCGAAGTTAGATTTATCAAAAACACTAAGAACGTGTACCAAGTGATTAGTTGTAGTCAATCACACATAGTTCAAACTTGATTTAACCCCAAATTGAGTTAATCTTTGAACAAGTGCATTTTCTTAAATTCACGGCTACCATAAAAACATACTAACTGAAACCCAAATCTTTTCCAACCAAAGTGAGAGGCTAACTTGCAAATGGCTAGAATTAGAAAAATAACTATTAAATAAATCAAGGAATTTGCTTCACTCAAACCAAATCATGAATATCAACTTGAGAACACCTAGGCCTCTTGAGATAGAGAAACTTGTCATAATCATGGCTTTGATAGAGGTGACAACAAAATGTTTCTTGAGGACGAGCGAAATCTCAGTGGCTATTCTTGAAAGAGCTTTATGACTATGCTTAAGAGACGAATTCAAGTCATAGAGGATAAAATTACGTGCATCAATGACTTCACAAAAGGAAACATTTTTATATGAACATCACTTTGGCCTTAACTATGTCAAGTGTAGTTAATAGTGTTGTAAAACAAACTGTATTGGAAGTTAGCCCCTTTTTTTGAGAGAATTTGAAGTTCAGAATGGCTTCATTGAGTTAGTCAGTGAGGCGTGAGACAATTAAGGTCAAACCTTCTCGTTGTTATAAATAAGCCACCAAGTAGATACTCCCATACAACCTTTTGGAGGACCAAGGAACCCAATGGTGTTTGATTAAGAATTGTTTAGAATATCGATAACTAGCAAAATATGTTAAATGAGAGGCGTAGCCCCGAAAGATGACGTAGCGGCTTGAGATAGCTACTCCTCTTTTTGTCCGGTGGCAATTGCCATGATTCCGCTGCATCACAAGGCAAATTATTGTTTTTTTTAACCAACGGTCTTGGCCGATGCATAGATCGTTCATGGAATTACTATCGAGATTATTCGGACAATCTAGTTAATATTTTTAGTTTGTGGAAAGCTGTGTCATGGGTGACCTTATTACAAAGCAACCCCAATCATCACCACTTTCTGCAAGCTGCTTCATTTTACTTAGTCTAGCTTTGTCTTTACTATTAGCGCAGGTAGTCTCTATTTCTGAGTTTTAAAAAAAATTAAAAATAAATAATAAAATTTTAATTTTATTAGATCATAGTGGTTATATAACAATTGAACCTCTAATCATATTAGATGTTCAATGTGAGATCATATAAAATTATTTGAATCGTTAAATAGTTGAATATCTAATCATATTTTCCTATTGACAAATGTCTAATCATAATAGATCTATTTAGAAAAATCTTCTCACTAACTCCATTTAAAATTTTATCATAATTTTAAACAAATTTAAAATTACATTCATATCATGTATTAACTATAATTACATCAGATATTCAAATTAAATTACAAGACAATATGTTATCAAACATTTATGGATAACAATATTCGGGTTAAACTTTCCTTTTACGAATTCTAATTATTTTCATATTTCTATCGTACATTTGCTCGTTTTATCAATATTGATATTTATCTCATGTCAAATATGATTACAGATAGAGGTGAACTCTGATACCAATTGTTGATAATATTTTAAAAATATTCCCCAAAATCAATTAGAACACGCACAATAAAAAAGTTAAAATTAAATTTAAATTAGGATATCTAATCTAATGCCCTCATAATAATATAAAAATATCAAATAAAACAAATATATACATAATATACGTGATAGCAAAAATAAAGAAAAGCATCAAAAGCTATAGAACGCTCACCTGAAACGAAGATAAAACTATCGCTTGCCAAAAATTCTTGATGTCATAAAGTTTTTTTTTTTTCGTAATATCCTTTAAAAATTCAGAGTGTAGATTACGCAAATATTTACTTAGAAAACATTTTAAAGACATTTTTTTCTTTTATGTACTGAAGAATATAATATTTCAAAAAAGATGCTAAACTTTAATCCAAAATCCTTATTTATAATTGGGTTTAGGGATAAAATATAATTGAGAATAGTGACGTGGGATTCAAAACCAAAAAAAAAAAGAAAAAAAAAACCATGGATATAGCAACCTAAACGACATCATTGGACTTTTGGCCTGCCTCACTTGTTTGCAATATGTGTCACACGCTGCCAGGATTAAAGATGTAATGATATAGGACCATGACATAAGGTAGCGGGAGATTGTGAGGCAGTGTGTGGAGTTGGCGGAGAGAGATTAGGGAATTGCGAGAGCATGCACCTTTGTAATGCCTTCTTGTCGGCTCAAGTGTGTTATGAACCGGGAATCCGAGGCATGGGCTGTTGATGTTTGGGCTGTTGTTTACCTTCTGTTATGCTGCTGCTTGCTGTTAATAGTGATCAGATATGTTGCGTACTGCTGTTAGTTAGTTGTTTAGTAGTTAAATCATGATGTATTAGCTTGGCATTAGTGGTTGCAATGTATTGTAATAAGCTGCTCACGTTCTGCAGTGAAGTAACCTACAGCAGGGGGGGTTGTTAGCATTGTTTGGCTGTTAGGATGATCTGGCGCCAACATAAGCATTTAAATGTTAGTTAGTATATTCTAGATGCTTCTAGATTGTTCTTAGCTTAAGTCGGTTAGAAGTGGTGTCTTGATTCAATGTATTGGCTCATATCATGTAAATAGTATAAATAGGAGGGGTTAGCTTGTAATCAACAATTTTGATGAATGAATTGATATCTTTGATATTTCTCTCTACTTCTCATCTCCTTTCCCTTCTTTCTCATCTAAACTCTATATTCTTTTCTCATCTCATACTCTATTTATCCCAACCAAGGTTAAGGCTCAAGATAAATCTTTGAAACCCTAACAATTGGTATCAGAGCCTTGATTTGGCTTCCGAATCAAGCTCATATCCAAAAAAAAATTACAAAATACGATTAATTGTATTGCAATTAATCAATAAAAACAATTGTGTCACAAATTAGTTCAGATTGTGTGATCAAAAGTCAATTCTGAAATTTGAAAAGTGTGATTGGCGGTTACTGCATCAGTTTACTGCAAGGCCTGGGAAGTTGCTTTCGGTTGGGAATTAAAGTGATCAAATTACATTGTAGAAAGTTCAATTGATCAGTATTTGTTGAGTACATTCAACATCAAGCTGATTCATATTGAAATTCAGTAGGATCGATCAAGCTTCAGCTACTGGTTGAGTGCTGAACAAAGCTTTAGTTGTTGAAGTTGAGCTGAATTGTTCTTGATCAATCATTCATTTGATATGTTGAGAAGAAGATAAAAGTGAGCTAATTGATCCACATTGCACTTGATTGTAATCGCAAGATCAGAAACAAGCTGAATTGAGGTTAATTCAGATTCTACCATTCGGAATCTGAGGTTGAGGTATTGGTTTTCTGAACTTCAAGTTGCAATTCGATGAGAATTCATGTTTGTTGTTGGATTGTGATGAAATTGTGTTGATAAGCATAGAAGTGGTGAGGATTCATCACAATCTGCGTTTGATTCTTAAGAATTATATGTTATTGAGTCGAGATTTGCGTAGGCGAAATTCTGACAATGAACTTAGCACAGAAGGTGATGAATTCCGCTATTGTTGTTGAAGATTGTTGTGTATCGTGTGTTTAAATCATCATTACAGGCAAAAATAGAACCAATATCAGATTCTTAGTCTAAATTATTCAAGATAGCGTCTCTGTCAGAAATCATTCGCAATTAGGGTTTGTTCGCGACTCTGCGTATTAAGGTTTGTGATCAGTGACGATTGTCGAATCGATAGCAACGGATTGTTTGTGCGAACGAAGGTGTACAATTTCATAAAACAATCGATTGTTGAAGAGTTGCGAAACACGTTTCACATTTTTGCGATTTTCGAACAGTAATCTGCGAATTGAACTGGTTCAAGATTGAAGCTGTTGCTCATTGCCAATATGGCTGATATGAGCTCTTTTCAATCAAAGTTGGATGAGCTTTTTGAGAAATTCAAGCAAGAATGGAGACAAGAACGTGAGGAATTTTGGCAGAGAAAGCAACAAGAATTTGCGCAGAAGAGGTTACACGAATGGAACGAAATGATGCAGCGAAAAGAGAGAGTGGAATCTGTTGTTGTTGTAGATGAACTTGTTTCCGATAATGTCGAAAGTGATGAATACAAGCTAAAAGAACCTTAGTTTGAACAAGATGATCCTTATGAAGACTCTTTGCTAGAGTTAGAGTATCTTGATGACGTTGAGGCACAGTATGACATGCATCCGGAATGGGAAAATGATTCACATGTCAAAAGAATGATTAAGGAAGCAAAGAGTAAATCAAAGAGAAATCATCTAAGTGAAGCGTTGAAAGAATTTGGGGGTAAAAAGAAGTTGACAAAGCCGAAGTTGAAGCGCGAGGTTGTGTTTCAACATGGCATGCTTGATGATCAGCAAAAACTAACTCGAGATGCTGACCTTACCGAAGTATATGCTGGTATACAAGCTGCAGATGGCACCCAAGGAGTTAAGAAACAATCGGGAGCGGGTGGAGGCAATGTAGCTACAGCCGTCCAACCAGAAGTGTCCTATGTTGCTGTGGTTGGTGCGAACATTCCAAAGGAGTATGTCATGCTTGATCAAATGAAGGAATTGATCTCACAATCAGAGGAACGCTGATTCTCGAGGTTCCAGCAAATGCGCTTGGAAAATCAGCAATTGTTTGGTGTTGGTAGTGATGCAATTGATACATTGCAAGGTTCTTGGAGTAGAGAAATGAAGTATTCAAATGTAAACTCATACGACGACTTGCCTCCTAATCCGGGAGAAGATTTTCAAATTTATATGAAGCCGAAAAGGTTTGATTCTCTGTTGAAAAGGACTAATCAAGCTGCGAGAGTGCGTTTCAAAGTCCAACGAAGGAGAAGCAATGTGGTTGAACAAGCAATTGGGTTGTTAGATGTGTATAACTGCTGTAACATGCTGAAACAGAATTCTGTGCAGCCAAAAAGCAGTATAATAGGTGCTGTAACTGATATGTTTGGAGGAGCTAGGCATTTGATGCTGTTGTGTGATGTTGACGAATGCAATGTCAGTACAAACATTGGTGGAAAAATGGTAGAGGTTGTGAGTCATTGCAAAGTTAACATCAAAGCTAGTTGTGAAGACAGGAAGTTTACATTTTACAAGCTACATAATTCATGTGACAATGAAGTTTCCATTGTCCCGGAATTGGTGTGGTTTCGGTTCATACAAAAGCACTTACTTGGAAGATTGGTAGTTGTTGCTAGTGGTTTGAAGAGCTGTGGATGGTTTGAGGAGGTGTTGGGCCTTTGGTATGACCTCAAAATTGATGCTGAAGGCCAAGTTAAGCCAACGATGATAGCATTTGAAAATCGAGACAAAATCAACTGGAAGCTGCTGTTCTGGTGCAGAATCCGGGTGAGTTTTGGGTTATCTGCAGTGGGGTTTCGAAGTGGAAAAATCATATGCATGAGCTTTAATATCTTCTCAATGTGTGGATGGAAAAGATCAATGCAACACTAAGTATAATTCTAGCTGAAATTGGAGTACATATCAGCAGCAACGTTGGGAGAAGAACATCTCAGAAGTTGAAGACGTTTACAGCTGTTCTTGAGTTCTTTTGGTGTCTCCAATTGCTATACTTGTTACTCATGCTTGAATTGGTAGACAAGGAAGCAAAGCTTGATTATTTGATGCATATTTGGTGGTTGGATGAGCTTGGGGTCCAAAGAAGTCGGGTGTGCAGATTGGAATTGTTGAGTTGCAGCCTTAACAGAGTTGATGGGCATGTTGTGGGTGTTCAAGTTATGACAGTGTGAACTTGGCATTCAAGAATGGTTTATGAACTCCTAATTTGTGTGTTCTATGCCAGAGTTTGGGAAGAAGTGGCTAAAAATTTCAGATCTTGCAAGTTCACGCTGAAATCTGTCAATGTGATTTGCATCGAGATTGCATTGCCAAGTTTCTGAGTTCTGCAGCAACTTTGGTGCGATTGGAAAGCAATCAAGAATTTGTTAAGCATGTCATGAGTTGGTTTAGAATGTGGGTTGTGTGAGCAATACAAATTTTGGATAAGATCCAAGATGAAAGAGTTTAGTATGTGTGTTGCTTCCATGATCAAGATAGGTAGTTGTGTGTGCTGCAATGGGAAATGCCCACAAGCAGAATTTGATGTTCGGTTCTTTTGGTTTGAGTTGGGAAGGCCTCCCGAGATGCTCAAGGACTTCGCATGCAATTTTGTTAGGTTAAAGGTATACAAAATCAGTTTTGCAGCCCTCTATAAGTCGAAATACAGAAACATTGATGCATTATGTGATTCTCAACAGCAAGTCAGGCTTTTGAGATGTGTTAATTGCGACAAAACCATGGTGGATAGCATACGAAGTGTTACAGATTTGTGCTGGATTGAGGGTCGATTGGACAATATTGAGGCTCGTTTACATCGTTCCATGGATGAGACGTTCCAAGCCATTATATCGGATCTCACTTCACTTAAGCAAGGAGAAGGCAAGATTATGGATCTTTTGCAAGAAATTTGTAAAGAAGATTGACATCTAGTGAAGCTACACTTGCAGTAAGGGTTACTTGTGTGCTCTATCCTATAAATGAGGATATCCTTTACCAAGTATTCTCTCCATTTGGCCCACTTGAAGAGATCAAAATAATCTCATCATCAATTTTGGAGGTTAAAGCTCAAGTCCGTTTTTCAACAAGAGCTAATGCAATTTCTGCATTTTCCTTAAATGAAAGAGCTATATATGATGGTTGTTGTTACATGGACATTCAATTTCTCAATCTTGAGCCTCAAGTATATAATATGACACAACCTATTGGAGGTACACATGATGCCTCATTAGATTGTTATATGCAACATATGGTTGAGGCAGTGCAATCAATTCATGTCAAGAGTGATAAAGTTCCATCCTCTTATGTTGAAATTATCGAGCCAACACCTACACATGAAGTTGTTGGAACTACCTGGTTGAAGAAACATGAACAAGTATCGATGGGCACTATCAACATGGATTCAAGCATTAAGAGGGAACTTGAGGAGTTTGACAGCTTAGAAATAAATGGACTCATTGGAGTTTCTAGTAAAGCTGAGATGGTTGAAGAGCTCAATTTCGGAAAACTGGAAGCTACTTTTCAACTAGAGGCATCTATTGTTTGCGACCCACTGATAGATAAGAGAGCTCAATTCTCTAGGTTGGATCTAACATTTGAATTTGCAGGTGATGATTACTTTCCGATAATCACCTTTGCTATGACAGAAAGCGAGGTTACAGAATATACTGTTTGTTCTACCTTGTGTGTTGATTTTATACTTCGGGATAATCTTTCATCAAAGGCTGCAGTAGAACTTCATGAAGAGTTGTCTCAACTTCAAAATCATGTCAACCAGATATTCGTCTTTGATCCCGGTGGAGAAATGTTTAAGGGACTCGTAATTGAGCCCTTTGCTGGCAAGAATACTACGAGTTCCAGATTTGTTTCCTGTATTTTCGACCTTGAGGGCAAGGTCGTTGTTGAGCGGAGGGTAATGATACATATATTAGTGTTAAATAAAAGTGTAATTAGGAGAGTTAGTTGAGTTAGTTGAGTTGTTGGGTGAATTAGTATAAATACTTGTAACAAATATCAAATTAGACATTCAATAACAAAATATTTTCTCTCTATCTCTAATCTCATTATCCTCATCAATTCTAGATACAATCTAATTGATTGTATCATTCACCTCTGTAACACCTTCTTGTCAGCTCAAGTGAAATTACGCCTCGACAGATTGGGTGTGTCGCATGCTTGTGCGCAACCCACCAGATCTTTTATCCTTTTTTTTTTTTTTCATTTCTGCTCATAGATTCGTCTCATTAATATTATTTAGTATATAATTTTTTTCATCTTATGAATGCAAATTAAATATTTTCAAACATTTGTTGAGGCTTGCAAAGGGACCTTGGGGACAATTTATGAGCAAGTATAATGTCGAAAAGTACATTTATGATGCATAAAACTATCTAATCATATATGCATATGATTGTCACTGCATTTATGAGAAAAGCTATGGATGGTAAGGAGTTAAAGAAGGCATATGCCACAAAGTTGGCTTCAAATATCTTGTGTTGCAATCATTGTTAGTTTTTGAAAATGAGCTAAGGTTGTTCATTGCATCTAATGAATTGAGGGATTTATCTTACAAAAAATCATGAGATGATAAAATTATGGCTAATCGTATACAAGTTCAAAATTTTGGTTTAATGCAAAAGAGGTCATAAAAGTTATGGAGAGTTCTTTATTTGATTGATAGTGAGGGTTTTACGATGGGATATTTATATGAAGCAATGGAAATGGTAGGAGAAACACTTAAAAACAAATCAGATCAAAATAATTCAAAGCATGGGCATACATTGACTTGGAGAAGGTGAGGAATTGGAATATTATACATATAGTTCATACAGCTGCAGCTTTTCTAAATTCTATTTATATAACTAGTTCAAAAAAACTTAGAAAATGAAGCAAGGGGGATGAGCTACTTGTATGCCAGTATAGTAAATCATCATATAGAGGAAGATTTTTACAAGAAACTCACACTTTATCTTATGCAAATAGCCACTTTATTCACTGCTGCAACTTCAATGAGCTCAACGAAAACAAGCCACCCATGTAAGTTTAGACATCTGTATTTTAATTCTTATTTAGTGAAATACTATCTAATTATACTTGTCCTCATATATTACATATTATTTTTGAGAGCATTTGGTGGGGTTGCAATGTTGATGTTCTTCCTGTGCTTTAAAAGTGTGTTGTTCGTGTTTTGAGCCAACCTTGTAGTTCTTCATCACGTGAATGCAAGTGGTGTGCATTTCAAGCAGCTGAAACAAAAAAGAGAAATAGGCATACTCCTGATATGTTGGGGTTTCTTGTTTATTAGAGGATGAACACGATGATGATGGAGAACTTTAATGGAAAACAATTGCAAGACAAGGAACTGATCAACTTGAGTGAATTTAATGAATAGCCTGATTTTGGAGAATAAGATGAACCTCGAGCCTCGATTCTTTCGGAGGAAAATCAAGAAAATTTGCGAGAGACTGTGAGCTTCTTTAGTGAGGAAAGTATGCGTAATAGTGTTTCTTCCTTGTGTGACTTACACCGATGATGAAGAAGAATGATCCACTTGTAGACTTGATTAATTTTAAAGTTCGACTTGTGGATACATATTTTGATATGTAAGATATTTAGACTATGGTAATTTGGTTATTATATTCTATTTTAGTTATACCATTAGTTTTCTTTTGGAATAAGTAGACATACAATTATTTTATATTGAGTTGGCCTGTATGACCCATCGGGACCCAAGGCCGTATATCTATTCTTGTTGACCAAGTATAGGATGCCGGTAGTGATATTGATTTTGAGTTTTCCAGTCCCGAGTACCTGCTGGGTTTTTAACCACCTCTAGTAGCAATGCCGCATGTTAATAAATCTAGTGAGACAGGGAAGCAGAGAAGAAGAGGATGGCGGGACATAAGGCTACTAGCTTTGTGTTGTCAAAGAAGAGCTGAAGAGCTCAAAAGTGTAAGATGAAACAACAAGTAAAGTGGGATTGGCAAAAATTCATAAAAGATATGTCTATAGGGAACAATGCAAAGAAACTATCCAAACCCTATGAGAAAAAAAAATAGGAAAGTTGTTAAGAAAAGAGGACAATGCCAAGGATGTTGGTAAGCTTTTTGATACGAAGCATAGGTGGGTTCACTTATTCGCGTGGCTTGTTATGTATTGCAATTTCTATTGCTAATTATCGAAAAAAAAACATAATCTAATGATGCATAAAAGACATTTAGTTATTTTTGCTTGTATACTATGTAGTCTAATTTTGTATAAGGTTGTATGAATTTTTGAGTCATATATTTGAAAATATAATTGTTTTAAATAGGTGCATTATTACATTTTTCTAAAGTCAACATATTTTTGACCAAATTTTAATGTGAAGAATTGAATAATACATGTACACATTAAACTCCGTATTATTCCCATACCATATTTAACTAACTACATTGCAACATATATTCATCTACATTGCCTCCATCTATCTTTCCCAGTATTTCTACTTTAATTTCCTCTAATCTAATGATTACTTTCTAACAACTATATTTCCAATGGGTCATTTCCAACTCATTCTAATCAAATGATACATAATTTATGAAAAATAATAATTACTATTTCAATTAAATCTATTGATGCGTTATCACACAATTTCTTCATGGTACTCTGACACATATTGTTTCAGATGTTCTAATAAATGAGATACATCCATACTAAGAACATTTAATTCTACTCCATTGCTCGCATATAAATGTTATTTTCCCTAAGTTCTGAATTTTGAGTATGTCCAATTTTTTTCCATTCCCAACATTTTTATCAACTATTTCTCATTGAAGAAGTTCTTGATGTGCATCCAATGTTGCCTTTCATGATCGGGCTATTTTCTTTTCCTTTTGGCAGCTTTCCTATCAATAGGTTGGACGATTTGAGAAATGTCCTCCTTATTGTCAGGAGTTATAGGACTGAAGGATGACATATAATCTCCAGAATATGTATGTTGGTTTTCTTTGAACTTCGATCAAAGCCCAATGCAATTAGTCATACACTTGGTAAGTTACTCAGCATTAGCCAAAATTTATTAAAATTCAATTTTAGTTGTTGTTGTTGTTTGTTAGAGTACAAGTTTTCTTCATCAACATTTTGTCGCTTTATGACTTTTCACTTTCATATTGGGAACAAATTCTGTTGTAATGCGCGAAAAATTTTATATTCTAAACCTATCATTTTCCACTAATGTTTAAGTATGTTGCGATTTCTTTTTGCCAAATTTTGTCAGTGTGATAATACTCAACCACGCAATTGCATATCGCTTTTTGTTTTTCAATCACTATCAATGACTGCGCTGTTGGATATATATGTGTAACCAAGCTAATAAACATTCAATCCCAATAATCATCCATCCGGCACCATGTTCATAGTTAGGCGGAGTCTCTGCGATTACGTTGATGTCTTTTTTAGTAGTGGAAAATTTTCATCAAAAGTTTGGGATGAGTAGTCGGAAAATTGTCCTTAAGAAAACTCGTAATTGGTTGGATGTGGATCATATGGAAAGAATTAAGAAGGATTTGATTGGTAGAGATAAAATGTAAGCTTATAATTTTTGTAATAATAATTCGTGGCACATGGAGAAGAGAGTGGACACTTATTCGTAAGAGGATTAGTTTGGGCATTTGAATTATAAATCCAGATGTTGGATTTTCCAAATTCGAAGAATTATTTTAATTTGGGGGCTACAATATTCAAAAAATGAATTAATATTAAAAAAATTTGGATTTCGTTGTAAATATTGGATATTATTTAGGTACAATTTTTATGTGTAATATTAAACAATATTAAATAGGTTTATTTATATTTTAGTACCCCGACGTCTTTAACAATAATAAAAAAGATCGTAACCTTTTTGAATTGTTAAAAGCGCCCTTAAGTTTTTGTCGTATTAATAAAAATGTCCCTCTCTAGCATGATGACCTCAATTTATGTCGATAGAGCTATTGCGGTAACTTTTTTTATAGTAATGCTATAGTAAAATGATAAAAGTACCCTTCATACTGTTAGTATTACTTTATAAGTACAAACTTTAAAAGGTTATATTGCGTAGAAACTATCTATTTTTGTTGACTTTGTTTAAATGATGGGGATCCTCGGAAACAGCCTCTCTTCCACCCGGAAGGGGGAAGATTGCGTACATCCACCCCCAGACCCTGCTTCGTGCGGGAGCCCCTGTGGCACTGAGACTGTTGTTGTTATTGTTTGTTTAAAAATATGATTACTGAAAGGTATTTTTCTATTTCACTGTAGGATTAATGGAACATAAGCTGTTACATTAGCTTTGCTGATGGAAAATGACACCATCACGCCGGAGAGGGGCCTGTTTATAAATAAAAAAAAAATTTAAGAGCCTTTTTATTAATATGGTAAGAACTTAGCGGCCTTTTTAATAATTTAAAAAGGTCGGGATCCTTTTTATTGTTTTAAAAAATGTCGGGGGATTAAATCGTAAATAACCTTACTAAATACCTAAAAAATTAAAAATTATGTAAAAGATCATATATATATATATACATACATACATACAGACATACATACATGTAGATATTTTGCATGTATGACATCTATAGGTAAAGGTGTCAAAATGAAAAAGCAAGTGGCAAGTTTTTCAATTTATGTGGCAATTTACTGCAACCGATGCATGAGCAATCATCATGTAATTTCCTGTATATATAATTTGTAAGAATAGAAGGAAAGTGGATTTTGAGAAGAAGCAAGAGAGAAATATCCTGTTTTAGGCATTTGAGTTCTGCAATAAAGTATATGCTATTACTTTCTAATTATATTTGAGATTTCATTTTTATTCTCATTCCGTTGAGTAAATTATGTCCCTGATTTTATAACACGTTATTAGTACCGGTCTCTAGCCAGCTAAGGATCATCATATACATGAGATAAGTTATCATTCTTTAATCTTTGTGATTTATAATGTCCTATCTTACTAAACTTGAGTTTACTGCTTTTGATATATCTAGAAAAAAGTATTTGTCATGAATCCTTGATATTGAGATTTACCTTGATACTATAAATCTTGGAAACACGATTAAAGGGGGAATAGTGCATCCCTATAGAATGGTGCCAAAACAATGATATTTCTAAGGCATCATATTCATGAAGGCTTGAAAGTCGAGTATCCTATTGTAAAGGACTCATTTGCCCTTTGGTTAAATTTAGAAGAGAGGTCTGTTCATCAAAGGTCTATGATCCTCCCTAAAATTTGTTATGAATGGATTCACCTTCGGTTGCAGGATTTTAAAATTTTAAGCTAGTATAACTCTAGATTATTTAGTATTACTTCCCGATTGAAATTATGTGAAGAAATATTATTGAAGAGGATATATTAAGGAAAAAATTATCTACTTTTTAGGCCTCAAATATGCTCCTGCAGCAGCAATATCGAGAGCAAGGCTTTAAAAAATATTTAGAGTTAATATCATGTCTCTTTATTACTGAACAAAACAATGAACTATTAATGAAAAATCACCAAAACAATCAACTAGGTCGGAACCATTCCCCTACATGGATGCTACATCGCACAACAATCATACACATAATCATGGTCGTGGGTACGGTAGCAGACGTGGTCGCAGTCGCAAAGGTGGCCGTGGTCATGGATGAGGTAATAGTCACGGTCATCATGATCCACACCTTGATATCCGCAGTGGATCAAATTTTAAGAAGTCCAGTAACAATAAAGAGAAATATAAAAAGGAGAAAAAACCATCAACAAAATTCATCAAAAGACATGGAAACAGATTGCCGATGCGGTATGAAAAGTCATTGCATATGTATCATATGGTAGAACATTTGGTGAACCTTTATCAGACACTGTTGACAGAGAAAGGCGAACATGCAGAAACGAATTTTGCTAAAGATCATTCTTCACTTAATGTAATACATCTTGATGTTTTTGATTTCTTTGAGGCTACTAGTGGGAGAATTGATCATTTGATAAGTTTTGGTAATGTTAAGCTGGATTAAGGTTTTTATTTTTCAGTTATGTCTATTTTACTGTAATATTTTTACTTTTGATATAATAATATAATTTTGTCATATCGTCTTAATATATTCAAATATAGTTGCAGATTTTGTTTGATAGAATCAGGCGTGATCAACTTTGTTTATAAAATACAATTTAGAAGTGCTATTTTATTATAATTACTTTAAACCACTTTGTTCATTACACTTTTACAATTTTACTAATATATAACATGATTATAGCTCCACTAATACGAATATATTTTATATTTGAACAAACACATTTTTGGTCAATAGTGGAGATTTATATGTAGCTGATAATGCAACAACACATACTATTCTCAAAAGCAAAATGTAGGTTTCTTAGTTATGATTAGCTAAAGCTAATATTAATACAATATCGGGTGTTCAAATTTAATTGAGGGCTCCAAAAGATCACATGTTATGTTCCCTGAAGGAACAAAACTAACAATAAGCGATGCTCTGTTTTCTAGTATCCCAAAGAGACTTGATCAATTTTTGAGGTATTCATCATAGTGGTTACCATATTGAAACAATAAATGTGAGCCACATAATATCTTTACTTTACATTGCTTACCTAAAGAAGAAATAACATAGTGAAAAAATTGCCCACACTATCTTCTAGGTTATATTATGCTTGTATAAACCTAATTGAATCCAATGGAGTGGTTAACTAGAAGTTAACTAATTATAAAACTTTCACCTTATGGCATGACCGTCTGGCTGTCTAGGTGTAAAATCATTGAAAGTTTTCATGGACCTTCATTAAAGAGCTAGAAGATTCTTTTACGTGATAAAATTTCATGTAATGCTTGTGCTTAAGGAAGAATGATTACCAGGCCTTCCTTATCCAAAATTGGGATTGAGTCTCTTATATTTTTAAAAAGAACAGAAGGGGACATATGTGAGCCTATTATCAACACGTAATGTGGCGTTTGCGAGACTCCTTGCACAAATTTATGAGCTCAATTTCCGGATTATACAATCAAGATGATCCTGTTTGCTATATTTGTTTGTTAATTAGTGTAATGTGGTCGCCGTAAATACAAATGTAAACAAACATGCAAAAAGCGACTCACCATGACTAGGGAGTGAGCCTAAATACGGACTGCACGTCTTTGATCTCAACCCCTCATCGCTTTCGGAGATAAGAAGGTGATATTTTGGTGTATCTAACTTTAATACTTGAGTTCTATATATGCTCCAATTAACGAGACTTTCTAATATTTTTTGTGGATTCTTTGAGATATGTATATATATTCATAAAAAATAGACCTAACTCAAGTGGAAGTTATAGTGACGGTTCAAGGCCCTTAGACACCTATTCTCGTACACTTAAAGTTCAGGAACTAGGATGGAGACAAATCCAAGAGCTCATCAGTCCACTTATAAGGCCGAGTAATTCAGATTTTGAGGCGTGGTACCCTTGACTTATAATAACTTAAATGAGTTAGAGACTGATAAGATTTAGATGGAGAAAACCGTATTTGGGTCACTGGTGGAGGATAAATGCAATTAAGGTCAAGCCTTGGCCGTTAAAGCCTTTGAATAGTGGTACATACCTAAGTTCACCTAACTTATTAAGTAGCAATAATAGTGTTAAGACCAACAAAATAAGGGTCAAGCCTTGACCATGAAAGCCTTAAACTAAAGCCTCAATTCTTAACTTGTCAATTTTTGGAACATATTAAAAGGTGTTCATACCTGAAACCTAAAGCATTGTATTACTGAAGAAGCAAGTACAATAAGATCTATGCTACGCTAAGTTAAGCTAAGTTACGCTACTCCTAGGTAAAAAGCAATAGTGTGATATAAAGAAAACATGAAGAAGTTTTGTACGAGTGGTGTTGGATACTTTACAACTACAATAATGTCTCTTATTTATAGAAAAAACTAAATAATGGATGCTCCCTATTTCGGCAGCATTTTCTTCCCACATAGGCCATCAAACTCCTTAAGCGCGTAAATGATCAGTGAACGGGCCTTTGATTTGGCGTGCTCGAGCATATTTCTTGAAGCCCATGTCCGCTTTTTATGTCGAAGTCTCTTCTAGATGCTCCATGTTCTCGTGGAAAAGCTTGGTGCCCACGCATCTGAAACAGCACTCGAAGTAATTGTATCAAGCTTGGAAATCACCTATCTTGCAACGTTCTTAGAAGTCCCTTGAGCTCGAGCTCCTTTTACTCTTCAACCATCTCGTGCCTTATGTGGTAGATACCCTTGTTAGGTGATAAACTTCTCAAGTAGTTGGGCTCAAGACGCCATTATCTTAGTACATAAGGGCTCGAATTTCTTCGAGGAGGACCTCACGCAGTAAGCACATGGCACTTTGCCTAAACTGGCGTTGTCCTAACTCTCTCGAGTTTAAGGTGTAAACAAATGCCCCTCTTTTAGCCATTGGTATATTCAAATTTACAATGGGTAAAAAATATGCTTGATTTGACCCTCAAAGGCTACAGGGAGCTCGAGAGAACACTGTTTGACATATGACCTTCATTCTTGCGTGTCTATAAATATGACAGTTAGGGCCATGAATCTTCACTTTTTTTGCTATGTGCCCTCTCTTTACAGCGATCAAGCGCTTTAAAACACTTGCTCTCTGTTATTGAATCTCTGTTTTTTGTTGCTGTTCTGTTCCTTGCTTCTTCGCATTTCTTCAAACCAAGCAACGATGGCTCAAATCTCTTACACCGTCTCTGCTCCCATCCCTCAGGTTGACAATCCTATTGAGTAGTTGGCATGTCTGGTTCAATCAGATGTTTTAATGATCTCTGATAGGTTTCAGAGCCTTATTGATCTTGATGACATCAAGGAGGATCTTTCTTGGATGTCAGAGAGTGATCCTTCTTCCAATCTTTGAACCTTGTGCCCTAGGGCCCATTTTATACCCTTCTCATAACGTCCCCAACCTTAAAGGCATGTTGTCATATTTTAATGAATCTCCTTTGCTCCGTACAGCTTTTGAAGGTCAATCTTATGGTGGAAGGTGCATTTGCAAAGAAGTGGCTCCCTTTAAAAGGTGGACGTTCATGTTTAAGCGGTATGCCGAATGGGTGGACCAACTCACCCTTACCCATGGAGAGAAATGGAAGAACCTTCATATTTATGAGGCTATCAGGCTTTCCAAGATTGCTCTTAAGGAATGACTACCCCCATTATGACGGCACTCACTGCTGCTAGAACATCTGTTACAACACTTTCTTTTCCTCCCTGAAGGCTTTCTCGGTATCACTCTGGAGGACATAGCAGCCTTAACAGGCCTTTTTCCAGGAGGAGAGGAGCTAACTCTTAATTCTTTTATTTCTAATAAAGCTAAAGATTTTGCCTCTTCTTTCGCTAGGACTGACCTGCCTAGCGGTTATGAGTCTTTTTTGAAGGACTTTTTCAAAGGAACACATGACTTTGGATGAGGGTCTAGGGAAGAAGAGTTCTGTTTCTACTTGTTTTGGTTGAACAAGTTCCTTTTTGCTAACTCCTCCAACTCTGTACTTAAATCCTTTATAACCATGGCAATTGACCTAGCCTTTAGCACCATTCCATTAGCCCTAGGGCCATTGTTTCTAGCCCAAGCATATGATTCCTTACGGACATCATAGTCAAGAATTATGCTATCCAGATAGGAGGACCCTTGTGGTTAGTCCAACTTTAGGCCCAAGCTTATTTTCTTGAGCTCTACCACAAAGACCCCTTTGTTCCCACAAATGAGTGGGTCACCTGTTATAGAGAGCAATTTGCTGGATGTGAGGTCCTTTTGCCCCTAGGATGGTCTTTTCACTGATGCCTGGAGAGATTCATGTCTCCTCAAGGTAGGATAGGGATATAGAAAGGAACCTTGGTCCTCGTCGGTTCAAGAAATTGGACCTTCATCATGATGTCTAGCTGGACATTCTCAGACCTTGCAGGAATCTTGTGCCCTCAGGATCTCCTCTTCTATCACTAGTCTCGTCCTAGTGGAGAAACCTATAGGCCTAGGTTGTTTGCTAGGTAGTTTGGAATTGTCCAAGACATCCTTTTTCCAAGTTTGGAGACCAAAACGCTTTGGTGGACTAAAAGGATCTCTATTCAGCTCCCTAATGCCAAGAGCTTCGTAAGTCCAAAGAAGAGGTTAAATCACTTTATGGATACCCTGTTGTTTGTTGGTATTCTCCATGTGCCACACACCTTCTTGTAGCTTGGTTCCAAGCCAATTACTCTTTCTCAGAGGCTAGAGGCGCCAAGTAGTATTTTATGCCTTCACTTGAGCTTACAAGTCCTAGCCTGAGGGGAGCTCAACCAGCTAGCATAAGGCAGACCCCAAAGAAGGCATTGTTAGGTAAACAACCAACTTTGAAGTTGACTTTAGTTTTGTCCCTTAGATGGCTTGAATAAAGACTAATGCTTGTTCTTTTTACAACCACAGCTGCTCAAGAAACTCTTATGAGTACTAGGACCAGGAGCTTTACTAGAATGTTGCTAGGAGTCCCCTCCAGGAACCTCTCCACCAACCTTTGAAGTTGGTGGCTTAAAAAAAGAAAGAAGAGAGATGCCCCCTCTACTGTCCCACCTAGAGCCATTCATGCATTCGAGGAAGGAGAAGTACCCATCTCACAGCTAGTGAGAAAGAGAAGAGCCAGACTTCCTCAACTGGAGGTATTGGCCTTTTTTAGTTGGTTCTTCTTTTGTTCATCTTTTACCAAAACCATCTCTAACTTGGCTTTGCACTACCATAGGAAGCAACAACCTCAGTTACTGTGGAGATTCCAGACTAGCCAGTATAGCAACCTATGCCAGAGCCCTCTCAGGAAACTGAATCACTGAGCTCAAGCATTGAGAAAGAAGGAGACATCGGTAATTCAGCTCAGGAGCCATTTATAAGTGAACCACCTAGTGAGGCTTCACTCCAACTCCCTCTGAACCAGGGTTATTGTGAAGGCTTCATACCTTATTCGAAGAGCATCCTTCATAACTGTTGAATAGATTCATAAAGGTATGATCTCATTCTTTTGCTCATGAACCCTAATGTCCAAACCATTCGTTAGTTTTGACATTCAAGCGTTGCTTTTTCAGAAAGCCCTCTCGAAGAAGACAATCCAGTGGTTAAAGTGCCAACAGAGGTTCCTCTTACCCCTCCAACTAAAGTTTCAGAGGTAAAACTTAGTCCTGTCATACTCTAGCTTATTTCTAAAGTTAGGACTTGATCTGACTCTTTTTGATGTTGCCCCTTCAAGTCACATCACCAAGAGTTATCCTTCCTCCAATCTCAGAGAGGATTATGTCCCCATGGAGAAACTAGGAGAAAGTGGGAGATTGGCATTCCAGTAGCTGGACCTAGTATCTCTAAGATTTCAAAGACTGAGGGAAATAGCACACCTGCCTTTCCTTGCTTTGGTTGAGTGAGCCACCTACTAAGAAGCCACTTCTCTAGTGAAGGCCTTGAAGGAAGATCCCAAGGTGTCTCCAGCCATTGCCAGAGAGCTTGAGGCATTATAGAAGGTGTTTTGCCAAAGTAAATTAGGATGTCCCATCACTCCTTCAGAAGAAGCGACATTGCCAAGATGCTATCGGGGACCTAGGGCGTTTAGCTTGCTTAGAATGCCTATAGCTTTTCTTTGAGGAACTCCAAGCAGCTAAGAAAGTCTAGAGTCAGCAGGTCCAAGACATCAAAGGCTTAGAGGATAAAATCCATCACCTGGGGGACATAGTCAGCTCAAGGAACAATTGTCTTGTCTCAAGCTGTAGAACGTTTGGGTGATTTTCCAAAATATCACATTTAGATATTTTTATTCTGAAAAATGCATGCAAAAGTTTGAAATTTGCAAATAGTACACAAAAATTAAAAAAATTAATACTAAAATAGCATGCCTAGTCGGCATGCTGCGTGGCAACTTGCCACTTAAGCAAGGGCATTTATGTCATTTCATGTTTATTGAAAGATAAAAAAAGGAAAAGTTGTTTTTTTTTACAACTGCAACAACTTTTCACAAAAAAAATGGAAAAGAAAATGTTGCCTAAATTTTTTTGTATTGTGTTATATAGTTACAATTATTCCATATGTCAAAATTTAACAGTTTTTGAAAGTTATTGTCAAAAAAATATATTTACTGTTATTATTGTTGTTACATATCTAAGTTTATATGTTATACAAAAATTTTAGACAACATTTTTTTACATTTTGGTGAGAGGTTGTTCCAGCTTAGTCAATCGGAGAATGATACAGAAGCAGAACACCTTAGTGAATCGAAGAATGATACAGAAGAGAAGCACTCTGATGAGGAATGTGTCCCACTGCAGAACAGACCCACTGGACAAAACGGCCAGAACTCAGGTGATTCCTCGAATCAGTTTGATGTTTCAACAGTGCACCAGCTCATCGTTAATCTCTTGCAACATGAACAACAAGTTCAAGCTGTGCCTCCTCACACTCGACGCATTGAAGAGACCCCATTCGAAAGGTTGTCAAAGTTGAGGGCCCTAAAGTTTGAAGGAGCAGATGACCCTCTAAAAGTTGAAAAATGGATATGAGAGATGGAGACCTTTTTTGAGGCAATGTCAATAGCCGATGATGATAAGGTTTAAGCCGCCACCCCTTTTCTTAAGGGGAATGCGGAGTTCTGGTGGACTACAGTTAAGGTAGCATATCAGAATGCTACTAAACCTTTGGCTTGGGAAAAGTTTAAAGAGACCTTCTACAACTAGTTCTTCCCTGAAGCACTCAAAATGATGAGAGAAAATGAATTCTACGAGCTAAGACTAGGAGAGCAAATAACGGTATTGCAATATGCTAACAAGTTTCATGAATTGGAACGTTTTAGCCCAAGCATCATGGCATCAGAGATAAGTAAAGCAAATAGGTTTGAAAGGGGATTGCTTCCTCGCAATTAGGAGGCGTCTGTCAAGTGTCATCTTCAAGAGATATAAGAAGGCCCTTGAACGTGCTCTGAAGGTCGAAGCAGATCTGAAGTTGGAAGGACAAGAATATGCTGCCAAGAAAAGATCATCAGACTGAAAATTTCAGGGAGGAAGGCCTAACCGGTCTGGTGGCAATGACAAAAAATTTTCTTACAAATAATCCAGAGAGCTCTAACACTTGGTTCAGAAAATGCGAGCATTGTGGTAAGGAACATTTTGGTGAATGCTACAGAAAGTTAGGGGTGTGCTTCGAGTGTAAGGAGAAAGGACACATAGGCCATAATTATCCTCTCAAGAATGGTACTAAGAATAGAACTAGTAATGACAGACAGGGACCTCAGGGTAACGCCAGAGTTTTTGCTATGATCCAGAAGGACGAGACTGCTAGTGATCGTGCGGTGACAGGTAACCTTCCTATCAATTCTACTAATGCGCATGTATTATTTGACACCGGGGCCTCCCACTATTTTGTGTCTAAGAAGTTTGCCTCTAAGTGGACTTGTGAGTCGAAACTACTAAATGAACCCTTTTGTGTGACAACCCCAGTGGGGTATGATGTAATTGCTAATCTTGTGTGTAAGGACTGTGTGATTACAATAGGTGATATGAAGTTAGTGGCAAACCTAGTACTCTTAGATATGGAGGATTTTGATGTGATTCTAGGGATTAATTGGCTACCTTCTTATCACGCACATTTAGACTGTTTTGGAAAAAGGGTAGTGTTTTAGATTACTAACCAACCAGAGTTTGCTTATCATGAGAATGGATTAAATCCTCCTATAGGAAGTCAAGACTCTAAGACTTCTACTGGGATGATTTCAGTCCTAAATGCTAGAAGGTCCCTGAAGAAGGGATGTAGAGGATTCCTTTGTCACGTATTTAACAGTAGGAGGGACTACGTGAAGTTGGATGGTATTCCCATTGTCAAGGAATTTCCTGAGGTCTTTCTAGAAGACTTGCACGGTTTACCTCCAAGTAGGGAAATCGAGTTTGAAATTGATCTAGTACTTGGTAGTGGACCCATATCCAAAGCTCCCTATAGAATGGCTCCTTCTGAACTACGAGAATTGAAGGTGCAACTCCAAGAATTGTTGGATAAAGGCTTCATCTGACCTAGGGTCTCGCCATGGGGCACTCCAGTATTGTCCGTGTAGAAGAAGGATGGTAGTATGAGATTGTACATTGACTACAAAGAATTGAATAAGGTGACGATTAAGAATAAGTACCGTTTGCCTTGAATTGATGACTTGTTTGATCAACTTCAAGGTGCTAAGGTCTTTTCTAAGATTGACCTATGATCTGGTTATCATCAACTAAAGATCAAGGAGAAGGATGCGGCTAAGACTGCTTTTCGAATCACGTATGGCCATTATAAATTCTTAGTTATGCCTTTTGGGCTGACGAATGCACTTGCTGCTTTTATGGATTTGATGAACAGGGTGTTTCGACAATACCTAGATCAATACGTTGTCGTATTCATAGATGACATACTGATCTACTCTAAGAGTACGGAGGAGCATGATAAACATCTGAAGATGGTATTGCAAATCCTGCATGGGTGTCGGTTGTATGCCAAGTTGAGTAAGTGTGAATTTTAGCTTAATAGAGTGGCATTCTTAGGCCATGTGATATCCAAAGATGGGATCTCAGTGGACCCAAGAAAGGTTAAAGCGGTATTGGGATGGAATCCCCCTACAAATGCAACAGAGATTCAAAGCTTCTTGGGACTGGCGGGTTACTATAGAAGATTCATTAAGGGGTTTTCGCAGATTGGACTTCCCCTAACCCGTTTGACTCAAAAAGGAGTGAAGTTTGAATGGACCTATGAATGTGCAAGAAGCTTTCAAGAGTTGAAAAAGAGGTTAGTATCCGCCCTTGTACTTGCAATACCTACAGATGAGGGCAACTTTGTCATTTACAGTGACGCTTCAAAGAAAAGGGCTAGGTTGTGTGTTAATGCAGGACGAGAAGGTGATAGCCTATGCGTCCCGACAATTAAAGCTTCATGAAAAGAATTATCCAATGCATGACTTGGAGTTGGCGGCGGTAATATTCACTTTGAAGATCTGGAGACATTACCTTTATGGAGGATCTTGCTAGATTTATACAGACCATAAAAGCATGAAAACTTGAGACAAAGGAGATGGTTGGAATTGATCAAGGACTATGATGTGACCACTAATTACCATCCTAGAAAAGCAAATGTAGTTGCAGATGCACTGAGCAGGAAGTTAGGGGGCAATTTAGCTGCCCTGATCACATCTCATCCTAAGCTACTCAAAGACTTGGAGGAAATGCAAATTAAAGTGTGCATCCATGATAAAAAGGGTGGTGTTTTAGCTAGTCTAATTGCACAACCGCCGTTGTTAGAAAAGATCAAGACTGCTTAGCAACACGACCCCTTTTTGATGAAGATAAACAGTAAGGTGCCCAATGGAGAATCTTCAGACTTTCTACTGCATGATGATGGAGCATTGTACTTTAGAGATAGATTATGTATACCTAGTGATCCAGCAATTAAGAAGGATATCATGGGAGAAGCACATAGTTCTTGCTATTCGGCACATCCTGGAGCCACGAAGATGTATTGAGACCTGAAAAGCTACTTTTGGTGGAGAGACATGAAGCGAGATATTGCTGAGTTTATGGTTAAGTGCTTGATCTGTCAACAAGAAAGGCCAAGCACCAAAAGCTTGGTGGATTACGACAGTCATTAGAAGTGCCTGAGTGGAAGTAGGATCGAATTTCTATAGATTTTGTTGTTGGTTTATCGAGGACGGTTAGGATGAATGATGCAATTTGGGTCATTGTGGATAGACTTACGAAAAGTGCACATTTCCTTCCTATTGGATTTAACACTCCATTAGATAAGTTAGCAAAGTTATACATTGATGTTGTGATGCGGTTGCATGGTGTGCCAATTGAAGTTGTTTCTGACAGAAACTCGAGGTTTGTTTCAAGGTTTTGGGAGAGTCTGCAGAAAGCCTTGGGAACTAACCTGAGTTTGAGTACCACTTACCACCCTCAAACCGATGGACAGACTGAGAGGACTATTCAGACATTGGAGGACATTCTGCATGCCTGTGTTATAGACTTTGGGGATAGTTGGGATAACTACATGAGTTTGGTAGAGTTCGTCTATATTAACAGTTATCATTCTAGTATTGGGATGGCACCATATGAAGCTTTGTATGGGTGAAGATGCAGAATTCCTTTGTTTTGGAATGATGTTGGAGAAAGAAAAATATTAGGCCCCAAGATGGTACAAGATGCTGAGGAAAAGGTCAAGCCAATCAAAGAGAGAATGAAAATGAGTCAAGACAGGCAGAAAAGCTGGGCAGATAAGCACAGAAGACTATTGGATTTTTCAGTAGGTGAACATGTTTATCTAAAGGTATCCCCAACTAAAGGTTTGATGAGGTTTGGAAGAAGAGGTAAGTTAAGTCCGCACTTTGTGGGACCATTTGAGATTTTGGCAAAAGTTGGGGACGTGGCTTATAAAGAAGCCTTACCACCGGAACTGTCCAGAATACATAACGTGTTTCACGTTTCTCTTTTAAGGAAGTATATTTTTGATCCTTATCACGTGATACTACACGAACCATTGCAAGTATAAGAAGACCTGACTTATGAAGAACATCTGGTTCACATAATCGACCAGAAAGAACAAAAGCTAAGGTATAGAATGATCTCATATGTCAAGATTCAATGGAGTAATCATACTCCTAGAGAAGCAACTTGGGAGACAGAAGAAGAGATGAGAAGCAAATACCCAAAATTATTCGAAAACGAATATGAATTTTGAGGACGAAACTTTTGTTTAAGGGGGTGAGGATGTAATACCCAAATTTTTTTTAAAAAAGGACAAAATTAGCCCCACCCCCCGCACACTTTTTCCCCTCTCTCTCTCTCTCTCTCTCTCCTCTCACGGTTCTATCTCTCTCCCCTCACGGTTCTATCTCTCTCCTCTCACCTACGCCGGTGCCGCCCGACCCTTGCCGGTGCCGCTTGACCCACGCCGGTGCTACCTTTGGCCACCGGTACCGCGTCCCTTGTCTCCTCTCCTCTCTTCACTATCTTCTCTCTCCTCGCTGACACCGCGCACCACCAGTACCGCCACCCTTCTACCACTGGTACCGCCTGACCCACACCTATATTGCTCGACCTCGGTGCCGCCTCCCACCACCACGGTACTGTCCGACCACTATGCTACCTCCTGACCTATAGGGGTCTATAAATACCCCTAACCCTCAACCCCTCAACCTCACACCACCAACAGCACAACTCTCTCTCTCTCTCCTCTCCTCCCACTGTCACCGCCTCGCCGATACAACTTCGGCCGCCTCATTGGTGCCGCCACCTCGTCGGTACAGCTCTGGCCACCTTGTCAGTAATGCCATTTCGTCGATTTCGAAGCTAATTAATCATAAGAACTGGATTGGTGGATTAAAACCTAGTAAAGGTAAGTATACTACCCCCTACTTGTTTGTAAAATATGAAAAAAAAAAAAGTACGCTTTACATGGTTTGATGTGTAAGACTTATATTTGAATAATTTATTAGTTTGTTAAAAGAGGTTCAGGCATCTATACTTGGTTGATTATTTGATTTCTACTCTTGTAATTTGAATTGTACTGATTTAAATGTTGAAGTGATGTTTAAATATGTGAATTTTGAAGAAGTTGTATTTGTGAGTATGTGAAGGCAATTATTGTGAACCTGTAATTTAAATTGAAAGATTTTTATGATAAGAGCTTACAGATAACTACGTTGACCCTATGAGGTCTATCGACGATAGAATGTGAAGTGTGAAAGTCGATCTGTGACTCTATCGCGGGAATAATACCGACACATAGATCTATGTTTGATCCTAGCGGATCTGTCGACTAAGAACCGGTTCAAATATGTGAAATGTGAAAGTCAATCTGTGACCCTGCCGCGGGAATAATACCGGCCGTTGTTTCTGTTTCGTCTATGAGTTTTGCCAAAAGAGCTCTTATAAATAAGTTAAATTATAAAACATTTGTTTGTGCTACTTTAACATGATTTTTAAAGATAGATTGATTTTACTAATTTTTGATTGGGATTTTATCCATTTTAAATAATAGGCCTGATTCGGGTAGGGAATGTGATATACTTACTGAGTGTGTGGTTTGCTCACCTAATTCGTTTATTTTCCAAATTAGTAACCCATGGCAAGTTCCTGGAGGAAGGAATGAGAAAGCGACTTACTATCTCGAGAATTAGTTTATCTCGCGTAGTTAAATAGTAAATGAACTCTGTAATAGCATATCAGAGACTATATGGGATATTGTAATTTTAAGCTTCCGCACGACTAATATTAAATTGTTAGTTTGTTGTGTTTGGGACTATGTTATATATATATATATATATATATATATATATATATATATTATAGGAACGGTTTATGTATTTTGAAGAATTTTGATTGAGAATATTCGAGCTTTGTACTATGATAAGGGGATTCATTATAGTACAGCCGTATAGCGCCCTTTGACTTATGCCTATTCGGTAATAGCGTTCGGGGGCGTTCCATTATTGTCCTCAAGAATCTTATTAAGAGAACATAGACTTGAAGGACTTTTTATTGACGCTAATTAGATCTCGTTGCACTAAATTCCTTCAGGAACATTGCACTGGAGAAGTACCCCTGCAGGTTGTTAGGAGCTCGGGCCGCTGAAATGTGCAGAGAGCAATACGGAAGCTCCCTTGGGTCTCATGGAGCAAGTTTATCCACAATCAACCGTGTCCAATTCTTAAATTCCATCCAGCTCTGCCACACAATGCCCACAACCCTTCATTTTTCTCTACATCAACCGCATTTCCAGTTAAGAGCATGAGGTGTTGGGGATCACACTTGTGACCAAAATAGTATCGTTGATTGCACTTGTAGCAAAGCTTTTAAGTTTTTTTCTCTTCCAAGCTCAATGTTTTCCCCCCTTGACCTTCTTCAAAATGAGGCATCATCATGGACTCATACAATCATGCCTTTGAATAAGCTCTAGACAATGTCGAAGGGTTAAGTGCCTTGACGAGGTTCTTGATTTTAGGGTTGAGGGCACTAATGAAGCTTGAAACATAAAAGGTGTCACTTGCCCCTGGATGAATGGACATCATCCTTGCTTTCAAATTTGTAAACTTGGTCATGTACTCCTTAACACTACTTATTTGGGCTAACTTGTTGAAATTATCCACTACGTCCCCCGGGTCTTCATCTCCATATCTTTCATATAGTTCATCCACAAATTCTTGCCATGAAATGGTTGGATTGCTAAGGATTTAACCATGAAACTACTCTTCTTGGTCTCCTTGCAAATAAATCACAGCTAGCTTAAACTTTTCTGCTTCTGGAGTAGGGTAGAAGCGAAAAAATCTCTCACATCTTTGAGACCAAGATTGAGGTTGAGTACCATTGAAAGCTTCTAACCCCGTATTTGGTTTTCGAGGTCCTGAATACCTCTTTGCAGCCACTGTCCTGTCTTGCTCTCTAACTTGTCTTGGTGCAACTTGCTCTTGAGTCCTAACTTGTGGAGGTACACTAGGTGTGCTCAAAATACCAGCAGTGTTGGTTGTGGCACCGAAGGCAAAGCTCCAGCACCAGGTCCATTGCTTTGCTCTTGTAATTGAGTCCATTGTTTCTTAACTTTGCTTTCAAATTGCTCTTGCGTCAAAATAGATCATTGCTCTAATGCCAACAACATCTCCTACATTTGTTGTTGCCATCCAGCTGGTGGATCTGAATTACCTCCTGCAGCACCAACTGAAGCTATGTTTCCAACAACTCTAGGTGTCATTCTAGCAGCTACTTCTGCATAGGATGCAGCCTGAGATCGAGTGGTTACACCTCCTACCATTGATGCAGCCTTCATTCTTCTTCTGGCCAGATCTTGCTTCAAAGAATAAACTAACATAACACTATAGCTTGGTGGCTAGCTTAGATGAGTTTAGTTTAGATAGCAGCAACCAATTTGTAATATGAATTCTTGAATTGCTATCCAACAGATTTCAAATACTAGGCTAATGTTGCTTAGTTTGTTTGATTGATTGTACACAAGCAAATCTTCACACAATCAACAGCAACTTGTTGTCAACTCTACTTTCTTCAACAATTGATTGAACACTCAAAGATCGAGTTCTAGATCACTCATTCTCAACTAACTTCGAAGTTGTTTCTTACTCAACTTTAATCACTCAACCACAACGGATGCAACAACCACTAAAATCTTCTCAGTTCTGCTAATTTCAAACAGAAAACCAATCGAACAATACCTAATCTATACGATATGAACTGAACTTGATCAAGTAGATCCAGTAGCAACAATTGAGATTTGAGTTGTCTGAACTGAGCTAAATTTAGCACCAAAACTTGTTTTTATTAACTGTTTGCAGCCAGCACCTAAGCTTGACACAATACAAACTCAATTTAGTCGAAATAGATTCAATAAATCAAATGCAAAGCATCTAAAGTCCCTTACACAACAACAACAATTAGATTTTGAATTTCTTGATTAAGAGCTTGATTCGGGATCAAATCAAGGCTCTGATACCAATTGTTATGAATCTTGATCAAACTAGGTTCATAAGCTAGGGATAGATTGGATAAAAGAGAGCTAAGATGAGAACAGAAGTGAAAAAGATGAGAAATAGAAGAATATCTAGAGAGAATCTAAATCAAAGAAAGAGAATAGACTTTCATTATTATTCCACATATATGTCTACATTGGAAACTACTCTTACTTATACTAGCTTAGGACAATTGGCAGCTAAACAACTCAAAACAGCAACTAACCGACCTTCCTGCCCAAACAAAACATTCAAACGCATTACACTTGATTAACTAACTTCCCTTAAACTACATAAGCTAAAATGTGACTAATTCTCCTTACTAAGATACTAAATTGATCTATTACAATCATAGCTTTATTAGAACTAAACACATATCCTAGAATCATAACATAAGCAAGGACAAATACTGCTTCCATTACTTTTCAGAAAGCGTGGCATTCAAGTAGTTAGGTCTTGGGTCTTCTGTTAAACCCAGTTTAACCTCAAGGAGGGGATCTTGAACTTTAACCCTTAAATCCTCCGTCTTTGCTGGTGCTGCTTTCAAGTTGGATAGCTCTAACTCTTTTTCTCGTATTACTTGGACCTCAAGGCCATTTTTATCAAATGGCTATTTAGCCTTTAGTTGGCCTTCAGCATGCCAAGCCACGAGCTTTGCTATAGTTGAGGAAACGGCCCTCTAGGGCCATTGTAGGGAGGTCCTGGCTCCTCCCATAAGGCTTCTGGCATGCCTTGAAGGTCTCCTTCAACAAGAAGGGCTCTCATGCATCCCCAGAAGTCAAAGTTTTCTGACTTGACATCCCCTTGAACAACCTTAGCTTCAGTAATTGGGCTATCAAGGATGGCTATCATTTCAAGGTGTTGGGCAGACTGAGGAGTAGTCCTTTTGACATCTAGTGGTCCCACATTATCTTTGTATAACTTTGCCTTTACATATAATTTGAGCAAGTAATGAATAGCTTGTTATTTGCCATAACAATCTCATATTTATTATAGTTTCAGCAGATTAACAACTGGTGAAGTGAATAAGGGATATAGTAATTGGCATGTAGCGATTTTGTCCCAAGCAAAGCATTATAGCTTGAGGTAGTATCCCCCACAAAGAAAGTTGTTAGCCTTCTTAAGCTGCCAAGAGTTGACTCAATCGGAATTACCCCTTCAGACTTAGTGGTGGCCTTAGAAAAGCCAAATATTACAACATCTGAAGTTATCAAGTCATCTCGAGATTTACTAATGACCCCCAGCATATATGAAGATAAGACATTAATGACAACATCGATATCCAGCAAGACTCTATTCATTAGGATGCCATCAAATTTGGCCTTGACGTATAGAGGGTTGATGTGTAGATTGGTAGTATGAGGCCCACCAAACATCATCTTCGTTATGTTAGGCATGTCATAAGTTGACTTGGATGTTAGGGTTTTAACTTTAAAAGATAAAAGGGTTACCTTTGGTAGCTGCCACTTTAGCTACAAGTTCCACTTGGGGATCTTTTTCTGAATCTATCACATCTCCCTTGAGGCCTTCCTAAGCATTAGTTTCCTTAAACTCCAAGAGAAAAAGCAGGGTAGTTCTAACATCAACCTTCTTAAGGAGAGTTCCAAGCTGTATTTGGACCCCTTGGTTTGTTTCTTTCTTAGGACTGCCATTGATTTGCACATCCTGATCTTGCCCTTGAGGACTACCAGTAGTTAACATGTCCTGGTTTACCGGTTGGTCTTTCGGCTCAACCTCTGGAGTTTTAGATTCCTCCAAAGGTTGGGGGAAATCTTCTTCATGAAAGGCATTCTCTATGTCAGACCATGTTGGCTTAACACGGTCTAGAGGTTCCACTAAATTAATGGTGAGGGGACTATACTCCTCCTCATCATTTGATGATCTTCGAGCCAATGAATTCTTGACAAGCTGATCCCGCCTGCATTCTTTACCTTCAGAGGATGCAAGACTAGTCCATTTCTCAAACTTCTTGTGTGGCACACCTTTACCAGTGGTGGTATAGGGCCTAGGTTTAATTCTTGGATCCTCGAGATCTGTGGACTCAGTGCACATGTGCTTGCGGACTCTGTCCTTTTCCTCAGAGAGCCTCGTCAAGCAAGTGTCCAACAAAGCTCTTCATTGCACAGCTTTCTTTTACAACTGCCTTCTTTTTTGAGTTCCTATAAAGTTGGAGGGACCTGCATTCGCTTACTCAAGGGTAATCCTTCTCCAAACATTACCAAAATGGACTCTTGAAGGATGGTGTCCTGACTATCGTGGTCCTTGATTGGTGTCCACATAAGGAAGGGTCTTGATTGGTGTCCACATAAGGAAGGGGTACTTTAGATTTCTCTTTGGGTGCCCAGTTCTCATGATGATTTAAGCTTTGGAAGTGAGGCCTCAAGAAAGTCCCATTACTGAAACCTTCTTAGAGGAAGCTGGCTTTTTTCTTAAGTAAAGGCTCAACTTTTTCATTTCAGACACCAACTTATGACTAATGCCTCCGCAGAGGTCACAAGTGAGACACATAAGTTTTCTTGACGCCTCTTTCCTGGTGATAAAACCTTTTTCCAATGGTCATCAGTGGATATTCCCATGGCTAACTCTTCTTCTCTAGGGAGGATAATAGCTCCTTCCTTTAGCTACTTTTTTAAGAATCTACTAAAGGTGGCACAGTCATGTGTCGAATGTTCAACAGTGATGTGCAACTTGCAGTAATAACTTGTTAATTCTATTAAGGTTTTGGGAAACCTGAGCATCCCTCTCTCCAGCAGCTTGTCAAACAAAGCGTTGGCTACTGTCAGAATCTATTTGTCATCGTTCATCCTACATAAAGATTTGCCATTTGTTTGGCTATCACGGATACTACGAGGTTTTATGGACTCAATTATATTAACTTGGACAAGACCAGGGAAGGGGTCTTTATCAACACCCATTCGTCCTACTCCATGGAAGATTAATTCCCTTGCCTCAATGGCATCTTGGCCCACATTTCTAAGGATCATGCAGTTCTTCGTTGAGTGGGTAAACGAATTGTGCAATTTGCCTTCCCCTTTATTGAATTGGGGTCAGGTTTTCTGTGTTTTCCCCTAATCTTGAATTTATTATTTGCTTCAAGCTAGTCAAATATGACATCGACTCTTGAGAGATCAAATGAGTATTTCCTCAAGTCTTGGGATTGATATGACTTCCTGGCTTTCATATCCTTCTTGACCAAAGGATTATAAACCATAGGAGGCCCTTTGATGTACTCAACAACGTCAATTTCACATGGAGGATCCTCATGCTCGTCAATTAAGTCATGAACATAAGTTCCATGTACATTTTTCTTGAGGCTTTCTTTCTTTAAGATAACCTCATATCTAGCAGCACATTCTGCCAGCTGTGAAAGTGTCATGACGTTTGAGCCCTCAAACTTCTTCCTAAAATTAATATCCAAGCCATTCAAGGCTAACTTGGCATATTCAACTTCAAGAAGAGCTACTGTGCATTTCAACCCAACTCTGTTACACCGGTTAATGAAATCTAACATAGATTCACTTGGCTTTTGTTTCATTCAAGCTAAGTTAGACATGGAAGTTCCTAGCTCCATTCTTGGGAACTCGGCCTAGAATTGCCTAGCCTTGTCATCCCAACAATAGGTGGAATTAGGTGGTAGGTAATATACCATTCAAAGGTAGACCCTATTAAGGAACTAAGGAACAGCCTAAGTTTGAGATATTGATTGTTAGCCACTTCCCTGCATAGGCACTAAAACCTTGTCAAGTGCTTGAGGGCAGACACAGTTCCTTCTCCTGAGAAAACGTAAACTTGGGAATTTTGTATCCTTAAGGAAAATGGTAATCCCTTTCAATATAGTCAGGGTATGGTTTACATACAAGGGTCTATTGACCCTCATGAGGCCTGGCCCATACATTTGTTTAATTAGGGAAGCCAATTGATCTTGGAGGGGTAGATTTGACACATGGATATTTGACTGTCATTGCCCCCTAAGTGGCTGAGGATCTTAAGGGGGATTTGGGGAATACCGCTACAATTGTGTGTGGGATTGGTTGTTGCCTCCTAGACCTGGGGTAACATCCTTGATCATTTTGGCCATATTTTGATTGGCCACAAAGTGTGCTCCAACAGACCCTGTGCATCCTTACTTTATCAATCCCTAAGTTTTGATTTTGAGGATGTGAGTGGTTAACTTCCCTCCTAGTTTCATAGTTATGAAGAGGTCTAAAAGGAAAGGCCAGGTCCCCAGAGCTGGGTACCTGTCCTTGCACACCTTTTCTAAGTCCTTGAGTGGGTCCCGAGGCAACCTCTCCAACATGAGGGTTTGAATGGTTATGCCCCATGTCTCAAGGGCAGGTGACATTTGCACATTGGCTTTGAGAAACTTGATCAATTTTTGAGATATTTGTCACAGTGGTTATCACACTGAAACAATAAATGAGAGTGACAAAGAATATCTTGACATTAAATTGCGTACCTTAGGCAGAAAGAACATAGTAGGAAAATTGCCAATAGTATCTTTTGGGTTGTATTATAATTATACAAACCCAATAGAATCGAACGCAATGGTTAACCAGAAATTAACTAATTACAAAACTTGCATCTTATGCAATCACCATCTAGGCCATCTAGGTGTAACGATGATAAGAAAAATTATTGAAAGTTCTCACGGACATTCACTAATGAACCATAAAATTCTTTCACTTGATGAAATTTCATGTGTTGCATGTGCTTATGGTAAAATGATTACTAGGCCATTCCCAACCAAAATTGGGATTGAGTCTCGTACATTTTTACAAAGAATACAAGGGAATATATGTGAGCCTATTATTCCATCATGTGAACCGTTTTGATATTTTATGGTGTTAATAGATGCCTCAACACGTTGGTCACATGTTTGCCTATCATCAACTTGTAATGTGGCATTTGTGAGACTCGCACAAATAATCCAATTACGAGCTTAATTTATGGATTATACAAACAAGATGATCCTATTTACTATATTTGATTGTTGATTAGGGACTCATCGTGACTATGGAGTGAGCCTAAATTCACACCGCACGTCTTTGACCTCAACCACTCACCATTTTTGGAGAAAAGGAGGTGATATTTTGGTATATCTAACATCGATTAATACGTGAGTTCTATTAGTGCTCCAATTAAGAAGATTTTTTAATATTTTTGTGGATTTATATATATATATGTGACAGAAAATTAAAGGGATATGGACCTAACTTAAGTGGCAGTTACAATGATGAATCAAGGCTTATAGACACCTTTTCTCATACATTTAAAAGTCAGGAATTGGGGTGGAGAAACACCCAAGAGCAGAGTAGTCCACGTACAAGCCTGAGTCAGCCAGATTTTTAATCCAGACACCCTTGACTTATAATAACTCGAATGAGTTAGAATATGACAAGATTTAGATGGAGTAAACCGTATTTGGGTCACTGGATAAGGACCAATGCCATTAAGGCCAAGCTTTGCTTGTTAAAGCCCTTAAACAATGGTATAAACCTAAGTTCATCTGATTTATTAAGTAGTGACAGTAGTTTTAAGACCAACACAATCAAGGTCAACCCTTGGCTGTGAAAGCCTTAAACTAAAGCCTCAATTCTTAACTTGTCAATTTTTGGAACATATTAAAATGACAAGTTCATACTTGAAGTCTGAAGCATTATATTCTAAGCTGCGCTCAGCTAAGTTAAGTTACGCTACTCCTAGGTAAAAAGCATATGTGTGCTGTAAAGAAAACGAGAAGAAGTTATGTATGAGTAGTGCTGAATACTTTACAGTTACAACAGTGTCTCTTATTTATAGCAAAAAACTAAATAACGGCTGCCCCTACTTCCATGACATTTTCTTACCACGTAGATCATCAAACGCCTTAAGCGTATGAATGATGAGTGAACATGTCCATCATTTGGTGTGCTCAAGCATATTTCTTGAAGCCCGTGCCTGCTTTTTCAGCTGACATCTGTTCTTAATACTCCACATTATCTTGGCTAAGATAGGTGCCCACGCAATTGAAATTGTGCTCAAAGTAACTATCTCGATCTTGAAAACCACTTGTCTTGCAAGCTTCTTGGAAGTCCCTTAAGCTTGAACTCCTTTTACCTTTCAACCATCTCAAGCCTCGAGTAGCAGATACCCTTGTTAGGATGTTAAACTTCTCAAGTAGTTGGGCTTGAGATGCCATTCTCTTAGTACCTACAGGCCTGACTTTCCTCAAGGAGGACCTCATGTGATAAGCACGTGGCACTTTGTCCAAAACAACATCGTCCCAACTCTCTCGAATTTAGGGAGTAAATAGATCCATCTTGATAATTTAGGAGAATTTACATCCCAAACTTTTAAATACTATTGTTTGCTAATTGGAATTACAGTTCAGCACCCTGTAGCCCACCAACATACAAAAAATGGCCTTGCAGAACCTCTAATCAAACGTCTGCAATTAATTGCTGGACTAGTACTCATGAAATAAAGCTTCCTAGTTCTGCATGGGGGGTTTTCTATAATACATGCTGCAATGTACCAGGCTAATTGTTTATCATAAATACTTCCCACTATAACTTGTCTCTAGTCAAGAACCAGATATATGTCATCCATGAATTTTTGGTTGCACTGACTATGTTCCAATTGCTCCACTCCAGCGTACAAAGATAAGTCCACAAAGGAGACTTGGAATTTATGCTGGGTTGGAATCTCCATCAATTATAAAATACCTTGAGCCATTGATGGGAGAAATTTTAATAGCATGGTTTGTGAATTTTAAGTTTGATGAAGCGAGGTTTTCAGAACTAAGGGGAGGAAAACTAAATTGGAGAGTGGGAAATTTTGTGGAATGCATCACCAATATCTCATTTTTATCCACGTATAAATCAATGTAAAGTAGAGGTTAAGAAAATTATTCATTTACGAAAGATTGCAAATCAATTGGAAGTGCATTCATTGATATAAGAAAGTGACTAAGTCACATGTTCCAGCTATAAATACTCCTATTCGAATTGATATTCCAAACAAACAATTTTCTAAGACATTAGAAAGTAGATCTACTACACACCACAAGCATGGTAGACCTATTGGTTCCAAAAACAAGAATTCAAGAAAGAAAAGGGAGCACAGTAAACAAGTTGGTTCCTCTATTAATGACAAGAACCCTGAAGTGAAAGCCACCGAAAAGGTGAAAATGCATATATACAAGAAAAAGATACGGAGGACGAAAGAGGGCACCTCAAGAATTTTAGGTACCAGAAATAATTAAAAATAATGAAAATATCGAGAATGAGGAAATCTCGATGAACTATATACTTCTGGCATGCGATGGAACCTAAATAAGACGATTATTGAGCAAGTATTCGAATATATTGTTGCCACTAATTCACCACGGAAGGTGAAAATCTTGAACCTAAATCCATTCAAGAATATTAGAGAATAAATGATTGGCAAAAATCGAAAGATTCAATTCATGTGAAATTAGATTCACTTACAAATGTGTGGTTTTTGGACCAATAGTCCAAACGCCTGAAAACACAAAACTCTTAGGTTACAAAGTGGAAATTTGTACAAAAAAGAATTGAAAAAAATGAGGTGGTCAAATATAAAGCACGATTTGCAGCTCAAGGTTTCTCACTGATGCTAACTTTGCATATGCGTTAGCAAGTGCACCAGTCATATCAAGTAATATAAAAATGAGTAGAGTATCATTCCTATGATGATTGTTATTGAGTGAGTATCAAAATTAGTAGCTTTGATGCTATTTGAAAAACCGAAAAATTTAGGGTTATAATAAGAAATAAAGTAAAATAAAATAAAAAGAAATAAATATTAAAACGAGACTTTCCGATATATATATATTTTTTTAGTTTTTATGATTTAATAATATCCAAGGCATCAGATTTCAACTAGTTGCATCAATACGCCTTTTGTATTCTCTTTAATCAAGTTGTTATCACATGTTGATGGATGAAAATCCTATTTTACTAAATATTCTCTCTCGAGCAACATTTAGCATGCTCTTTTACATATTAATACATCACTCTCGTGCATGAATTTAAATAAGAAAAGTGTTTTTTAAAGCTCAATGATTTTCTCTTAAAAACCACACAAATTGCGTTAATTTCTCTCGAGTATTCGCCAAATTTGTGGTGCTTATTACCTTAGCAATCATCATAAATATCCTCTCGGACTCATTATAAATCATTATAGGTCTTAAATGGTGATCAAGCATTTAAAACTCATGACGAACAATGATAAACACTTCAACAACGCAATAACAAAATATTGAATACGTTAAACTAGAAATAAGCGTATATTACAACTTAGGTTACATCGTAGCCTTGGAATAACAAAATTAGTTCATGATAAACTTAATATAAAGCATCAAAAAAAAAAAATACAAAATCCATGAACTTATTGAAGAAAAAGGATAGAAAGGACTAAAAATACAAAATTACAAACCAAAATTCCTTCCTTTCTCTTCTTTTCCTACACCCAAATTTACCTACTATCTTTTACTTCTTTTTGTGATTTTTTTGGTGAAGGATGATCTTCTGTACTACACAACACCGCTTTATATAGTGTTTGAGCTAGGATAAAAAAAAATTGGAAAAAATCATAAAAAATGCTTCTTATTTGCTGGGAACTGCAGCTGCTGCTACTTGCTCATTTCTTCATAATTTTATGTGATGTTTTTGCTCAAGCACCACCCAAAACCTACAAAACTGAGCTAGGATAAGTTAAATTGTGTTTATACAATGAAATTAGGCAAAAAGCATTGCGTTTTTGCAGCCCAAATGCAAGTTGTAGCTGAAAAGTTGATATTTTATGTAAAAATCTGCATTTTGGCGTGAGAATGAAGTATTTTTGTTAATTTTTTGTATTTATTTGATGTATCTTGCTTTTACTTGTTAATTTTAATGATAAAACCCGGAAAGATTTAAAATCACAAGTCCCTTCCTTCTTTGACAACCCTTTCCCTTCCTTCAATTCGCCGTGGGGGGAGACGAGGGTGCCCCCCCCCCCCCCCCCCCCCCCCCGCTGCCGGTTGATTTTGTTGGCGGTATCTCCCTTCTTTCTGGCCCGTCGTTGGTGAGCTCTTCGGTGGCATCGCCGGTCATGATTGGCGGTGGTTGTTCGGTGGTTGTGGGGACTGTGCTCGGGTGTTGGGTGATGGGTCATGTCGTGTGATGGCTCTCGCTCGTGCTCACGCCGAGTCCTTTCGCTATGGACCTTTCACCGCCATGCCTCCCAGCTGCTTGACTCTCCTCCACCGAGTCCCTGCTTCGTCACCGCTCTCCCTCCTGCGCCGCCGGCTTTGCTTGGTGAGGCCTCGGTTGTGTTCGTTCGTTGATGTCTGTGGGGTGAGAAAGGGTCTGATTCTTGAGTCCGCTCTCTTTGGGTTTCTCTCCGACCCACTCGGGACCACATTTATTTGGGGCTACCATTCTCCCCTCCATTGTGGTTCTCCTCAGGAGATGGTTTGCTGAGTTACGGGGTCAGGTTCGGCTTCCATTTTGCTCCCTCGCCCTTTTCTGATGGTCTCCTCTCTATTGTTGGTCGCGGTTGATGATGGGTTTTCGTGGTTTGGGGTCTGGGTTTGTGAATTCGGGTGGGTGTTGTCTGGGCTTTGGGTCGTAGGCTTGGTGTTGCTCGGGTGTTTGGTCTTAGGGAGTGGGGCCTCTTCGGTTTGGTGTTGATGTGGTCGTGATGCGAGGTGTGTCTCTGCCGTCGAGGTCCCGTCCCCCTCGTTCCTTGCGCCTTGGGTCTCCATGTCCCTGCTTCTTTGTCTGATTATGCCTCCGGTCGCCCCCCTGTCACTGATCGTCTTATCTGCATCCGCGGCCTTGCAGTGCTCTTCCCTATAAAAGATCCTGTTAAAATGGATTGGATTGGGTTGATGTCTCTTCTTGGGTTTGATTGGTACCTTTTCTCCTTCCTTGTCTTGAGATTGTTTGCACTTTCATATTTTTGGGTTCCTTGGGGTGTTTTTCAAGCGTTTTGTTGGTGTTTTATTGGTGCTTTTGGTGGTTTGGGTGTGTTCTTGGTGTTCTTTGGGGTGTTTTTGGTGTTTGGTTTGGTGTGTTTGGGCGTTTTTTGTGTTTTTCTGTTGTTGGGATCATTTGTTGCTTAGAATCTCATGACTGGATCGTAAATTGTACCCTACTTCCTTTTCAATAAAATCCCACGACGAGTCAATTATCAAAAAAAAAAAAAAATGGCAAGATTTAACATAAAATGAGTGTTTTTACAAGAAAATAGCAAAATAGTTCAAAATGAGCAAAACCGGGCAAAATTGATAGAAGTTTGATGCAAAAATGGTCAAAATTATATAAAAATGATATAAATAATTATATACTAAATTAGATTTATCAAAATATCCTCAAGCTTAAATCTTGCTCATCCTCGAGCAACGCTAAACATTAAGGCGCAGGATCTCATACTTTTTAAGAATTTTACTACAAGTCATAGCTGGTATACTCCAAATTAGAGAAGAATAACTAAGGCTCAAAGTTAAGAGTTCTAAAGGCAAAACCATCTTTCCCAAGGAAAAATATGTCAATTACCTAGGTAATCGAATTCAAAAGTTAGCTAAGCATATTAAGTTTATCCGTTCTTTCTAATCTTAAGATATTCAAACCGAATAGAGCACAAAAATTATGCCACTTATAACAAAACTTATCAAGTATGCCCTAAACTAATTATTTTTGGCCCATCCTCTTTTTTTTTTTTTTTTTTTGAGAAATTTATTTACTCAAGTCAATATAAGCACTTCTGCAGCGAAAATCAAGCTCCAACTCCTGGACGATGACCCATAAGTAAGAGAGGCCATCATTGATACGCCCTCTTAACGGGTAGCACATATTTTATTTATGTGGAATAGTGCTGCTAGAGAAGATTTAATTTTTTTTTTTTTTTTTTTGGTGATTGGTTCCTTGTTAGCTTTCTGAGTACTCCTTGTAGCGAGCTTTTAATGTGGCAACTCCCAATCCAGTGGGCCTAGGGTACCAGGTGTTAAAACACCCCTACGGATCTACTTGCTCGAGGTACCAAGGCACGAAACCATTACACCATAGTACATATCCAAATGATAGATATTTTTAACAGGATAGCGGTGCTTAGTAATTCTCTCCCTTTATTATTTCTTTCATTTAGACTTAGGCATAGCTTTTCAAAATCTTTTATGTAAATGATACTCTTTATGCTATCTAATCAAATTTGAGCTTCTTTTAATCAGAAAGAAAAGTAAAACAACCATGCTAGCTAGTGAAGTCAAATACCATAATTTTAATCAAGATAGTGCCTTATATTAGATCATGTTTTGCCATTGGAACACAAAAATAATTGATTATCAGGTTATTCAAATCTAATTAAAGTAAACAAGGTAAAAAGAGTAGAAAAATTGCCTAAAAAGCATGATAATAAGTTCTTTGTTTCTTTCTTTTTTATATGTGAAATTTTTAAAAGACTAATGTCTAAAACTATAGAAAATAGACAATCTTTTTGTTGACCGGCACTATTTACATCCCCATACAAAGGTCCCAAACTCTGGGAGGCACTAAAGCCGACTCCAAAGCGTAAAACAAGAAAACTTTTCGAAAAATGTTCGTTAAAAAACTTTTAAAATTGCTTTTCTCACCCCCAAACTTAGAGTTAACATTGTTCTTAATGTTAAAAGAAGTACGAAGGCTAAGTGGGCGAGAGAGACTTCCCAGGTTTGAGAATTGCTTGTTGATGGTGTATGTTAACATCTTGCTACCCCCAAACTTAATGTAAAATACCTGTTTAAACAAAAATATATACAAATATGAGAAAATAAAAATAATGAAAGGAAAATAAAATAAAAGAGGTAAGAAAAAGAACACTTGGGTTGCCTCCCAAGGAGCGCTTAATTTATAGTCGTTAGCTTGACTCTTTGAGTGGATCATTCGACGTTATTGAGATTAATGGTGGTCTTTTACGGGTCGAGCTTTCCATCAACAAAACGCTTCAACCTTTGGCCATTAACCTTGAATGTGCCCTTCTTCTTATTGTGAATCTCGATCATGTCATACGAGAAAAGACAAAATACAACACAAAACTCTTAAAATAAAAATTTTAAAAGCTATCTAGATGAATGAAATAAATGGGGGAAAAAATGATTTCTTCAAATTTAAACAAGATTTACAAGTTTGAACAAAAATGAATTTAAATCAATAAGAAAGACAAACACAATAAGAAAACACAAAAAAAAAAAAAAAAATTTAAATAATTCTTGGCTAAAAATCTTATTTTCAATATAATTTTTTTTTTTCTCTTTTTATTTAAACTTTGGGAAAAAATTTTTTTTTTCTAAAATAAAAGAAAAGAATATGATGCTTAAGTTACAAAGTAGTGTAACAATGAAAATTTGTGATATAAAATTGCCTAAACAAAAAATTATGTATATATATATTTACATATGTATGCACATATCCTAATTATTTAAAAATCTATGATGAATAAATGAATTTGTTAGTAACACTAATATTTTTGAAAAACTTAAAAATGACAAACTTGATCTTTTGGAATATTTACAAAGTAGACTTATAAGTAAAAGAAAATATAAAAATAAAGAGAAAACACAAAAAAAAAAAAACAACAAGAAATCACAAAGCTAACAAAACTTAATGAAAACAAAATTTTAGGAGGATATGCTATACGAATTTGTTTTCAAAAACAATTTTAAAAATTAAACTAAATAAATAAACTAAATCAAATAGAAGATCCTTTTACAAAAACTTTTTTTTTTGAAATACAAAAAAAAATAAATGAAAAAAAAAATAAATGAATAAACAATTTGGGAAAAGATGTAATTAATGAGAAAACTTTTAAAATTACTACAATCTTTGTAAACTAAGTTTTTAAAGGGGTAGTAACAATAATATTTTGGAAAACCTTAAAAATAACAAATTAATTTGAGAAAATTATATAGGTGAATAAAAAAATTAAAATAAAATTAAAAATTAATCAGAAAACCTAAAAATACAATAATCTAAAATAAAAGTTAAGAAAACAATAATTTTAAAGGGAAAAAAAGGGTAATATCTCTTAATGTTTTCGAAAACTTTTAAAACAACAAATTTAACTTTTTAAATTCTAACAAAGTGAACTTATAATTAAAAGAAAGGAGGAAATAAAGATAAAATGCAAGAAAAACAACAAAATAACACAAAACTAAACAAAATTTTACAAAAACACAATTTTTAGGATGGGGTATGATTTTATACGATTTTTTTTTTTTGTTTCTTTTTTTTAAAGAATTTCTTTACAAATCAAATAAATGAATGGATGAAGATTAATTTCTCAAATTTTAAATAAAATTTACAGTCTATAAACAATTTCAAGTTAGTATATAAACTAAAAAATTTGTTTTTTTTTTTTTTTTGTGTAGGGGGTATATATATACAATTTTTCTTTTTAATAGAATTATCTTTACCAATAAAATAAATGAATGAATAGAGATTTATATTTAAAATTTAACAAAATTTTTAAATTATTAATAATTTTAAATTAGCACCAGAACTAGTTGATATAGATATCACTCAAATAGAGATAATCCCCGGTAACGGTGCCAAAAACTTGATGCTTACTTTGTGTATGCATTAGCAAGTGCATTAATCGTATCAAGTAATATAGAAATGAGTACAGTATCGTTCCCATGAGAATTGTTACTGAGTGAGTACCAAAATTAGTAACTTTGATGCTATTTAAAAAATCAAAATATTTAGGGTTTTGATAAGAAATAAAGTAAAATAAAATAAAAAGAAATAAAAGTTAAAACAAGACTTTCTGATATATATATATTTTTAAGTTTTTATGATTTAATAATATACAAGGCATCAGATTTCATCTAGTTGCATCAATACTCCTTTTCTATTCTTGTTATTTAAGTTGTTATCACATGTTGATGGTTAAAAATCTTATTTTACTAAATATTCTCTCTCGAGCAACATTTAGCATGCTCTTTTACATATTAACCCATCACTCTCATGCATGAATTTAAATAAGAAAAGTATTTTTTAAAGCTCAATGATTTTCTCTTAAAAACCACACAAATCGCGTTAATTTCTCTTGAGCATTCGCCCAATTTGTGGCGCTTATCACCATAGCAATCATCATAAATCTCCTCTCGGACTCATTATGAATCATTATAAACTTTAAATGATGATCAAGCATTTAAAACATATGAAGAACAATGATAAGTACTTCAACAATGTAATAACAAAACATTGAATACGTTAAACTAGAAATAAGCGTATATTACAACTTAGGCTACATCGTAGCCTTGGAATAATAAAATTAGATCATAATAAAATTTATATCAAGCATTAAAAAAAATACAAAATTCATGAACTTATTGAAAACAAAGGATAGAAAGGACTAAAAGACAAAATTACAAAACGAACTTCCTTAATTTCTCTTCTTTTCCTACACCCAATTTTTACCTATGACTATTTACTTCTTTTTGTGATTTTTTTTTTTTCGGTGAAGGACGATCGTCAACACTACACAACATCCCTTTATATAGTGTTTAAACTAGGATAAAAAAAATTGGAAAAAATCATAAAAAATGCTTCTTATTTGCTGGGAACTGCAGCTGCTGCTACTTGCTCATTTCTTCATAATTATATGTGATTTTTTTGCTCAAGCACCGCCTAAAACCTACAAAACTGAGCTAGGATAAGTTATATTGTGTTTGTACAATAAATTTAGGCAAAAAGCATTGTGTTTTTGCAGCCCTAATTCAAGTTGTAGCCGAAAAGTTGATATTTTATGTAAACATCTGCATTTTGGCGTGAGAATGAAGTATTTTTGTTAATTTTTTGTATTTATTTGATGTATCTTGCTTTTAATTGTTAATGTTAATGATAAAACCTAGCAAGATTTAACATAAAATGAGTATTTTTACGAGAAAATAGTAAAATAGTTCAAAATAAGCAAAACCGGGCAAAATTGATAGAAATTTGACGCAAAAATGGTTAAAATTATTTTTAAATGATATAAATAATTATATACTAAATTAGACTTATCAGAATACCCCCAAACTTAAATCTTGCTCGTTCTAGAGTAAGGCTAAACATTAAGGCACAAGATCTCATGCTTTTTAAGTATTTTACCACAAGTCAAGGCAGGTATACTCCAAATTAGAAAAGAATAACTAAGGCTCAAAGTTCAAGGTTCTAAAGGAAAAACAATCTTTCCCAAAGAAAAATCTGTCAATTACTAAGGTAATAGAATTCAAAAGTTAGCTAAGCAAATTAAGTTTATCCATTCTTTCTAATCTTAAGATATTCAAAACGAATAGAGGACAAAAATTATATCACTCATAACAAGACTTATCAAGTATGCCCAAAACTAATTATTTTTGAACCATCCTCTTTATTGTTTTTTTTTTTTTAATTTTTTAGAGGAATTTATTTACTCAGATCAATATAAGCATATCTGCAGCGAGAATCAAGCTCCGACTCCTGGACGATGACTCATAAGTAAAAGAAGCCACCATTGAGATGCCCTCTTAACGGGTAACACATATTTTATTTATATGGGATAGCGGTGCTAGAGAAGTGCTTTTTTTTTTTTTTTTTTTTTTTTTCAGTGCTTGGTTCCTTGTTAGCATTCTAAGTACCCCTTATAGCGAGCTTTCAATGCGGCAACTCCCAATCCAGTTGGCCCAGGGTACCAGGTGTTGAAACACCCCTACGAATCTACTTGCTCGAGATACCAAGGAACGAAACCATCACACCATAGCACATATCCAAATGATAGATATTTTTAACAGGATAGCGGTGCTTAGTAATTCTCTCCCTCTATTATTTTTCTTTTATTTAGACATAGGCATAACTTTTCAAAATCTATTATGTAAATCATACTCTTTATGCGATCTATTCAAATTTGAGCATCTTTTAATCAGAAATAAAAGTAAAACAGCCATGCTAATTAGTGAAATCAAATACCATAGTTTTATCAAGATAGAACCTTAGATTAGACCATGTTTTGCAATTGGAACACAAAAACAATTGATTATTAGGCTATTAAAATCTAATTAAAGTAAACGAGCTAAAAAGAGTAAAAAAATTGCCTACAAAGCATGATGATAAGTTCTTTCTTTCTTTCTTTCTTTTTTTATATGTGAAATTTTTAAAAGACTAATGACTAAAACTATAGAAAATAGACAATCTTTTTGTTGGCTGACAATATTTACATCCCCATACAAAGGCTCCAAGCTCTGGGAGGCACTAAAGCCAACTCTAAAGCATTAAACAGGAAAACTTTTTGAAAAAATTTTGTTTCAAAACTTTAAAAATTGCTTTTCTCATCCCCAAACTTTGAGTTAACATTGTTCTTAATGTTAAAAGAACTACAAAGACTGAGTGGGCGAGAGATACTTTCCAAGTTTGAGGATTGCTTGTTGATGGTGTATGTTAACATCTTGCTACCCCCAAACTTATTGTAAAATACATGTTTAAACAAAAATATACATAAACATGAAAAAATAAAAATAATGAAAGGAAAGTAAAATAAAAGAGGTAAGGAAAAGAACACTTGGCTTGCCTCCCAAGGAGCACTTAATTTATAGTCGTTAGCTTGACTCTTTGAGTGGATCATTCGAAGTTATTGAGATTAATGGTGCTCTTTTTGTGGGTCTCGCTTTCCATCAACATAAGGCTTCAAGCTTTGGCCATTAACCTTGAATGTGCCCTTCTTCTTATTGTGAATCTCGATCGTGTCATACAAGAAAAGGCAAAAATACAACACAAAACTCTTAAAATCAAAATTGTCAAATCTATCTAGATGAATGAAATAAATGGGGAAAAAAAATGACTTCTTCATATTTAAAAAAGATTTACAAGTTTGAACCAAAATTAATTTAAATCAATAAGAAAGACAAACACAATAAGAAAACACAAAAAAAAAAAAAAAAATTAAATAATTCTTGGCTAAAAATCTTATTTTCAATAAATTTTTTTTTCTTTTTTCTCTTTTTATTTAAACTTTGGGGAAAAAAAAATTTTCTAAAAAAAAATAAAAGAATATGATGCTTAAGTTACAAAGTAGTGTAACAATGAAAATTTGTGATATAAAATTGCCTAAACAAATAAATATGTATATATATATTTACATATGTATGCACATATCCTAATTATTTAAAAATCTATGATGAATAAATGAAATAAATGAATTTGTTAGTAACATTAATGTTTTTGAAAAACTTAAAAATGACAAACTTGAGCTTTTAAAATCTCTACAAAGTAGACATATAAGTAAAAAAAAATACAAAAATAAAGAGAAAACACAAAAAAAAAAAAAAAAAGAAACCACTAATCTAACAAAACTTAATGAAAACAAAATTTTAGGGGGATATGCTATACGAATTTGTTTTCAAAAACAATTTTAAAAATTAAACAAAATAAATGAACTAAATCAAATAGAAGATCCTTTTACAAAAAATTTTTTTTTTTTGAAATGCAAAAAAAAAAATAAATGAAAAAACAAATAAATGAGTAACAATTTGGGAAAAGATGCAATTAATGAGAAAACTTTTAAAATTACAACAATCTTTGTAAACTATGTTTTTAAAGGGGTAGTAACAATAATATTTTGGAAAACCTTAAAAATAACAAACTTAATTTGAGAAAATTACATAGGTGAATAAAAAAAAATTAAAATAAAGTAAAAAATTAATCAGAAAACCTAAAAATACAATAATCTAAAATAAAAGTTAAGAAAACAATAATTTTAAAGGGAAAAAAAGGGTAATATCTCTTAATGTTTTCGAAAACTTTTAAAACATCAAATTTAACTTTTAAAATTCTAGAAAATGCTAGAAAAACAACAAAATAACACAAAACTAAACAAAGATTTACAAAAACACAATTTTTAGGATGGGGTATGATTTTATACAATTTTTTTATTTTTGTTTCTTTTTTTTTAAAGAATTTCTTTATAAATTAAATAAATAAATGAATGAAGATTAATTTCTCAAATTTTAAACAAAATTTACAATCTATAAACAATTTCAAATTAGTATAAAAACTAAAAAAATTGTTTTTTTTTTTTTTTTTTTGTAGGGGGTATACATATACGAAATATTTTTTAATAGAATTGTCTTTACCAATAAAATAAATGAATGAATAGAGATTTATATTTCAAATTCAACAAAATTTATAAATTATTTACAATTTCAAATTAGCACCAAAACTAGTTGGTACAAATATCACTCAAATAGAGCTAATCCCCGGCAACGGCGCCAAAAACTTGATGCTTACTTTGTGTATGCATTAGCAAGTGCACTAGTCGTAACAAGTAAAATATAGAAATGAGTAGAATATCGTTCCTACAAAGATTGTTATTGAGTGAGTACCAAAATTAGTAGCTTTGATGCTATTTGAAAAACAGAAAAATTAAAGGTTTTGATAAGAAATAAAGTAAAATAACATAAAAATAAATAAAGTTAAAACGAGACTTTCTGATAAATTTTTTTTAGTTTCTATAATATAATAATATTCAAAGCATCAGATTTCACCTAGTTGTATCAATACGCCTTTTTTGTTCTGGTTATTCAAGTTGTTATCACATGTTGATTGTTGAAAATCCTATTTTACTAAATATTCTCTCTCGAGCAATATTTAGCATGCTCTTTTATATATTAATCCATCACTCTCGTGCATGAATTTGAATAAGAAAAGAGTTTTTTAAAGCTCAATGATTTTCTCTTAAAAATCACACAAATCACGTTAATCTCTCTCTAGTATTTGCCTAATTTGTGGTGCTTATCACCTTAGCAATCATCATAAATCTCCTCTCGGACTCATTATGAATCATTATAGGCTTTAAATGGTGATCAAACATTTAAAACTCATGAAGAACAATGATAAAAACTTCAACAATGCAATAACAAAATATTGAATACGTTATCCGTATATTACAACTTAGGCTATATCGTAGCCTTGGAATAACAAAATTAGTTCATAATAAACTTAATATAAAGCATAAAAAAAAAACACAAAATTCAAAAACTTACTGAAGAAAAAGGATTGAAAGGACTAAAAATACAAAATTACAAACCGAACTTCCTTCTTTTCTCTTCTTTTCCTACACCCAATTTCTACCTACTATCTTTTACTTCTTTTTGTGATATTGTTTTGGTGAAGGATGATCTTCGACACTACACAACACCACTTTATATAGTGTTTAAACTAGGATAAAAAAAATTGGAAAAAATCATAAAAAATGCTTCTTATTTTCTGGGAACTGCTGCTGCTGCTACTATTGCTCATTTCTTCATAATTTTATGTGATTTTTTTGCTCAAGCACCGTCCAAAACCTGCAAAACTGAGCTAGAATAAATTAAATTGTGTGTATACAATGAATTTAGGCAAAAGGCATTGTGTTTTTGCAGCCCAAATGCAAGTTGTAGCTGAAAAGTTGATATTTTATGTAAAAATCTGCATTTTGGCGTGAGAATGAAGTATTTTTGTTAATATTTTTATTTATTTGATGTATCTTGCTTTTACTTGTTAATGTTATTGATAAAACCTAGTAATATTTAACATAAAATGAATATTTTTACAAGAAAATAGCAAAATAATTCAAAATGAGCAAAACCGGGCGAAATTGATAGAAGTTTGATGCAAAAATGGTTAAAATTATATTAAAATGATATAAATAATTATATACTAAATTAGACTTATCAAAATACCCCCAAACTTAAATCTTGCTCATCCTCGAGCAAGGCTAAACATTAAGGCGCAAGATTTCATACTTTTTAAGAATTTTACCACAAGTCAAAGCATGTATACTCCAAATTAAAGAAGAATAACTGAGGCTCAAAGTTCAGGGTTCTAAAGGCAAAACCATCTTTTACAAGGAAAATCTGTCAATTACCTAGGTAATAGAATTCAAAAGTTAGCTAAGCAAATTAAGTTTATCCATTCTTTCTAATCTTAAGATATTCAAACTGAATAGAGGATAAAAATTATGCCACTCATAATAAGACTTATCAAGTATGCCCAAAACTAATTATTTTTTCACCATCCTCTTTTTTTTTTTGGAGGAATTTATTTACTCAAGTAAATATAAGTATATCTGCAGCAAAAATCAAGCTCCAACTCCTGGATGATGACCCATAAGTAAGAGAAGCCACCACTGAGATGCCTATATTATGACTTCCCGAGTATATCTTCAGTGAGAATCAAGCTCCGTGTTATGCTCGGGCTTGAACCTCGAGCGTAAACTAATATAAATTGGATAGAATTGAGCGTTTGAGATGAGAAAGAATGTGAAATTAAGATGAGAAGATAGAATTTGAGAGTGAGATGAGAGAAAGAAGGGAAATTAGATGAGAAATAGAGAGAATGAGATGAGAGAGAGAAGTTCAATCTCAAATTGAGACTTGTATTTGATAATTCTTGAATGCCTTCAGATTTACACCTGATTTCTTATTTATACACAAACTATTACATTGAACCTAAACATAAGCTCCTAACCAACTAAGAAACATCTAGAACATTTAGAAAATATCTTCTAACTAACTAAAATAACCACCTAAGCTAAATGCACCAGCTGCTGCAGGTTAACAAAGCAAAACACAAATGCAGATTATTACAAGCAGAAGACAACAACAGCTTATTACACTTAAACTAAAACTAACTACTCGACACTAACATCATTAACAACATCATGGCAGTAGCTAACAACAAATAGCAGCAGAACATCAGCATCAGCAGCACACCAGTAGCCCATATAAGCATAGAATTAGCACATAACAGAACACTTCAAAGGCTCACAACAACTCAACCACACATCTCGAATCCTTGGATTCTCGAATCATAACACTCCGACTCCTGGACAATGAACCATAAGTAAGAGAAGCCACCACTAAGACGCCCTCTTAACGAGTAGCACATATCTTATTTATGTGGGATAGCGGTGCTAGAGAAGTTTTTTTTTGTTTTTTTTTTTTCGGTGCTTGGTTCCTTGTTAGCTTTCTAAGTGCCCCTTATGGTGAGCTTTCAATGCGGCAACTCCCAATGCAGTTGGCCCAGGGTACCAGGTGTTGAAACATCCCTACGGATCTACTTGCTCGAGGTACCAAGGAATGAAACCATTATATCATAGCACATATCCAAATAATAGATGTTTTTAACAGGATAGCGGTGCTTATTAATTCTCTCCCTTTATTATTTTTCTTTTATTTAGACTTTGGCATAACTTTTCAAAATCGACTATGTAAATGATACTCTTTATGAAATCTATTCAAATTTGAGCATCTTTTAATCAGAAAGAAAAGTAAACAGCCATGCTAATTAGTGAAGTTAAATGCCATGGTTTTATCAAGAAAGTGCCTTAGATTGGATCATGTTTTGCAATTGGAACACAAAAATAATTGATTATTAGGTTATTCAAATCTAATTAAAGTAAACGAGCTAAAAAGAGTAAAAAAAATTGCCTAAAAAGCATGATGATAAGTTCTTTCTTACTTTCTTTTTTATATGTGAAATTTTTAAAAGGCTAATGACTAAAACTATAAAAAATAGACAATCTTTTTGTTTGCCGACACTATTTATATCCCCATACAAAGGCTCCAAATTCTGGGAGGCACTAAAGCCAACTCTAAAGTACAAAATAGGAAAACTTTTTGAAAAATTTTGTTTCAAAACTTTAAAAATTGCTTTTCTAATTCCCAAACTTTGAGTTAACATTGTTTTGAATGTTAAAAGAATTACAAAGGCCACATGGGCCAAAGATACTTCCCAAGTTTGAGGATTGCTTGTTGATGGTGTATGTTAACATCTTGCAACCTCTAAACTTATTGTAAAATACTTGTTTAAACAAAAATATATATAAACAAGTGAAAATAAAAATAGTGAAAGGAAAATAAAATAAAAGAGTTAAGGAAAAGAACACTTGGGTTGCATCCAAAGGAGTGCTTAATTTATAGTCGTTAGCTTGACTCTTTGAGTGGATCATTCGACGTTATTGAGATTAATGGTGGTCTTTCGCTGGTCGAGCTTTCCATCAACATAACGCTTCAACCTTTGGCCACTAACCTTGAATATGCCCTTCTTCTTATTGTGAATCTTGATCGTGTCTTACGAGAAAAGACAAAAATACAACACAAAACTCTTAAAATAAAAATTCTAAAATCTATCTAGATGAATGAAATAAATGGGGAAAAAAAAATGACTTCTTCAAATTTAAACAAGATTTACAAGTTTGAACAAAAATGAACTTAAATCAATAAGAAAGACAAACACAATAAGAAAACAAAAAAAAAAGTAAAATAATCCTTGGCTAAAAATCTTATTTTCAATAAAAAATTTTTTGCTTTTTACTTTTTTTTTTTTTAAATTTGGGAAAAAAATGTTTTTTTTTTCCTTAAAAAAGACAAGAAAAGAATATGATGCTTAAGTTACAAAGTAGTGTAAAAATAAAAATTTGTGATATAAAATTGCCTAAACAAATAAATATGTATATATATATTTACATATGTATACACATATCCTAATTATTTAAAAATATATGATGAATAAATGAAATAAATGAATTTGTTAGTAACACTAATGTTTTTGGAAAACTTAAAAATGACAAACTTGAGCTTTCAGAATCTTTACAAAGTAGACATATAAATAAAAAAAATATAAAAATAAAGAGAAAACACAAAAAATAAAACAAATAAGAAACCTCAAAACTAACAAAACAAAATTTTTGGGAGCTATGCTACACGAATTTGTTTTCAAAAAACATTTTAAAAATTAAACAAAATAAATGAACTAAATCAAATAGAAGATCCTTTTACAAAATTTTTTTTTTTTGAAATACGAAAAAAATAAATGAAAAAAAAAATAAATGAATAAACAATTTGGGGAAAGATACAATTAATAAGAAAACTTTTAAAATTGCAACAATCTTTGTAAACCAAGTTTTTAAAGAGGTAGTCATAATAGTATTTTGAAAAACAGTAAAAATAGCAAACTTAACTTTGAGAAACTTATATAGGTGAATAAAAAAATTAAAATAAAGTTAAAAATTAATCAAAAAACCTAAAAATACAATAATCTAAAATCAAAGTTCATTTTAAAGGGGAAAAAAAAAGGGTAGTATCTCTTAATGTTTTCGAAAACTTTTAAAACATCAAATTTAACTTTTGAAATTCTAACAAAATGAACTTATAATTAAAAGAAAGGAGGAAATAAAGATAAAATGTAAGAAAAACAACAAAATAACACAAAATTTTACAAAAACATAATTTTTAGGATGGGGTATGATTTTATACGATTTTTTTTTTTGTTTTTTTTTTTTAAGAATTTTTTTACAAATCAAATAAATGAATGAATGAAGATTAATTTCTCAAAAATTAAATAAAATTTACAATCTCTAAAAAATTTCAAATTATTATAAAAACTAAAAAATTTGTTTTTTTTAGGGGGTATATATCTACGAAATTTTTTTTTTAACAGAATTATCTTTACCAATAAAATAAATGAATGAGGTGAGATTTATATTTCAAATTTAACAAAATTTACAAATTATTTATAATTTCAAATTAGCACCAAAGCTAGTTGGTATAGATATCCCTCTAATAGAGATAATCCCCGGCAATGGCGCCAAAAACTTGATGCTTACTTTGCGTATGCGTTAGCAAGTGCACTAGTCGTATCAAGTAATATAGAAATGAGTAGAGTATCGTTCCCATGAGAATTTTGATTTAGTGAGTACCAAAATTATTAACTTTGATGCTATTTGAAAAGCAGAAAAATTTAGGGTTTTGATAAAAATAAAGTAAAATAAAATAAAAAGAAATAAAAGTTAAAACGAGACTTTCTAATATATATATATTTTAATTTTTATGATTTAATAATATTAAATGAAGAACGTCATTACCTCGATCCATGGAGGTAATTCAGACTCATTATCACCAGTACATGCAAGAGATCCAGGTCAGGGGCCTTGGGGAGCGATAGTTAAAAGCATGAATATGATTCAGAACCCACAAATGGTGAAGTCAGCAATGCGAATCAAGCTAGGAGGCGGGTCTAGAGTTAAGTTTTGGAAGGACTTATGGGTAGGAGACATGCCATTGGAGCTCAAGTTCCCGGATTTGTACATAGTATCCCTTCAAAGGGATCATCTCATCTCACAAATGGGAATTTGGGATGGGGGTCTGTGGAGATGGGTTCTTAATTGGAGGAGGAACTTCTTCACAAGAGAGGACACAAATGTGGGGGATCTAAACACCTTGTTGATGGGGGTGTCCCTAAACAAGGATGAAAGGGACCGGCTATGGTGGGAGAGAGAATCAGATGGCAGCTTCAAAGTAAACTCATTTGTTCAAATGGTAATGTGTCAACCCTTAAGCTCAAGTCTAGTTGATCATCTTGTGTGTGGAGCTTGGAAAGGCCTAGCCCCACCAAAGGTGGAAATTCTTGTCTGGATGGTGTTGCTAGGAAAGATGAATACAAGGAAAAGGCTTTGGAACATAGGAGTTCTTCGAGACCAAGGCAAATGTTGCCCTCTTTGTGGTAAGGAAGAAGAGTCAATAGGCCATCTTTTCTTACATGTGACGAAGTACGGAAGGTGTGGTGTGCTACTCTAAAGTGGTGGGGTTTCATAACTGTTTGTCCAAGCAACATAAAAGATCATTTTTACCAGTGGTCTTCATACGAAGTAGGTCGCAAATTTCAAAAGAAGATATGGCTATCCTTGTTGTTTGTAATCATTTGGGAGATTTGGTGTGCAAGGAACAAGATTGTGTTCCAAAACGCTCAGTGGAATCCCAAGGATGTCATCTGGTCAATCAAAATCAGAGGGGGTTTTTGGATCAAAGGCTAGAATCAGAATTTTTCGTTCTCACCAGCAGAAGTGGCTTGCAATGTTGCTTGTCTCAAAGACTGGAACCCTTGAAATGCCTGTCGTGTAGTTAAGCTTTTGTTGTTTACGATTTCTGTATTCTTGGAGCCTTTTCTGGCTGTCGTTTTGTATTGAGCCTTGGCTCTATAATTATGAAAAAAAAAAAATCAAATGCATCAGATTTCACCTAATTGCATCAATACGCCTTTTCTATTCTCGTTATTTAAGTTGTTATCACATGTTCATGGTTGAAAATCCTATTTTACTAAATATTCTCTCTCGAGCAACATTTAGCACGCTCTTTTACATATTAACCCATCACTCTCGTGCATGAATTTAAATAAGGAAAGAGTTTTTTAAAGCTCAATGATTTTCTTTTAAAAACCATACAATTCGCGTTAATCTCTCTCGAGCGTTCGCCCAATTTGTGGTGCTTATCACCCTAGCAATCATCATAAATCTCCTCTCGGACTCATTATGAATCATTATAGGCCTTAAATGGTGATCAAGCATTTAAAACTCATGAAGAACAAAGATAAACACTTCAACAACGCAATAACAAAATATTGAATGCGTTAAATTAGAAATAAGCGTATATTACAACTTAGGCCACATTGTAGCCTTCGAATAACAAAATTAGTTCATAATAAACTTAATATAAAGCATAAATTAGTTCATAATAAACTTAATATAAAGCATAAGGCCATGGGGAGTGGGTCGACATTGGTACTCAAGGCAAACGCCCTGAGGATGGTGTCAGCATACATCCACTCCATGTTGAGAATGCTACCAACAGAACTGATGATGCAGGCAGGAACGTTGATAATGATGCAGCAGAGGAAGGAGATGAGGAGAGGGTAACTCGAACGTACGCCGATGTGGTGAAAGGAATGCAACCACAAATGACTGATACAAAGGGTAAGAATGTGGCGGCGGAAGAGGAGGGAGGTCAGTCGACAGCACACCCAAGCATGGCACAGAACAGAACAGAGGTGGGAAGTGGACAGGAAGGAGAAAGCAGTGAAGGGAAGCCCCGAAAGCTATTCGTTGACTTTCTTCCTTGGAGCATGGATCACATATGGTTACGGCAATTATTTAGAAGCTTTGAGGAAGTTACAAACACCTTTGTGTTCCGAAGAAGAAGAGCGAACAACAACCTTTGATTCGGGTTCGTTGGATTCATGGAGAAACAGGCTGCTGCCAGAGCCATCAAGGAGATGAATGGTACATGGATCAGAGACAAGAGGATCCTTGTGAAGTTTGCAAGATTTGATAGGAACGAAAGGGGCACAGCTTCAAATACAGACACATTGCAGCAGAATGATCGTGTAAGGTTCAATAACTCTTACCGGAAGCAAGAGTACGCACAGACTAACAGCAGGAGAGGAATATCAGATGGAAACGGACCCCGAAACCTACCCGAAATTAAGATGGTGCAAGGAAGTGTGGCTGTGGACAGTAGGTAGTGGTTTGACCGAAGCCTAACATGCAGAACCTTGATGAAAATGTCGAGACAGGAAGCCTTGGAACATCTTATGCAAAAAGGAACCCAAGAAGTGGAGGTTAGAGAGCTGGGTAAATATAGGATGCTATGGACATTTCAAACAGTGCAAGCACGGGACAAAATGATGGATGAATGGAAGGAATGGCCTCAGTCATGGTGCACAGAAGCCAAGCCGTGGTCGGATATAGAATCGCTAAGGTTGCTCTCTACGTGGATATCAATCTCCGGTCTCCCTATCCAAGCCTGGAAGGAAGACAATATCAAAGCTGTTGTGGAGTGTTGGGGGAAGGTAGCTCACATTTATAATGGCTCGGGACATGGGATGATACTCGATCATGCATGGGCATTAATTGATACCGACTGCTGTCAATTGATTGAGGATAGGGTACTCCTCTCCATACAACAAAAGCAATTCACTTTGATCATTAAAGAAAGTGAGCCAGAATGGAGGGAGCAGGATGTTCGTAAAAAGCCACTACAAACAAGCCCCGCCGCCCATGAGCCTAATATCAAAGAGGAAGTTAACGGGACCACGCAAAGCGACCATGGATCAAGCAAAGAAAATGGGAGAATGGAAGAAGGTAGCTGTTCGTTCATCCCGGAAACGCCAAGCTCCCCGTTGGCAGTGGTTACGGTGGTCGACAACCTAAACAAGAAAAAGTACAGGGATTTTTTGAATTCAAAATCCCCGGTGCTAAGCCCAGGTCAAACGTCAGCTGACAGGGTCGAACCTACTCTTGCACAAGGGCTGTACGATTGGACAGAGCTGGGCACCCATAATCCGGAGCAGAGGCGTGGCGGCGAGGAGGATGAAAATTCAGGGGAGGAAAGGGGTAGGGATGCGGGTTCCGAGGGGGATGATGTGAATCAGGAGGTGGATTACTTAAACCATGGAGGCATTAATTGTTTCATATAGTTATGCATTAATGAGGGGCACGCCCCTTCTGACTGCAATACAAAGCACTGTGAAGAGAAGGAAGGGACACAAAAGCAATGGGCCAGAGGAATTAAGGTGGACCGGCCCAACACACCAGCCCACTCAAAAAAGAATGTTGTGTTACATGGGCCCAAGTCAATGGGCTTACCTCTCCAACACCAAGAAAACACCCAGCAAAACTATGATACCCAAACACCCATCCCCACACCCGCGACCCAATTTAGACCAGCCCACCATACCCCAAACCCTAACAATAGCCCTGAGAATCCGACTCCCAGTGCTCATCTCTCCAATACCCACAAATCCCGACTCTCCCTCAACCACTCCCGATCTCCACCGTCCCAGCCACTTTCCCCACCACCACCACACTCAAAACACCACGCAAATGCCGGCGTACTCATGACCTCCGCCACACAACCACAAATCCACAACCGGACAACCTGTCCAGAGCAGCAAAGGCGTGGAATCTCAGGAAAAGACTCGGACTCGATTTCCATGGCCCAGAAAGCGAAATCCATGAATTCATGGCAGCCATCTGCAAAGGAGGTCGGGAGCAACTGAAAAGGAAGAGAAGTAGGCGCGGGAGGAAGAAAGCCAATCACTCAACCTGAAAAGGGAAGAGGCTTCAGTGGCAGGATTCCATGAAGTACTGAGTTCAGTCCAACCTGTCAAAGAATCAAGTGACATTGCATGTTGGCTCCATGACCCATCTTCACTATACTCCACTAGCTCGCTCACAAAGGCTGTATGGTCCCGAATACTGTCAGGTACGACTATTGACCACTTAGTCTCAGGGGTATGGAAGGGCTTGGCCCCACCAAAAGCAGAGTTACTTGTGTGGATGGTCCTACTAGGGAAGATGAATACTAGGGAGTGGCTATGGAAATTGGGGATTGTTGAGGAGGAAGACAAATGGTGTTTACTCTGTAAGGTGGAGGTAGAAAGTGTAGATCACCTGTTTTTGGGGTGTTATTACTGCTGGTATATCTGGGGAAAATGCTTGGAGCGGTGGGGTTTGAAGTGGGTGGTGCCTGAGTCGGTTAAGGACCTATATGAGCAATGGCTTATGTGCTACGTTGGGGGTAAATTCCAAAAAAAGGTCTGGATTACCCTGTTTTTTGTTGTTGTATGGGTTATGTGGAACACGAGGAACAAAGTTGTATTTGAAAATGGGCGCTGTATTGAGAGCGAGATCTTTTGGAGCATTAAGTTACGACTCGGATTCTGGGTTAAAGCTTGGTGTCCGGTATTTCCATACTCCCCCGATAATATTGCTAGGAACATTGACTGCATCCGATCATGGTCTGGACCTGCACTGTTCGGTGAGGATTCGCACAGCCACTGATGGTCCCACTTAAGTTCGATAATAATTCTAGGCATGTGATGTTGCTGTTAGGTAATTTCATTGATGGTTTGGTTGTGTTCTAGGAACTAAGTTTTTCGGACTCCACTATTGTATTTTGGCTTGCTGGGACATTCTAGTTTGGGTCTCAACTTTTTGTTTTTGTTTTTATTTTTTGATGTAACACTGGACCTTTGTGCCAGTTCAGGCCTTGTAATAGCAAGTGCGCCTGTTTTATAACACGCTTCGGCATTACTTACCAAAAAAAACAAAATTCATGAACTTACTGAAGAAAAAGGATAGAAAGAACTAAAAATACAAAATTACAAACCGAACTTCTTTCCTTTCTCTTCTTTTCCTACACCCAATTTCTACCTACTATCTTTTATTTCTTTTTGTGATTTTTTTTTGGTGAAGGATGATCTTCAACACTACACAACACCCCTTTATATAGTGTTTAAACTAGGATAAAAAAAATTGGAAAATATCATAAAAAATGCTTCTTATTTGCTGGGAACTACAGCTGCTGCTACTATTGCTCATTTCTTCATAATTTTATGTGATTTTTATGCTCAAGCACTGCCCACAACCTGTAAAACTGAGCGTGTATAAATTAAATTGTGTTTATACAATGAACTTAGGCAAAAGGCATTGTGTTTTTGCAGCCCAAATGCAAGTTGTAGCTGAAAAGTTGATATTTTATGTAAAAATCTGCATTTTGGCCTGAGAATGAAGTATTTTTGTTAATTTTTTGTATTTATTTGATGTATCTTGCTTTTAATTGTTAATGTTAATGATAAAACCTAGCAAGATTTAACATAAAATGAGTGTTTCTACAAGAAAATAGCAAAACAGTTCAAAATGAGCAAAACCGGGCAAAATTGATAGAAGTTTGATGAAAAAATGGCTAAAATTATATTAAAATGATATAAATAATTATATATTAAATTAGACTTATCAAAATACCCCCAAACTTAAATCTTGCTTGTCCTCGTGCAAGGCTAAACAATAAGGCGCATGATCTCATGCTTTTTAAGAATTTTACCACAAATCAAAGCAGGTACACTCCAAATTAGAGAAGAATAACTGAGGCTCAAAGTTCAGGGCTCTAAAGGCAAAACTATCTTTCCCAAGGAAAAATCTGTCAATTACCTAGGTGGTCGAATTCAAAAGTTAGCTAAACAAATTAAGTTTATCCGTTCATTCTAATCTTAAGATATTCAAACTGAATAGATGACAAAAATTATACCATTCATAACAAGACTTATCAAATATGCCCAAAACTAATTATTTTTGCACCATCCTCAATTTTTTTTTTTTTTGGGAGGAAATTATTTACTCAAGTCAATATAAGCATATCAACAGCGAGAACCAAGCTCCGACTCCTGGACGATGACCCATAAGTAAGAGAAGCCACCACTGATATGCCTATATTATGACTTCCCGAGTATATCTTCAGTCAAAATCAAGCCACGACTCCTGGGCTATGACCTATAAGTAAGAGAAGCCACCACCGAGACTCCCTCTTAACAGGTAGCTCATATTTTATTTATATGGGATAGTGGTGCTAGAGAAGGGTTTTTTTTTTTTTTTTTTTTTTTTTTTTTTTTTCGGTGCTTGGTTCCTTGTTAACTTTCTAAGTACCCCTTATAGCAAGCTTTCAATGCGGCAACTCCCAATCCAGTTGGCCCAGGGTACCAGGTGTTGAAACACCCCTACGGATCTACTTGCTCGAGGTACCAAGGAACGAAACCATCACATCATAGCACATATCCAAATGATAGATGTTTTTAACAGGATAGCGGTGCTTAGAAATTCTCTCCCTTTATTATTTCTCTTTTATTAGACTTAGGCATAACTTTTCAAACTCTATTTTGTAAATGATACTCTTTATACGATCTAGTCAAATTTGAGCATCTTTTAATCAGAAAGAAAAGAAAAACAACCATGCTAACTAGTGAAGTCAAATGCTATGGTTTTATCACGATAGTGCCTTAGATTAGATCATGTTTTGCAACTAGAACACAAAAATAATTGATTATCATGTTATTCAAATCTAATTAAAGTAAATGAGGTAAAAAGAGTAAAAAAAAGCCTAAAAAGTATGATGATAAGTTCTTTCTTTCTTTCTTTTTTCATATGTGAAATTTTTAAAAGACTAATGACTAAAACTATAGAAAATAGACAATCTTTTTTTTAGCCGACACTATTTACATCCCCATACAAAGGCTCTAAACTCCGGGAGGCACTAAAGCCGACTCTAAATCATAAAACAGGAAAACTTTTCAAAAAATTTTGTTTCCAAACTATAAAAATTGCTTTTCTCATCCCCAAACTTTGAGTTAACATTGTTCTGAATATTAAAAGAACTACAAAGACTAAGTGGGCGAGAGATACTTCCCAGGTTCGAGGATTGCTTGTTGATGGTGTATGTTAACATCTTGCTACCCCCAAACTTATTGTAAAATACCTCTTTAAACAAAGATATACATGAACATGAGAAAGTAAAAATAATGAAAGGAAAATAAAATAAAGGAGATAAGGAAAAGAACACTTGGGCTGCCTCCCAATGAGCGCTTGATTTATAGTCGTTAGCTTGACTCTTTGAGCGGATCATTCGACGTTATTGAGATTAATGGTGATCTTTTGCGGGTCGAGCTTTCCATCAACATAAGGCTTCAACCTTTGGCCATTAACCTTGAATGTGCTCTTCTTCTTATTGTGAATCTCGATCGTGTCGTATGAGAAAAGACAAAAATACAACACAAAACTCTTAAAATAAAAATTATAAAATCTATCTAGATGAATGAAATAAATGGGAAAAAAAATGACTTCTTCAAATTTAAACAAGATTTACAAGTTTGAACCAAAATGAATTTAAATCAATAAGAAAGAGAACACAATAAGAAAAAAAAAAAGGTAAAATAATTCTTGGCTAAAAATCTTATTATCAATAAAAAAAAATTTGCTTCTTATCTTTTTATTTTAAATTTGGGAAAAAATGTTTTTTTTTTCCTTAAAAAAAGGAAAGAATATGATGCTTAAGTTAGAAAGTAGTGTAACAATAAAAATTTGTGATAAACAATTGCCTAAACAAATAAATATGTATATATATATATATATATATTTTTACATATGTATGCACATATCCTAATTATTTGAAAATCCATGACGAATAAATGAAATAAATGAATTTGTTAGTAACACTAATAATTTTGAAAAACTTAAAAATGGCAAACTTGAGCTTTCAGAATCTTTACAAAGTGGACTTATAAGTAAAAGAACATATAAAAATAAAGAGAAAACACAAAAAAAAAAAAAAAATCAGTAAGAAACCACAAAACTAACAAAACTTAATGAAAGCAAAATTTTAGGAAGACATGCTACACAAATTTGTTTTCAAAAACAATTTTAAAAATTAAACAAAATAAATTAACTAAATCAAATAGAAGATCCTTTTACAAAACTTTTTTTTTTTTTTTGAAATACAAAAAATAAATAAATGAATAAACAATTTGGGGAAAGATGCAATTAATGAGAAAACTTTTAAAATCACAACAATCTTTGTAAACTAATTTAAAGGGGTAGTAATAATAATATTTTGAAAAACCTTAAAAATAGCAAACTTAACTTTGAGAAACTTATATAGGTGAATAAAAAATTAAAATAAAGTTAAAAATTAATCAAAAAAACAAAAAAATACAATAATTTAAAATAAAAGTTAAGAAAACAATAATTTTAAAGGGGAAAAACAAAAGGTTAGTATCTCTTAATGTTTTCGAAAACTTTTAAAACATCAAATTTAACTTTTGAAATTCGAACAAAGCGAACTTATAATTAAAAGGAAGGAGGAACTAAAGATAAAATGCAAGAAAAACAACAAAATAACACAAAACTTAACAAAATTTTATAAAAACACAATTTTTAGGATGGGGGATGATTTTATACGATTTTTTTTTGTTTCTTTTATTTTTAAAGAATTTCTTTACAAATCAAATAAATGATTTAATAAAGATTAATTTCTTAAATTTTAAATAAAATTTACAATCTATAAACAATTTCAAATTAGTATAAAAACTGAAAAATTTGTTTTTTTTTTAGGGGGCATATATATACGAATTTTTTTTAAAATAGAATTATCTTTACCAATAAAATAAATAAATGAGGTGAGATTTATATTTCAAATTTAACAAAATTTACTAATTATTAACAATTTCACATTGGCACCAAAACTAGTTGGTATAGATATCACTCAAAAAGAGATAATCCCCGGCAAAGGGGCCAATAACTTGATGCTTACTCTGCTTATGCGTTAGCAAGTGCACTAGTCATATCGAGTAATATAAAAATGAGTAGAGTATTGTTCCCACGAGGATTGTTATTGAGTGAGTACCAAAATTAGTAGCTTTGATGCTATTTGAAAAATCAAAAAATTTAGGGTTTTGATAAAAAATAAAGTAAAATAAAATAAAAAGAATTAAAAGTTAAAACGAGACTTTCTGATATATATATATTTTTTTGGTTTCTATGATTTAATAATATCAAATGCATCAGATTTCACCTAATTGCATCAATACGCCTTTTTTATTCTCGTTATTCAAGTTGTTATCACATGTTGATGGTTGAAAATCATATTTTACTAAATAGTCTCTCTCCAGAAACTTTTTGCATGCTCTTTTATATATTAACCCATCACTCTCGTGCATGAATTTGAATAAGAAAAGCGTTTTTTAAAGCTCAATGATTTTCTCTTAAAAACCACACAAATCGCATTAATCTCTTTCGAGCATTCGCCTAATTTGTGGTACTTATCACCTTAGCAATCATCATAAATCTCCTGTCGGACTCATTATGAATCATTATGGGCCTTAAATGGTGATCAAGCATTTAAAACTTATGAAGAACAATGATAAACATTTCAACAACGCAATAACAAAATATTGAATACGTTAAACTAGAAATAAACGTATATTACAACTTAGGCTACATCGTAGCCTTGGAATAATAAAATTAGTTCATAATAAACTTAATATAAAGCATTAAAAAAAAAAAACCACAAAATTCATGAACTTATTGAAGAAAAAGGATAGAAAATATTAAAAATACACAAGTACAAACTGCACTTCCTTCATTTCTCTCCTTTGGCTACACCAAATTTCTACCTACTATCTTTTAGTCCTTTTTGTGATTTTTTTTTTTTGGTGAAGGATGATCTTCAATACTACACAACACCCCTTTATATAGTGCTTAAACTAGGATAAAAAAAATTGGAAAAAATCATAGAAAATGCTTCTTATTTGTCGGGAACTACAGGTGCTGTTACTTGCTCATTTCTTCATAATTTTATGTAATTTTTTTTCTCAAGCACAGCCCAAAACCTGAAAAACTGAGCTAGTATAAGTTAAATTGTGTTTATAGGCATTGTGTTTTTGCAGCCCAAATGCAAGTTGTAGCTGAAAAGTTGATATTTTATGTAAAAATCTACATTTTGGAGTGAGAATGAAGTATTTTTGTTAATTTTTTGTATTTATTTTATGTATCTTGCTTTTACTTATTAATGTTAATGATAAAACCTAGCAAGATTTAATATAAAATGAGTATTTTTACAAGAAAATAGCAAAATAGTTCAAAATGACAAAAGAGAGGCAAATTGATAGAAGTTTGATGCAAAAATGGTTAAAATTATATTAAAATGATATAAATAATTATATACTAAATTAGACTTATCAAAATACCTCCAAACTTAAATCTTGCTCGTCCTCGAGCAAGACTAAACATTATGCCGCATGATCTCATGGCTTTTAAGAATTTTACCACAAGTTAAAGCAGGTATACTCCAAATTAGAGAAAAATAACCGAGGTTCAAAGTTCAGTGTTCTAAAGGCAAAACCATTTTTCCCAAGGAAAAATCTGTCAATTACCTAGGCAATAGAATTCAAAAGTTAGCTAAGCAAATTAAGCTTATCCGTTCTTTCTAATCTTAAGATATTCAAACCGAATAAATGACAAAAATTATACCATTCATAACAAGACTTATCAAATATGCCCAAAACTAATTATTTTTGCACCATTCTCCTTTTTTTTTTTTTTTTGGAGGAAATTATTAGCATATCTGCAGCGAGAACTAAGCTCCGACTCTTGGATGATGACCCATATGTAAGAGAAGCCAACACTGAGATGTCTGTATTATGACTTCCTGAGTATATTTTTAGTGAAAATCAAGCTCCGACTTCTGGGCGATGACCCATAAGTAAGAGAAGCCACCACTGAGACGCCCTCTTCACGGGTAGCACATATCATATTTATGCGGGATAGCGGTGCAAGAGAAGTTTTTTTTTTTTTTTTTTTTTTTCGGTGCTTGGTTCCTTGTTAGCTTTCTAAGTACCCCTTATAGCGATCTTTCAATGCGGAAACTCCCAATCCAGTTGGCCCAGGGTACCAGGTGTTGAAACACCCCTACGGATCTACTTGCTCGAGGTACCAAGGAACGAAACCATCACATCATAGCACATATCCAAGTGATAGATGTTTTTAACAGGATAGCGGTGGTTAGTAATTCTCTCCCTTTATTATTTTTCTTTTATTTAGACTTCGCCATAACTTTTTAAAATCTATTATATAAATGATACTCTTTATACCATCTATTCAAATTTGAGCATCTTTTAATCAGAAAGAAAAGTAAAACAGTCATGCTAACTAGTAAAGTCAAATACCATGGTTTTATGAAGATAGTGCCTTGGATTAGATCATGTTTTGCAATTGGAACACAAAAATAATTGATTATCAAGTTATGCAAATCTAATAAAAGTAAACGAGCTAAAAAGAGTAAAAAAATTGCCTAAAAAACATAATGATAAGTTCTTTCTTTCTTTCTTTTTTTATATGTGAAATTTTTAAAAGACTAACGACTAAAACTATAGAAAATAGACAATTTTTTTTGTTGGCCGACACTATTTAGATTCCCATACAAAGGCTCTAAACTTTGGGAGGCACTAAAGCCGACTCTAAAGCATTAAACAGGAAAACTTTTCAAAAACTTTTGTTTCAAAACTTTAAAAATTGCTTTTCTCATCCCCGAACTTTGAGTTAACATTGTTCTGAATTTTAAAAGAACTGCAAAGGCTAAGTGGGCGAGAGATACTTCCCAAGTTTGAGGATTGCTTGTTGATGGTATATGTTAACATCTTGCTACCGCCCAAACTTATTGTAAAATACTTGTTCAAACAAAAATATACATAAACATGAGAAAATAAAAATAATGAAAGGAAAATAAAATAAAAGAGGTAAGGAAAAGAACACTTCGGTGGCCTCCGAAGGAGCACTAAATTTAAAGTTGTTAGCTTGAATCTTTGAGTGGATCATTCGACGTTATTGCGATTAATGGTGGTCTTTTGCGGTTCAATGTTACACCAAGTTAAGGTGTAACCTAGAAATTAGGGTTAGGGCTGATAAAATTGAGAAAGAGAGTGAGATGAGAGAGAGAAATAGAAGAAGAAGATAAGAAGTTAGAGAGTTTAGATGAGAAGTATTTGGTTTATCATTGATTGCCTCCAAAGATCACTTACATCCCTATTTATACTAAATGGCACCTCTAATTACATGTAACATTCGAGCTTTCCATCAACATAAGGCTTCAAGCTTTGGCCATTAACCTTGAATGTGCCGTTCTTCTTATTGTGAATCTCGATCGTGTCTTAGGAGAAAAGACAAAAATTCAACACAAAACTCTTAAAATAAAAATTCTAAAATCTATCCAGATGAATGAAATAGACAGGGGAAAAAAATGACTTCTTCAAATTTAAACAAGATTTACTAGTTTGAACAAAAATGAATTTAAATCAATAAGAAAGACATGCACAATAAGAAAACAAAAAAAAAATTAAAATAATTCTTGGCTAAAAATCTTATTTTCAATTAAAAAAAATTGCTTTTTACTCTTTTAATTTTAAATTTGGGAAAAAAATTTTTTTTTTTCTTAAAAGAAAGAGAAAAGAATATGATGCTTAAGTTACAAAGTAGTGTAACAATAAAAATATGTGATATAAAATTGCCTAAACAAATTAATAAATATATATTTATATATATATATATACATATACATATGTATGCATATGTCCTAATTATTTAAAAATCTATGATGAATAAATGAAATAAATGAATTTGTTAGTAACACTAATGTTTTTTTTTTATTTTTTGATAATTCTTGAGCAAAGCTCAGTACAAAAGACGGCAGCCTAAGAGGCTCCAAAAGGACCAAAAAGTCTGGCCATCGAGATTACATTCATATCTGCACCACCCCAAAACAAGAGACCAAAGACAAAAGAATACATTTGAAAAAACGACCATACAAAAAACTATCACCTCCTTATGAATTTCGATGATATCTCTGACCTTCATGGAGACCAGTTTGTCAGACAAGCTACGTTGCACGCGACTTCTGAAGGGGAGTATGGGAAGCTTTGACACCACGCTTTTATCCAGAACCCCACTCTGACTCTTGTAGACCATATTACATCCCTAGACCTCCAGACTCCTCCTTGAAAGACGATTTTATTCCTAGCACACCATATTTCCCAAACAGCTTCAAAGAATAGTGACATCCAAGTCTTTCTTTGAAATTTTCGACCTACTGAAAATGAAGACCATTGCAAGAAGTGAGCTTTCACAGTAGCAGGCAACGCTGATGAGAGTCCCCACCATTTCAAACATGAGGACCATATTTTCCATGCTTCCTTACAAGTCAAGAACAAATGGTCTACACTTTCCTCAAAATCAATACACAAGGGGCACCATTTATGTTGTTCACTGATTATGCCTATTCTCCATAGTCTTTGTCTTGTGTTCATCTTTCTTAGTAAAGTCATCCAGACTAGTAATTCTACCTTTGGAGGAGCTATGCCTTTCCAAGTACCACAAACAAGATGATCCACTGAAATTCTTTCTGATAACTTATGGGATACACCCTGAGTGAAAGACTTGGTTGTAAACATCCCATCTGGCGTCAATCCCCAGCTCACTGCATCCTGTGTGTTCCCCTTTAGCTGAACTCCTACTAGCATATCTTCTAAAGCTTTTGCATTGCCTTCCTCTCTCATGAAGAAAGTCCTTCTCCAATTCAATATCCACCTCCAATGCTCCCCATCCCAAATTCCCATTTGTGCAACGTAATGATGCTTTTGAAGAGAGACTAAAAAAAGATCAGGGAACAAGGATTGAAGTGATTGTTCACCTAACCATGAATGTTTCCAAAACAGCGTCTTTGAGCCATCACCAACCTTAATTTTTGCTGCTTGGGCCACTTGTCTAGTCTGATTTGTTGCATTGATACACTCAGATATCCCTCTCCATGGCGAGCAGTAAGCTGTTGCAGCCTTCGGGGGTAGCAGGTCCTGAGGAGAACCTCCATGTATGGAGCATATGACGTCTTTCCACAAGCTTGAACCCTCCTCTGAAAATTTCCACCACCATTTGAACAATAACGCAGCATTCTTTATCAATGGATCACCTACTCCCAACCCCCCCATATTCTTTGGCAATTGTATGATTTCCCATTTTATACAAGGAATACCAGTGTTACCTTCACTACAATTCCAGAAAAATTTCCTCTACATCTTCACTATCCTCTTGAGCACTTGTTTTGGAGCTTGGAAAATTGACATGTAATATGTTGGTAGATTGTTGAGTACTGCCTTTATTAGTGCTAATCTTCCTGCCTTTGACAGTGTCTTTTGCTTCCACATTGCCAGCTTCTTCTCAATCCTATCTAACACTGGTTTCCATGTTGGCAACCTCTTAGGATTTGCACCCAGTGGTATCCCGAGATGTTTGATGGGAAATTTAACCATTGGGCATCCCAAGTGCTCAGCTACTGCTCTCCCTCTATCTTCTGAGACACCAATGCGCACAATTGCAGATTTGGAGTAGTTGATTTGCAGACCCAAGATAGCTTGAAAGCATTGAAGTAAGCCTTGGATATTATAGACAACATTCTCCTTCATTGGGCAAAAGAAGAGAGTATCATCAGCAAATTGAAGATGGGTGAGTAGTACCTTCCCTTTACCCACTTCAATTCCTTCAATCTTGCCTACATTCACTGATTCAGCTACTGATTTGTTCAAGACCTCTGATATCATGACAAAAAGGAATGGCGAGAGTGGATCCCCTTGTCCAAGGCCTCTTTCCATCTTGAATGGTTGTGTTGGGGTTCCATTGACAAGGACAGACATGGTTGGTGTCATGATACACTCCATTATCCAGCTTCTGAATCTTGGACCGAACCCCATGTTAAGTAACACCTTACCTACAAAACTCCAATTAATTGAGTCATAAGCCTTTTGGAAGTCTACTTTCAATAGTACTCCTTTCTTTTTCTTCATCTTCAGCCAATAGACCACCTCATTAGCTATAAGAGCTCCATCCATAATCTGCCTGCCCTTGACAAATGCTGTTTGGTTTTGGCCTATCAAGCCTGTGATGACCTTAGCAAGTCTCTTGCTTAGAATCTTTGAGATGATCTTGTATACACATCCCACCATGCTTATAGGCCTATATTCCGCAATGTCCACTGCCCCATCAATCTTTGGGATAAGAGTAACCCATGTTGTGTTCACTAAATGGTTTAACTTTGCAGAAATGAAGAACTCCCTGATGTATGCAAGTAGATCCTCCCCTAGAGTGTTCCACATCTCCTTTATGAACTTGAAATTATAACCATCATAACTCGGTGCTTTGCTGCCATTGCAATCCCATACCGCCTGTTTGATTTCTTGGGAGCTCGAAATTCCTTCCAATAAATCTGAATCAGCTACTGACAGTGCAGGGAGGGTGAGATCTCCATACACTGGTCTATTGTGGATCGGTTCTTTGTACAACTTCTGAAAGTATGTTGCTATGGCTTGTTTCACCTGTCTTTGTTTCTGGTATACAGCTCCCCAAACTCTAATTCTATACATAGTCTTCTTCTTAGATCTCATGGTGGCAAGTGTATGGAAATATTTTGTGTTTTGGTCCATCTCTTTGATCTCCTTGCTCCTTGAGAGTTGTAACCAATACCGCTCCTTCCTCCTATACCAGATCCATAGCAGTGAGAATGCTGCCTGCTTCCTTGCTTGGTCTTCCTCAGATAACTGGTATACTTCAGCTTTTTTCCTGATTCTATCAAGCTCCTCCTCCAGGGCACTTATCTTCAGATCAATGTGACCATAGATCTCCTTGTTCCTCTTCTTCAAAGGTTGTTGCAATTTCTTCAATTTTTTGACAAAAGACAGTCCTTGATTCGCTGCCCACTCTTGTTGGACTATCGCAGTGTATTGTGGGTGTGAAAACCAACAATTGAAACATCTAAATGGTTTAGGCCCCCATTGAGTTTCATCCAACTGAACTACTATCGGGCAATGGTCTGAGAGTCCTTTTTTTAGGCCGAACAGCTGCAAGTGTGGGAATTTGCTTAGCCATTCCTTGTGAACAAGAACTCTGTCTATGCGGCTCATTGCTTGGCCTCTTGCCCACGTGAACTTCCTTCCAGTTAGTGGAACATCAATCAGACCTGTTGTATTCATGAAGCCCCTAAAGTCTCTTATGCCTTGTGTGATATCTACCCTTCCTTTTCTTTTGTTGAGGACTTCATTAAAGTCAGCAAACACAAGCACAGGGATGTCATTTGCAGTGAGCACAGCTTGCAGCTCCTCCCATAATGCTAATCTATCTCTTGTATTACATGGGCCATACACCAAGCAGATCAGGCATACAAAATCTTCCTGTAACATGGATCCAACAAGACATATCCATCTTGTACCCTTTAGTGTGTAAGTGACTGTAAACAAGTCATCATCCCACATGAGGATCAGTCCTCCTAAGTTTCCTTCAGCAGCCACTTCCTCCCAATGACCTGTGTCTGCCCCTCAGCACTTCCTTATCTCCCTTGCAGATACGGTATTATGTTTTGTCTCAACTAAACCCACCACAGCTAAGTTATGTGCTGATACAATGTCCTTTACCGCCGATTTTTTCTCCTTAGTCCCAAACCCCCTCACATTCCATGCACCTATCTTCATTTTTTTCCTGCTGGTAGAGGAATCCTCTTTTTCTTCTTTTTCCTTCTGTTTACAGTGAGGTCATCCTCCTATGTGGCACACATGATCTTGATGAGCTCCTCTTCCGAGCCATTGAACTTATAGCCAATTGATTCTCCAATGGACCACGCCTGTCTAGCTCTTTCCTTTCCTTTTCTTGGTTTTCGCTGCTGCTTTTCCTCTATTGTTGGACTTGTTCCCACCAGTACTTCAGTATTTCTAAGATCTTCTCTTGAGAACTCCTTTGTAAGATCAACAAAAATCTCTACCTCACCATTTCTTTGTTCCCTGTTGCTTTGTGTTTCCAATTCTTCAATTTGAATTTCAAACTCTTGTGCTCTTTTTGGGGTTGGTAGGTCATTTTTATTGTGTTGTGGCTGGTCCTTTTGGCTCTCCTTATTAATTAAAGTTGTACTATCCCCATGTTGTCCTTGCAAAAGTAGGTGTACTTCTTGTCTCATAAAGCTACTTTTTTGGCTTGCATTTATTGCTTCATGTACTCTTGCTTCCTTCTCTGTTTCCCCCTGGTACTCCTGATGTTGGTGAGTTTGCATTTGCACTTGAAATTCCATGTACTCCTGGTGTCTCTCCAACCCTTGAGAGAATCTCAAAGTTTGATTCATGCTCCATTTGTTGAGCCCGGTCTGTCAGCATAGCAATAGGAGTGGGCTCATAACATTGTTCATCCTACATTATTCCATCCTCATCTGCTGCTTGTTGAGTAGCATTCCACATGCTCTCCCCACTCCCCTCCCCTACCTCTTTGACAAAAACTGTATGTTCCCTGACTTCAATCACAATGCATACGCATTCAATAATCAAAGTTGTAGATGTTGTTTCAATTTGTATCCTTCCTTCTTCAAAAGATTCATCGCACTGTCCATTCATTCCCAATTGGATAACTCTACCCCATGCTTCTCCTATCTTGTTAAGGTTGAACTTAGACCATCCATATAAGGGCAAACCGTGTATAGATAGCCAAGTTGTTCTAGTTTTACAACACTCATCCTCTCTCGTTCTTCTTATATCTTTACACCAGCTCATCATCCATCCTTTCTCCTCTTCTTGGAAAACATCCCTCTGTACCTGATTTGCAAAAGTGAAGATCCATAGCTTCTTTCCCATATCCCTTATCTGAAGTATTGTGTTCTGTCGTGAGCATGTTTGTAATGGGATATCAGATTGTCCTATCGGTTGCTCCACTTCACATATCAAGCTTCTTTGCGCTTCCTCCACTCTGGTTTGCTCTTTCCTGCATTGAATGAGCTTCCTCTGATTTGTGTGACCATAGTCTCTATTTCTATTTTCCCCAGTGTGCTGATTGTGCCCTACTCTCCTCTCCTCCCGGGGCTGCCTTCTATTGCCTGTGCTCTTTTTGAACCTAGCAAATTTTACCACCAAATTACTCCCCCTCAGTGTCGTTCCATTGAGTCCCTGGATAGCATTTTCTGCATCCTCTTGCTGATAAAAATGTACAAATCCAAATATGTATCTGGTGTTGAGTCTCTTCTTGTGGGATACATATGTTTCCTTTATCCGGCCATATCTTTGGAACAAGTAGAATAGCCTTTGTGAACTGAAGTAGACAGGTAGATTGTCCACAAAAAGTGCTTGGTCCATGGCCATGCTCCCCTCATGAATGGCCTTCGTCAGCTGGCCTTGTATTTCCATTGCTATCTTTGTACACCCATCCACCTCTCAAACCATCATCAAACTGAACAATCCTCCATACCCTTCCACACCATTGTACTCCAGAGGTATCCGCCTTTTTCCCCCTCCCCAATGACAAACACTAATGTTTTTGAAAAGCTTAAAAATGACAAACTTGAGCTTTTAGAATCTTTACAAAGTAGACTTATAAGTAAAAGAAAAAAATTAAAAATAAAGAGAAAACACACACAAAAAAAAAAAAAAAGAAACCACAAAACTAACAAAACTTAATGAAAACAAAATTTTTGGGAGATATGCTATACGAATTTGTTTTCAAAAACAATTTTAAAAATTAAACAAAATAAATGAACTAAATCAACTAGAAGATCCTTTCACAAATTTTTTTTTTTTTGAAATACAAAAAAAATAAATGAAAAAATAAATAAATGAATAAACAATTTGGGGAAAGATGCAATTAATGAGAAAACTTTTAAAATTACAACAATCTTTGTAAACCAATTTAAAGGGGTAGTAATAATAATATTTTGAAAAACCTTAAAAATAACAAACTTACTTTGAGAAACTTATATAGGTGAATAAAAAAATTAAAATAAAGTTAAAAATTAATCAAAAAACCTAAAAATACAATAATCTAAAATAAAAGTTAAGAAAACAATAATTTTAAAGGGGGAAAAAAAGGATAGTATTTCTTAATGTTTTCGAAAACTTTTAAAACAACAAGTTTAACTTTTGAAATTCTAACAAAGTGAACTTATAATTAAAAGAAAGGAGGAAATAAAGATAAAATTCAAGAAAAACAACAAAATAACACAAAACTTAACAAAATTTTGCAAAAACACAATTTTTAGGATGGGGTATGATTTTATACGAATTTTTTTTTTGTTTCTTTTTTTTTTTAAAGAATTTCTTTACAAATCAAATAAATGAATGAATGAAGATTAATTTCTCAAATTTTAAATAAAATTTACAATCTATAAAAATTTTCAAATTAGTATAAAACCTAAAAAAATTGTTTTTTTTAGGGGGTATATATATACGAATTTTTTTTAAAAATAGATTTATCATTACCAATAAAATAAATGAATGAGAAGAGATTTATATTTCAAATTTAACAAAATTTGCAAATTATTAACAAGTTCAAATCAGTACCAAAACTAGTTGGTACAGATATCACACAAATAGAGATAATCCCCGGCAATGGCGCCAAAAACTTGGTGCTTACTTTGCGTATGCGTTAGCAAGTGCACTAGTCATATCAAGTAATATAGAAATGAGTAGAGTATTATTCCCACGAGGATTGTTATTGAGTGAGTACCAAAATTAGTAGCTTTAATAGTATTTGAAAAACAAAAAAATTAAGGGTTTTGATAAGAAATAAAGTAAAATAAAATAAAAAGAAGTAAAAGTTAAAACGAGACTTTCTAATATATTTTATTTTTAGTTTTTATGATTTAATAATATCAAATGCATCAGATTTCACCTAGTTGCATCAATACGCCTTTTCTATTCTCGTTATTTAAGTTGTTATCACATGTTGATGGTTGAAAATCCTATTTTACTAAATATTCTCTCTCGAGCAATATTTAGGATGCTCTTTTACATATGAGCCCATCACTCTTGCGCATGAATTTAAATAAGAATAGCGTTTTTTAAAGCTCAATAATTTTCTCTTAAAAACCACACAAATTGCGTTAATCTTTCTCGAGCATTCGTCTAATTTGTGGTGCTTATCACCTTAGTAATCATCATAAATCTCCTCACGAACTCATTATGAATCATTATAGGCCTTAAATTTTGTTCAAGCATTTAAAACTCATGAAGAACAATGATAAACACTTCAACAACGTAATAACACAACATTGAATATGTTAAACTAGAAATAAGCATATATTACAATTTAGGCTACATCGTAGCCTTGGAATAACAAATTAGTTCATGATAAATTTAATATAAAGACTAAAAATAAATACAAAATTCATGAACTTATTGAAGAAAAGGATAGAAAGGACTAAAAATACAAAATTACAAACCAAACTTCATTCCTTTCTCTTCTTTTCCTACACCCTATTTCTTCCTACTATCTTTTACTTCTTTTTGTGATTTTTTTTTGGTGAAGGATGATCTTCAACACTACACAACACCCCTTTATATAGTGTTTGAGCTAGGATAAAAAAAATTGGAAAAAATCATAAAAGATGCTTCTTATTTGCTGGGAACTACAACTGCTGCTACTTGCTCATTTCTTCATAATTTTATCTAAATTTTTTGCAGAAGCACCACCCAAAACCTGCAAAACTGAGCGAGGATAAGTTAAATTGTGTTTATACAATGAATTTACGCAAAAAGCATTGCGTTTTTGCAGCCCAAATGCAAGTTGTGGCTGAAAAGTTTATATTTTATGTAAAAATCTGCATTTTGGCGTGAGAATGAAGTATTTTTGTTAATTTTTTGTTTTTATTTGATGTATCTTGCTTTTAATTGTTAATGTTAAGGATAAAACCTAGCAAGATTTAACATAAAATGAGTGTTTTTACAAGAAAATATCAAAATAGTTCAAAATGAGCAAAACCGGGCAAAATTTGTAAGAAATTTGATGAAAAAATGGCTAAAATTATATTAAAATGATATAAATAATTATATACTAAATTAGACTTATCAAAATACCCCCAAACTTAAATCTTGCTTGTCCTCGTGCAAGGCTAAACATTAAGGCGCATGATCTCATGCTTTTTAAGAATTTTACCATTAACCAAAGCAGGTATACTCTAAATTAAAGAAGAATAACTGAGGCTTAAAGTTCAGGGTTCTAAAGGCAAAACTATCTTTCCCAAGAAAAAATCTGTCAATTGCCTAGGTGGTCGAATTCAAAAGTTAACTCTGCAAATTAAGTTTATCCGTTCTTTCTAATCTTAAGATATTCAAACCGAATAGATGACAAAAATTATACCAATCATAACAAGACTTATCATATATACCTAAAACTAATTATTTTTGCACCATCCTCCTTTTTTTTTGGAGGAAATTATTTACTCAAGTCAATATAAGCATATCTGCAGTGAGACCCAAGCTCCGACTCTTGGACAATGACCCATAAGTAAGAGAAGCCACCACTGAGATGCCTGTATTATGACTTCCCGAGTATATCTTTAGTCAGAATCAAGCTCTGACTCCTGAGCGATGACCTAGAAGTAAGAGAAGCCACCACTGAGACTCCCTCTTAACAGGTAGCACATATCTTATTTATATGGGATAGCGGTGCTAGAAATTTTTTTTTTTTTTTTTTTTCCGTGCTTGGTTCCTTGTTAGCTTTCTAAGTAACCCTAGTGGCTAGCTTTCAATGCGGCAACTCCCAATCCAGTTGGCCCAGTGTACCAGGTGCTGAAACACCCCTACGGATCTACTTGCTCGTGGTACCAAGGCACGAAACCATCACACTATAGCACATATCTAATTGATAGATGTTTTTTTACAGGATATCGGTGCTTAGTAATTCTCTCCCTTTATTATTTTTCTTTTATTTAGACTTAGGCATAACTTTTCAAAATGTATTACGTAAATGATACTCTTTATGCGATCTATTCAAATTTGAGTATCTTTTAATCAGAAAGAAAAGTAAAACAACCATGCTAACTAGTGAAGTCAAATACAGTGGTTTTATCAAGATAGTGCCTTAGATTAGATCATGTTTTGCAACTGGAACACAAAAATAATTGATTATCAGGTTATTCAAATCTAATTAAAGTAAACGAGCTAAAAAGAGTAAAAAAATTGCTTAAAAAGTATGATGATAAGTTCTTTCTTTCTTTCTTTTTTTATATGTGAAAATTTTAAAAGACTAATGACTACATCTATTGAAAATAGACAATCTTTATGTTGGCCGATACTATTTACATCCCCATACAAAGGCTCCAAACTCTGGGAGGCACTAAAGCAGACTCTAAAGCATAAAATAGGAAAACTTTTCAAAAAAATTTTGTTTCAAAACTTTAAAAATTACTTTTCTCACCCCTAAACATAGAACTGACATTGTTCTTTATGGTAAAAGAACTACAAAGACTAAGTGGGCAAGAGATACTTTCCAAGTTTGAGGACTACTCGTTGATGGTGTATGTTAATATCTTGCTACCCCCAAACTTATTGTAAAATACCTGTTTAAACAAAAATATACATAAACATGAGAAAATAAAAATAATGAAAGGAAAATAAAATAAAAAAGGTAAGGAAAAGAACACTTGGGTTGCCTCCTAAGAAGCGCTAAATTTTTAATCGTTAGCTTCACTCTTTGAGTGGATCATTCAACATTATTCAGATTAATGGTGGTCTTTTGCGGGTCGAGCTTTCCATCAACATAAGGCTTCAACCTTTGGCTATTAACCTTGAATGTGCCCTACTTCTTATTGTGAATCTCGATCGTGTCATACGAGAAAAGATAAAAATGCAACACAAAACTCTTAAAATAAAAATTCTAAAATCTATCTAGATGAATGAAATAAATGGGAAAAAAATGACTTCTTCAAATTTGAACAAGATTTAGAAGTTTGAACAAAAATGAATTTAAATCAATAAGAAAGACAAACACAATAAGAAAACACAAAAAAAAAGTAAAATAATTCTTGGCTAAAAATCTTATTTTCAATAAAAAACAAATTGCTTTTTACTCTTTTTATTTTAAATTTGGGAAAAAAAAATGTTTTTTTTCTAAAAAAAAAAAGAAAAGAATATGATGCTTAAGGTACAAAGTAGTGTAACAATGAAAATTTGTGATATAAAATTCTCTAAACAAATAAATATGTATGTATGTATGTATGTATATATATATGTATATATATATATATATTTACATATGTATGCACATATCCTAATTATTTAAAAATCTATGATGAATAAATGAAATAAATGAATTTGTTAGTAACACTATTGTTTTTGAAAAACTTAAAAATAACAAACTTGAGTTTTTAGAATATTTACAAAGCAGACTTATAAGTAAAAGAAAATATAAAAATAAAGAGAAAACACAAAAAATAAAAAAAAAAGAAACCACAAAACAAACAAAACTTAACGAAAACAAAATTTTAGGGGGATATGCTATATGAATTTGTTTTCAAAGACAATTTTAAAAATTAAAAAAAATAATTGAACTAAATCAAATAGAAGATCCTTTTAAAAAAACTTTTTTTTTTGAAATACGAAAAAAATAAATGAAAAAATAAATAAATGAATAAACAATTAGGGAAAAGATGCAATTAATGATAAAATTTTAAAATTACGACAATCTTTGTAAACCAAGTTTTTAAATTGGTAGTAATAATAATATTTTAAAAAGCCTTAAAAATAACAAACTTAATTTTGAGAAACTTATATAGGTGAATAAAAAAATTAAAATAAAGTTAAAAATTAATGAGAAAACCTAAAAATACAATAATCTAAAATAAAAGTTAAAAAAACAATAATTTTAAAGGGGGGAAAAAAAGGGTAGTATCTCTTAATGTTTTCGAAAGCTTTTAAAACATCAAATTTAACTTTTAAAATTCTAACAAAGTGAACTTATAATAAAAAAAAAAGGAGGAAATAACGATAAAATGCAAGAAAAACAACAAAATAACAAAAAAACTTAACAAAATTTTACGGAAACACAATTTTTAAGATGGGGTATGAGTTTATACGATTTTTTTTGTTTCTCTTTTTTAAAGAATTTCTTTACAAATCAAATAAATGAATGATTGAAGATTAATTTCTCAAATTTTAAATAAAATTTACAATCTATAAACAATTTCAAATTAGTACAAAAACTAAACAATTTGTTTTTGTTTTTAGGGGGTATATATATACGAAATTTTTTTTAAATAGAATTATCTTTACCAATAAAATAAATGAATGAAGGGAGATTTATATTTCAAATTTAACAAAATTTACAAGTCATTAACAATTTCAAATTAGCACTAAAACTAGTTGGTATAGATATCAATCAAATAGAGACAATCCCCTGCAACGGCGCCAAGAACTTGATGCTTAGTTTGCGTATGCATTAGGAAGTGCATTAGTCGTATTAAGTAATATAGAAATGAGTAGAGTATCATTCCTATGAGGATTGTTATTGAGTGAGTACCAAAATTAGTAGCTTTGATGCTATTTGAAAAACCGAAATTTAGGGTTTTGATAAGAAATAAAGTAAAATAAAATAAAAAGAAATAAAAGTTAAAACGAGACTTTCTGATATATATATTTTTTAGTTTTTATGATTTAATAATATCCAAAACATCATATTTCACCTAGTTGCATCAATATGCTTTTTTTACTCTCGTTATTCAAGTTGGTATCACATGTTGATGGTTAAAAATCCTATTTTACTAAATATTCTCTCTCGAGCAACATTTAGCATTCTCTTTTACATATTAACCCATCACTCTCGTGCATGAATTTAAATAAGAAAAGAGTTTTTTTAACGCTCAATGATTTTCTCTTAAAAACCACGCAAATCGCATTAATCTTTCTCGAGCATTCGACTAATTTGTGGTGCTTATCACCTTAGCAATCATCATAAATCTCCTCTTGGACTCATTATGAATCATTATAGGCCTTAAATGGTGATGAAGCATTTAAAACTCATGAAGAACAGTTATAAACACTTTAACAACACAATAACAAAACATTGAATACATTAAACTAGAAATAAGCATATATTACATCTTAGGCTACATCGTGGCCTTGGAATAATAAAATTAGTTCATGATAAATTTAATATAAAGCATAGAAAAAAAAACACAAAATTCATGAACTTATTGAAGAAAAAGGATAGAAAGGACTAAAAATACAAAATTATAAACCAAACTTCCTTCCTTTCTCTTTTTTTCCTACACCCAATTTCTACCTACATTCTTTTACTTCTTTTTGTGATTTTTTTTTGTGAAGGATGATCTTCAACACTACACAACACCCCTTTATATAGTGTTTTGAGCTAGGATAAAAAAAAATTGGAAAAAATCATCAAAAATGCTTTTTATTTGGGAACTGAAGCTCCTGCTAATTGCTCATTTCTTCATAATTTTATGTGAATTTTTTGCTCAAGCACGGCCCAAAACCTGCAAAACTGAGCTCGGATAATTTAAGTTGTGTTTATACAATGAATTTAGGCAAAAAGCATTGTGTTTTGCAGCCCAAATGCAAGTTGTAGCCGAAAAGTTGATATTTTATGTAAAAATCTGCATTTTGGCGTGAGAATGAAGTATTTTTGTTAATTTTTTGTATTTATTTGATGTATCTTGCTTTTACTTGTTAATGTTAATGATAAAACCTGGCAAGATTTAACATAAAATGAGTATTTTTACAAGAAAATAGCAAAATAGTTCAAAATGAGTAAAACTGGGCAAAATTGATAGAAGTTTGATGCAAAAATGGTTAAAATTATATTAAAATGATATAAATTATTATATACTAAATTAGACTTATCACTCCCAACGAATAGGAATTGATTATGAAGAGAAATACTTGCCAATAAGGGATGCAATTACATTTAGATGTTTAATAAGCCTGAAAGTCTCTCAAATACTTCTCATGCATCTTATGGATGTAGTAACGACTTGTCTATATGGATCACTTCATAACAATACTTAAGAAAGTCCCTCAAAGACTACAAATGCCAGATGAATATAACTCAAAACCTCAGAGCTATGTTCAATCAAATTACAAAGATCTTTATATGGATTAAAACAATCCGGTCGAATGTAGTACAATCGTCTTAGTGCATACCTTGTGAGAGAGGAATATGTGAACAATCTCATTACCCCTGTGTTTTTATTAAGAAATCCGATTATAAGTAAGGATCCCTTTCGCCCTCGAGAGGGTCAAGAAGGAATTCTCAAACTGGAAGTACCACATCTTGCTATCTACACGTGACAAGATATAGGTTTTTTTAGTTACCTTATTAGCAAGATATAGCTCAACACCTGCACGAAGACATTTGAATCAGATTAAGCATAAATTTTGGTATCACCATGGTATATTTGATATGGGATTATTCTATTCGAGACAATTAAATCCAAGTTTACTTGGATATGTAGATGTTGGATATTTGTCTGATCCACATAAAGGTCGTTCACAAACAGAATATTTATTTACTTATGGTAATATTGCTATATTTTGATAATCTACAGTAACAACAACTTCTTTAAATCATGCCAAGACTCTTGCATTTAATGAGGCAGGTAGGGAAGGTTTATGGTTCAGATCACTGATTCAACATGTTCAAGAGGAATGCAGTCGTCCGACAATCAGGGGGAGTCCGACAATATTATATGAAGACAATGCCGGATGTATTGCTCAAATGAAAGGAGGATATATTGAAGGTAACATAACTAAACATGTCTCACCAAAGTTTTTCTTTACGCATGAGCTCCAGAAAAAAAGGTGAAATAAATGTTCATCAAGTTCGCTGAAATGAAAACCCAGCAGATTTATTCACGAAAACATTACCACAATAACTTTTAAGAAACGTGTTCACAAGATTGGAAAGAATTTGCTCAAAAACGCCCCTTATGACCATGTCCACATAAGGGGGAGTCAAATCCGAACCATACTCTTTTTCTTTTTACTAGCATTTTTTTCCCTCCAGTTCTTTTTTTGTTTTTTTTTTTTTTTTCTGGGCAAAGATTTTAATGAGGCAGTGTCTAAAGCGTATATAACTCAGACACTACACTCATGTTCGGCAATATTTTAAGGAGAATATGCAAAGGGGCAGTATTATAAATATTGGATATTTTTTAGATACAATTTTTATGGGCAATATTGGATATCATTAAATACCTAAAAAATTAAAAAATTATGTAAAATATATTTATATATACACATACATATATTATACAGGGTAAATTACATATTAATACCATGAGATTTAGTGTATTAATTTTTTAGTCCATAAATTTTATGAAATAATTTATTAGGCCATAGGTTTGAGAGTAAATATTTTTTAGCCCAATTTTAGGTAAAATGAAGTGTAAGAAAGACAAAAAAATATTTATATCCTTATTCAAAATGTCATCTTTTTTTTTCAAATTCAGTATTTTTCTTGAAGTTTTTAACTTTACACGTCAGCTTTTAGTTGGAATGCTGATTTTATACGCCTGAAATAAGATTAAAGAATAATTACGGTAAAACTTGTGGACTAATAAATTATCTTACAAAGTTTTTCGACTAAAACATTATTACACAAAACCTTAGGATACTGAAATGTAATTTATCCAATTATAAATGTATAAGTATGCATGTGTGGATATTTTGCATGTATGACACCTAAAGGTAAAGGTGTCAAAATAAAAAAGCAAGTGGCATTTTTCTCAACCTGCATGGCAATTTCCTAAAAGTCAATGCATGAGTTATAACTGTGCAATTTCATGTATATGTACTTTGTAAGAATAGAAGGAATGTGGATTTTGAGAAGTAAGAAAGACATATCTTATTTTAGGTATTTGAGTTCTAGAATAAAATCCCTGCTATTACTTTATAATTATATTTGAGATTTTTTTTTTATTCTCATTTTTTGAGTATAGTATGTGCTCAGTTTTATAACAGATTCATGGGTGAAAAAGAAATTTGACTACTTTGGGAGCAAGCATGTAAGGATAGAATGAAGGATGAGATAATTTGTAGTGAATAATTCAATAGCATTTGATGTTGAATACTAGTATTTTTCTTGCATTTACGTTGTATTTTTGTGTGTTATTATTTTCTTGATGTAATTACCTAGTACTTAATTAGATATTAGGATCATTTTCTCTTCCCCTTCTCTAGCTTAACTGGCCACCATCAATAGCCTCCATCAATTGGGAGTTCTTTTTATTTATTTTTTGACTAGGATTCGTTGGCTTGAGGTAATAGTCTTTGACTTTTCATTTTCTTTGATGCACTATAAATAGGATAGAGTTCTCTTAATTCAACCATTCAAGTTTTTCCGTTTCCAAGTGTTGTTCATTTTAGTATAATATTTTATATTTCTATCTTGTTAAATTTTACATGGTATTAGAGTAGGCTTGGATCCGGAAGTTACATTCTTTTTGGTCTCTTTAGCTGCGACTCCCTTGTAAGCTAAGCCTTCTTTTCTTGTCTCTTATTTCTTGTTTTACTTGTGTTATTTTGCGTATTTTATAATGAATGAAGAAAATTCTACTCAAACTGTAGCATTGGTTATTATTTTAGGGGGAGTTCCTGATGTGAATTCTCCTTACTATCTTCATTTTTTAGATCATCCGAGGCTTGTTTTTGTGCAAGACGTTCTAACCGATCCTAATTTTCGGCTTAGGCATTCTATTTTTAAGGTATTTAAGGCAAAATGAAAAATTGGTTTTCTTGATGGGTCCATTAAGAAACAGGAAAGATTCACTAGATTTTGAAAATTGGAGCGCTTGTGATTCAATTCTTTCTTCGTGGCTTTCCAATTCTATTTCCAAGGAAATTAATGCCAAGTGGCGTTTTCCCGGTGCTTGGCTATAACAAAACTACTATGGGGGTCTAAAGGTCTTGAATGTGTCCTCTCTGATGATGACGTGTTCTGCTTCTATTTCAACATTGTTGAGGCATCCGAGAAGGTACTTAGAGGTGGCCTTTGGCACCTTAAAGGTTACAATCTCTACCATGAGTGTTGGGCGGGTAGTCTTCCACCCATGCGTAATCTTCCTTCCGTGCTATGTGGGTTCAACTCCATGGCTTGCATGCATCTATGTGGACAAAGGAGACCCTCAGCGCTATTGCTAGTGGTATCAGTACCCCTCTCTACATGGACTAGCCAACATCCGAGGCTATGATGATGAAGTATGATAGGGTTTGTGTTCAACTTGATGCCAAAGTTGCACCGATCAAGGAATTGCAAGTGGACTATGGAGATGATGAGTTGTTCCCTATTGAGGTTAGGTATGAATGTCTCCCTAAACATTGCCAATCTTGTCATGTTTTTGGTCACTTATGCCAAGACCCAAAAAATCTGGACAAGAAGACCTGGAAAAAAATGACGAAATAAGAGCCGCCGCTGGAAGAAGGTAGCCAGTGACGGTGCTGCGGCTGGGGGGGCCCTCGGTTGGGCTGGAAACCACCACCATGGTGGGTGGCAAAGGGATCAATCTAGGGCCGGTGCTCGGGGAGGCTCATGGAGCTCCTAATGTTGGTGAGGGTGGGGTTCGAAATGGACCAAACCATGGGCCTTCGATTGCTTGTGTGGGTAATGTTTCTATTGGGCCACTGATTGGGCTTAGTGATGTGGGGCCGCAGGACTTTGTTGAGAGTCGGGTTGGGCTTGGTGATATAGCTGGGCTTCCCTCTTCCACATGGCTTGCACTCCCTTCTTCGACTGGGACTCGTCTTGGGCCTCCGAGCAGCCCAACGCCATCCCCCCGCTGGTTGGGGGGTTGATGTGCTTTTCTACGTCTATCAAAATTTAATATAAAACCCTATCTATTAAACACACCTAAATTGAAGTGTAGGGCGAGAGGGTGTATAACCACAGGGACTAAGAGTGCGTGAATTTATTCTGTGACTTAAATTAATTTGAATGAAATTGAGAGGTTTTTGTATTACTTAACCTAAGGAAGCAACAATTAAACTAAAGTAATCTACTTCTAATCGAAAAGGTGTATTAAATTGGAACCTAGGGTTTCGAATCCATCGTTAGGCAATTACTTTTGCATTAACTTTTAACTTGGGATTATTAATTGTTACACGGGTAGTGGTTTAGGCTACAAGCTTCAACCTACTAAGATAATATTGTTAGTATTGAGTATTGACTCTATCTAACTAAAGCATAAGGAAAATAGGCTCTACCTAACGTACTGTTAATTATTACGTATTGACCCTATCTAACTAAAGCATATGGAAGATAGGCTTTAATTAACAATTCGGTTAATACTATTGCTTGATTAATTAATCCTAAGGCTACAAGCACAAAGAATTAATTTATAAATATCAATATCAACAATTAAAGGTTACAAACTCAATAATCATAGCAATTGAATAAACAATAAAAACATAATACTTCAAGTATTTATCTCAACCAAGCAATTCATGTGAACAATCAAATTAACCCGAATTAAAAATAAACAACAGTAAAGGCTAAGATTTCATCTAACCCCAGAGAGCAAGTTAGCTCTCCATCAAGGATGATCCGGTGAATAAGAAGTTGAACAAACTCATGTTGATCTCCACGCTAATTTCGCTCTCATTCCAATTTAACGAAAAATTAAAACAAAGAAAAGAATGAAAAAAAAGAAAAAGAAAGAACAGGGGAGAGAGAGAAAGCTGAGGCGAGAGAATGCACACGGGCGGTCCAGAATTGCCGCTCAAGAGCACCTCTTCTTCTTTTTGAATCGGAACGAGCCTTAAGTCGGTGCTGTTGGGCTGGGCCGAGGATGTCCTGGTGGCTGTTGGTGGGCCGGAGCTGGGTCGATGCTGGTGTTGGTTCGGTGGTGTTTGGGCCGGAGGTGAGGACGGTGCTAGTCTGCCAGCTGGGCCGGAGTTCTGGTGGGCTTGCTGGACTAGTGATTCTGCTTGTGTTGGGCTTGCGTTTGGGCTGGCTTGGCGTTGATGGGCTTAGGTTACTGTAGCCGCGCAGCTAGGGGTTGAAGACGATGAACAGTACTAGCTCGGGTACTGTGGCGGTGCGGGTCGAACTTTTACGTTCTTGTCCCGAATCTCGATTGACTTGATTTAATTATTTACGCATCGAATTTGTCTTATTTGCACCAACATTTGACAATTTTCGGAACTTTAATTTCAGACCTGCTAAATATAAAAATTGCTAAAATGAGTGTAGAGTTATAATTAAATAGGTGCAAAATAATTAAAAATAACAATTAAATGATGCGTAAATATGAGACGCATCAACACCCCCACACCTAATCTCTGCTAGTCCTCAAGCAAAGCATGGATTAGACATAACGACTTGAGTGACCAACTACCCCAACCATCCCAACCTTCACCTAGTTTTCCGAGATCAACACCTATAGTACAATTCAAGACAAGATTAAATCATTTAGAGCATTCTCCAATTCCTTGAATTTAGATGATTAAACTTCAAAACTCGTCATAGAATTTCATTAATCTTGTATCAACTAATATGACTTACTCAAGCAACGCACAAGCGTAAGTGAATAGGATTTCATGCCACAGAATCTCTTCAAATTCTCGCTCCCAACCAAATGTATAAAGGTTTTGTGCACCCACACCATTGAATCACCTCAACAGATGCCTCTACATAGAGAAATTTTAAGTGGCATATGAGTGACCACTTTACCAGATTTTAACCTTGATACAGCACAAAAGAAACTTTATCAGGAACGTACATCAATTTTTCCTCTTTTTCTTTTTCTTTTGTCTTTTTCTTTTGGAGGAAACCCTTTTTTCTTATTTTTTTTTTCTTTTCATTTTTTTTCTTTTTGTTTCCTCTTTCTTTTCTGTCCATTTTTGAACTTTTTTTTAATAACACGTACTTCATCATTACAATTGACATTGACCAACCAGTACTTTACATAACATCAAGGGCAAGGATTAAGATAAGCTAATAGGGCAGGCTTGCAAAACTCAAGATATATAAGGTTGTTTACTCAAATTCTTCAGATTTTCCGCAACATGAAAGTCCTGTACTCAGTGAATATGTGAGCAGCATGAGTAGAACCCATTAATATCAACAATAATCAACAACACGCATTAACAAGTATGGAGTAGAATAATTTAATTTCGTGGAATTAAGAGAACGAAATAAACAACTAATCCCACTGTCACCATAACATACGCGTCGATCAAGGAAAACTTGGCTAAACGGTTAAAATGCACGCTCAAAATGCACAAAAAGATGTTCAAAATTTTAACAATTTGACCAAAAATAAGCATATGCAAATCAGCCTTACCCCCACACCTAAATCATGCATTGTCCTCGATGCAACTACATCAATCATTAAAGCACAAGTGATAGGCAAGATGGAGCAATACACCCTGACGAGACAACGTGGACATGTATATATGACTCCTTTAGCCTGGCACAAGAACCTGAAAAGAGAGAAAACAAGCCTCGAAGCAACTAATTAGTTCAAAAATGAAATTAAAAACAAGAAATAACAAACCTAGGTTGCCTCCTAGGAGCGCTAAGTTTTATGCCTTCAGCCAGGCGCAATAGGTCTAGCAAAGATCAGGTAATGGCATCAACCAAAGAAACAACTTCATCGAGCTCACCTAAGACAACATCTACAGCACAATCAGAAGTGTCACACATGATTTTAGAAGGGAGAGAGTAGTCAGGTCGATGCCTAACGGGAGCAGCAAAAAGTGTAGATCAAAGCTTATGAACAGCTTCCAACCAAGACTCATCAAGCTCAACTGATATGTCCTTAGATAGCACACTAGTCAATGGTCTAGTCAACTTCCCACGGTCCTTAATGAATCCCTTATAGAAACTCGCATAACCTAGAAAGTCTCTAACTTGCTTCACATTTGAGGGATTCACATTCAAATCTATCGTTACTCTATCAACCTCAATATTCTCCTTAGACAACTTATGGCTTAGTACAGTTTCCTCCTGAACCATAACATCGTGATTCTTCTCCCAACCCAAGACTTCTTTCATGTCCGGGTTCAACCTTCGTTGCATCTCTTTAGAAGGTTTTGCATTCTCATCATGGGGGTCGCTAACCAGGGTAGAGGAGAGTGTTTGGTCCACCAAATCATCAGCAATATCCACACAAAAACACTCTAACTCATCCTCACTAGTGGGTGATGTTGAAGCCTTAAAAATATTTAACCTGATAGTCATGTTTGCAAAGCTAACATCCATACAGCCCAGCTCTTTCTTTGGGCCAGCATCGTGGTGGTGCTAGCCCTCCTTCAGTTTTGACCTAGCCCAACAGGGGCTCGTTTTTCCCTCCTAGTTCGGGCCGCTGCAGTTGGTGATTGCTTGGGCCTCTCAGATTTTTGATTGGATGCTGATTCATCTACCCATGAAGAAGACTTGAGTCGTGCTATGGTTGCTCAGGATGACAAAGTTAGGCTTTTGGAGCCTGACTTGTGTGGCATGAAATATGGAAGCAAGCATTCCAAGTAACTCACTGTGAGTTCGGGACACCTGTATGGACACTGCTACTTTTATTGGACCTGAAGAGATTTCTGTGGTTCAGCCTCGGATTGAAGTTCGGATGACTAGAGCGGCTTCGAAGAAGCAGACTCATGTCAACAACAAGAAATCGAAGGCAAGAAAAAATCCTGACTTTCTTTGGCATAATTGTTTAGGATTTACTTTAATATTTTGATGTACTCATTGTCTTTCCTTTGTTCCTTATTTTAGAGGCTTGTACTTAGGAGTTTCCTTTGATGTTCCTTTGTATTTCCTCTTTGTTTTCTTTGCTTGTTTTACTTTCTTTGATTTGGATTGCATTGTAGACTTCGACCGTGTCTTAGAGTATGGCCCTCGTACTCATGTACGATTCTTTTTGATATATTTAGCTGACTTATCAAAAAAATTGCATATTTTGAAACCTCACTGACATTTTGTTAGAATTGAGTGGACATTTTTCTCGAGGAAATATTCCTCGTGTTTATGAAATTAAGTGTGAAATTTCACATTTAAAACAAGAAAACATTCCCATGTTTGACTATTTCACGAAATTGAGGTCATTATGGGATGAGCTTTATACCTTTGTAGCCATTCCTCCATGTACTTATTGTTCCAGCCCAGCCTTTTGCAGCAATTAAAGACATGGAGAAGCTTCTTGATTTGTTGATGGGCATAGACCTAGCCTTTTCAATTGTGCATTCACAACTTGTGAATACCAAACCCCTTTTGTCTGTTGCTTGCGCTTATTCCACTCTTTTTAGGAAGAGAAGCAATAAAGTGTTGCTTTTTGTAGTATTATTGTCCCTGAAGCAAAGGCTCTCACTGCTGAAGGGAATAATGTGGCAATAGGAGAAAATACGTCTACTTCTATTTGACAACCTTTTAGGCACAATAATTGGTTATCTTGCTCTCATTGTAAAAGACAAGATCACAAAAGGGAACATTGCTAAGAACGTATTTGATAATCCGCAGGATGGAAACAACGTGCTCTGGGTGGAGTGTAGCCCGCAGCAGTAGATGATGTCTAACCACATTAGCATGAGGCGCCGTTGCTACCTGTGCCTAACACATCGCTAGGTGAGAGTATTGGAGCAAGTGACAGCCCCATTGCAGGGCTCTCAGGGTCTCAATATTAGTAGTTGCTAGTCTCCTCGGTGCCGACAGTAGTCCTCTTTTTGTTAACTTAAAAGATGAGTCATTTTTTAGAATAATGTTTGGATTATTAACATCGGTGCTTTTGATCATATGGTGAGTTCTGATTATGTTTTTGATGACATACATGTCAACAAAATGGTTAAACTGGCTAAGCTTCCAAATGGGTCCGCTTTACGTGTTTCTCATATAAGCTGAGCTAATATATTAGTCAGTAATGTTTACACCCTAATTTCGAAAGGGCTGGGACGATGCCATTTTGAGCAAAGTGCCATGTCCTTAACTGGTGAGGCCTCCCTCGAGGAGAATTAAGCCTTTAGTTGCTGAAGTAACGGCGCCTTGAGCCTAGCACCCTGAAGAACTGATCACCCTGACAAGCATATGAACCACTCAAGGACTTGAGATGGTTAAAGGGTAAAAGGAGCTCGAGTACAAAGGACTTCTAAGAAAGCTGCAAGATAGGTGGTCTCCAGGTTTAAAGTAGTTACTTGGAGAGCAATCTCGGATTCTTGGGCACTAAGCCTAATCAAAGAAGATGTGTGGTTTCTAGAAGGGACTTTTGCTAAGATTATGGACTTCGACACCTAGGAATTCCCTCCAATATTGAATTTAGGACACGTTTGTTGATATTTTGTGTGCACAAGAGGAAGCTTACTAGCTTGACGTGGGAAGAGTTGCCACAGAATAGGAGCAGCAATTATTTTCCATTTTCTATTACTAAAAGGGCTCTGTATTAGTCCAAAGAACAACAACAGCACAATAAAAAACTTCATCAAGTTTTCTTTACAGCACACTTGTGCATTTTTTTGTAGGTGTACGTAACTTAGCATAGCTTAGCTTAACGTAGAACTTGCTGTGCTTGCTTCATCAATAATGCAGTTTCTCAGGCTTTAGGTATGAACTTCCAGCTTTAATATGTTCCCAAATTTTGACTGGTTGAGAATTGAGGCTTTAGTTTAAGGCTTTATCGGCCAAGACTTAACCTTGATTGCATTGGTCTTAATAGTACTGTCACTGCTTAATAAGTGAGGTGAACTTAGGTTTGTGATTGTTGAGGGCTTTGACGGCCAAGGCTTGACCTTGGTTGTGTTGGTCCTAATTCAGTGACCTTAACATGGTTTGCTTCACCTTAAACTTGTTAGACCTCAATGCATTAAAGTTATTATAAGTCAAGGATGCAAGGTTTAAAAACCTGATTGACTTGGTCTTATAAGTGGGCTGCTAAGCTCTTGGGTTTGTCTCCAACGAAGTTCTTGAATTTTAAGTGTATGAGGAAGGATGTATGTGGGCCCTGCTCTGTCACTGTAACTGCCACTTGAGTTAGGTCCATATCTTTTTATTTTCTGTTAACTATATATATATATATATAATCCACAAAAATACTTAAAAACAGTGAGCGGTTGAGGTCAAAGACGTGCGGTTTGTATTTAGACTCACGTTGTAGTCATGGTGAGTCTCTTTTGCATGTTTGTTTTGTTTATCATTTTACGACGACCACATCACACTTAACTACAAACAAAATAAAGCAAACAAGTATTAACCTTGAGAATGTTTTACAAATATTCGGGTTTCGTTGCAATTTAATTTCCGTAATTAAGTTGATTAGAGATAGAAATTGTGCATTAACCGTTTCTCAAAATATTGTATAATCTAAATCCTTCCATCGAGGAGGCTGATTGAAGTCGGCAGAGAGCGGGCTGGGATAAACTTCTTGGAGTCAAACTTGGTTCCAAGGGTCATGCATGCTTGTAATTCTATGAAGGAGGCCACTTTATGGCATCGTAGGTTGGGCCACGTTCCATTTACAAAGTTATCTAGTTTTTCGAATTTGAATTTTGGGATTGATGTTAATGTTGTTTGTGACTCGATTGCCGAGCAAAACAAGCTCATTTATCGTTTCCTTTATTAGTTTGCAAGATTGTTAGTTGTTTTGATTTATTATACCATGATATTTGGGGGCAATATCAGACTTTATCTATGATCGACGCTTGTTTCTTTCTTACAATTGTTCATGATTTTAGTAGAACTACTTGGGTGTAATTGATACGAAACACATCTCAGTCTCACATGATTCTTTTATATTTTTTTCAGCTAGTATTAACTTAAGATGGCTTGAAAGTTAAGCAAGTTAGAAGTGATAACAGTAGCGAGTTTCTTTTTGAACCATTACGCGAGTTTTATGTAGGAAGGGGGATTTGGGTTCAAAATTCATGTAATGACACACCACAACATAATGGTGTTGCAGAGAGGAAGCGTTGTCACTTCTTGGAAGTTGCTCGTGCTCTCCGTTTTGAAATCGGTTTACTTAAGCATTTTTGGGGTGAATGTAAAATAACTGCAGCATACTTGCTCAATCTCATGCCCATTCCTTGGCTGCAAAATCTTTGCCCATATGAGGTATTGTTGGGAAAGCCCCTTCCCATGGTCATTTGCACGATTTTGGTTCTTTATGTTATATTCATTTGAAAGACCATGCAAAACCTAAGTTTGGGGATCGCACTAATTGTTGTGTTTTTCATTGGTCACCCTCATGGGAAGAATGGTTAAAAGGTGTATGATTTAGACAATTGGAAAATTGTGATTTCTCGTGATGCTGTTTTCCATGAAGATAGATTTACATTTCTTAAAAAATAGGGAAAAATGTTTGGACAAGTGAATTTACAAAGATATGTAAATGGCTTTGTTTCGAAGGTTGTTCCCCCACTTAACTCCGGAGCACCACCACAGGATGGTGGTGCTACCACCCATTTGCTATATTGCTTTGTAATTGAGTGCGATGTGGTCACTCTAAATACAAATATAAACAAATGTGCTAAAGGGGCTCATCACGACTAGGGAGTGAGCCTAAATTCGTTCCGCATGTCTTTGACCTCAGCCATTCAACTTTTTTGAAGAAAAGGTTTTTGGTGTATCTAACTTTGGTTATACCGTGAGTTCTGCTTATGCTTCATTTAAGAGGACTTGGTTAAACATTTTTATGAATTTATGTACATTTATTGACAAAAAATTAAAGGGATATGAGCCTAACTCAAGTGGCAACTACAATGATAGAGCAGGGTCAACAGACACCTTTCCTCCTACACTTAAAAGCCATGAATTGGGGTGGAGACAAACCTAAGAGCTCGGCAGTCCACTTATAAACCCGAGCCAATCAGGTTTTTAAGCCTGGCATCCTTGACTTATAATAACTTGAATAATTTTAGGTCTGACAAGATTTAGGTAGAGCAAACCATATCCATGTAACTAGAATAGGACCAACATTATCAAGGTCATGACTTGGCCCTTAAAGCCCTAAACAGTTGTACGAACCTAAGTTCAGTTGACATATTAGGCAGCGATAGTAATTTTATGACCAATGCAATCAAGGTCAAGCCTCGGCCATCAAAGCCTAAAACCAAAGCCTCAATTCATAAGTTGTCGAATTTAGGAACAGATTAAAAGAGAGAGTTCATACCTGAAGACCAAAGCACTATATTACTTAAGAAGTAAGTACAACAAGATCTATGCTATGCTAGACTAAGTTAACTTACGCTACTCCTAGGAAAAGCATAAGTGTGCTGCAAAGAGAAAACTTGAAAAAGTTCTGTATGAGTGTATGTACTGGCTTGTACTACAATAGTCACTTATTTAGAGAAAAGCTAAATAATGACTGCCCCTTATTTCTGTGGCACTTTCTTCCTACATTAGGCCACCAAGCTCCTTTAGCACGTGAATGACCAATGAGCGTACCCTTGATTTTCTACTCGAGCATATTTCTTGAGGCCCACATCCGCATTTTCGGTTGAAATCTCTTGTAGATGCTCCACATTCTCTTGGATTAAGCTTGGCACCCACGTATCTGAAATTGCACTACAAGTAACTGTCTCGAGCTTGGAAACCACCTATCTTGCAGTATTCTTGGTAATCCCTTGAGCTCGAGCTCCCTTTGCCCTTCAACCATCTCAAGCCTCGAGTGGCTGATACCCATTTTAGGGTGATACACATAGATGCTGGGATTGGGATGCCATTTTTACCTAAAGATCTGATTTTCCTCGAGGAGGACAACACGTAATAAGCAAGTGGAATTTTTCCCAAAACGGCATCATCATAGCTCCCTCAAGATTGGGGTATAAACAAATGCCTTCCTTTAGCCGCTGGTAAATTCAAATTTACAACGGGTAAAAATTTGCCTGATTTGACATTCAATGGCTACTAGAAGTTCGAGCGAACACTGTTTGACGTTTGCTCTTCTTTCCCGCATGTCTATATGTATGATAGTTAGGGCTTCAAATCTTCACTTTTCTCTGCTCTGTGCTCTCTCTTATTGATTCAATCTGCTCCCCGTTCCTTTGCATTTTTCTTGAACCAAGTAATAATGGCCTAAATCTCTCACACCATCTCTACTCCCATTCCTCAGGCTGATAGCCCTGTTGAGAAGTTGCGCTTGGTTCAATTAGACACGTCAATGGTCTCTGATAGGCTTCAAAGCCCTATTGACCTTGGTGTCAACAAGAAAGATCCTTTTTGGCAGCTTGGAACTACTAAACTCACTGCCATTGGGTTCGTTATCCCTTTTAATATTTGAAACCCTTTTGACAGGTTTCAGAGCTTGCAACCATGGACCCCCTCTAAGAGCCACATGCTAACGAATGCTTTTCTTAATGTGAATTGGGTGGATAATCACCCCTGGCTCCTTGAATGGTGTGTACTCCTATTCACTTATTGAAGTGAATGTTCTCCAAGCCACCGTGTTAATCCATGGTAGGTCTACCGAACCCATCCCCTCGTGACCTTCAAGACTGCTGGTAGCAAACCTTCCTCAGAGTCCAAAAATGTCCATTTACTTGATCATACAAACTATCCATTTCAATTTTTAGGGATTTCTTAAGAAATACAACATAGGCCCAAATTGACATTGCGTATTCCCTTAAGGATCTATAAGTACCAAAAGTCTCATTTTCACAACACACCAAACTCGAATGGCATAAGCAATCCTTTTCCGCATTTAATCATACTTTTGGAACATTAAGGGAACACTATCACGACTTTGTTTCCCGTACATTTCATAGGAATCCTCGGAACATCAAAATAGAAGGATCTGATCTGGTAACAGCTAAAGCTCTATAAGAGAGACCAACTTTCTTAACCATTAGGAGGGAAGAAGCCAATATTCACAGCTCTGCAGGAACATCTTCAGATGAGGCTCTCAGTCAAGATTAGGGTTTTATTTTGCTTAGCATTATAAAGAGGCCATGTGGTCACATATTGTATTGTCTTGTGTAAGCCATGTACTTCTCAACAATATTGTGAAATATGCATTTTTTGTCAAATACTTCTCTTAGCTTGGCAGTGCCTTTTTATATATTCTTCCTAACTTGAGGATCATGGAGTTGATTCTCAAGACATTAATATCGAAACTAAGCCCACAATTCAGGGAGTCTAAACTTAAGGACTACCTTATTCGAATCCCAAATTGATGTCACATATTTCTTCAGGAACCCTTCATTCATGGCCCTTGGGTGAGTCCTTCCATTTAGATCTTGAAGCAAGTAAGTAGTTCCTTGAAATACCTCTTTGACTCTGAATGGACCCTCCTAGTTTGGGTAGAACCACTTTACGTGCTAAATATCCTAAATCAAGGGACCTTTGCTTGACCTTCTTGCTGTAAGCTTTGGCCACCCTGTTCTTTTTCTTTTCTAGCTTGTGAAGGGTGTCTAGCCTTACTTGGTCTAAGTTAGTTAGATCATCCATGATGGCCTGCCGATACTTAAGTTAAAAAAACCTCCCTTATTGAGCCAATCTAATAGACTGAACTATGACTTCCATTTGGAGCACGACATCATGGCCATATGTTAAATTGAAGGGGGTTGTCCCAATTACATCATGTTGGGATGTTATCCAAGCGCAAAGGGCGTTAAGTAGCAATTCATGCCACTTTCTAGGATTACCCTCAATCATTTTTTCAATACTACAGTAATGTTTTCGAGATTTGAAACCTACATAGGATGTATTCTTTGATAAAATCAATCTCATCTTACTGATTAATTTTCTTATATGGTTTAGCCTCCACCCATTTTGTGAAGTAGTATGTGGCCACAAGAATGTAAGAGTGTTGTCTGCTAGAAGGAGGGTTAATTTCTCCTATAATTTCCATTGTCCATCCTCTATAGCCATGGTTTGACAATAGCATGCATCTTCGCTGTAGGGACTCTTTGTACATGACCATGTCTTTAGCATATGCTCTACACTCCTTGGAATACTTAATGTGATTATCCAGCATTGATGGCCAGTAATAGCCATAATGCCTAATGAGCCAATGCATCTTATTACCATCAAGATGGGATTTGCAAATACCCTCATGGTCTCCTACCATTTCTAGCATTGCTTCGTCCAAGTCACGGCCTTGAGAAGTGCTCCAATTGCATCCCTTTTGTATAACTCTTCGGACTCATCATCTAGATAGAATCTATGAGCTCTCATTTTCATCTTTTTGTCTTTAACATAGTCTTAAGGGTTCTTGAAGTAATCCATTAAAGGCTTTGTCCATTCCTCATGTTGACTTGTGACAGTCTTATGTGTTTCAAAGCAATCCAAGTGTTCACTTGGTATGACTTCGCTCTCAAAACTAAAGGGCTTAGTGAATTCATTGTCATGGCCTCGAACTTTAGTCTTAATGACCATGGTTGCTTCACACCAAATCCTTGGCAGCTTGTACCCTGAAGCTAATTAAGCCAAGTCATTGGTTGCTTTGTTTTGTTCTCTGGAAATATGTTCAGATTGAACACCATCAACCTTACTCAATAGCTTTTGCATCACTGAGATATATTTGTTTAAGGTATCCCTTCAACACTGAAATTCCCCTTTTACTTGGCAACTGACCAATTGCGAGTCCCCTCTAATGATAACATTTGGGGCTTGCATTTCTAAAAGAGTTAGTAGGATTATGACTAATGCTTTATACCCTACCATATTGTTGGAGCACTTGCCAACCATGGTAACAGCTAGCTTGGTGAGGATCCCAGCAAGGGATTCAATCACAATTCCAACTTTGGCACTTTAAGTGGTCCATGATCCATTATAGTTCCCAAGCGATCATTTCCATCACCAGGAGCTGGTTTGGCTCACATTCTAATCCAGTGCGAATGTTTGGATGCTCAGCTAAAACGTTTGCTAAAGCTTGGCCTTGATTGACTTTTGTGACACATAGACCAACTCAAACTACAGTGAAGAAATACTCCACTCATTTAATTTTCCCCTCATCAAAGGTCTATCTAGCATGTACTTAAGAACATATGTCTAAGTAACCATGTATATGGTAAATGCTAAGAAGTAATGTCTCAATTTTACATATGCATAGAATAGAGATAGGCACAGTTTCTCAATAGAGGAATATTTTATTTTTCATCCATTTAAGCAACGGCTAAGAACATAGCTTGTTCAAGCCCTCTCTCATTGTCCTGTGTACGCAAACAACCAATCGATTAATCTGAAGTCGAGACATACCACTTAAAAGGTTTGCCTTGCGGTGGTGGAATCAGCAATGGGGGCCTGATCAAATATTCCTTGATGCCCTTAAAAGCTGCTTGATGTACCTCCTCCCACTTGAAGTCCTACTCAGAATTGAGTCTTAGTAGTAGAGAGAGGACTTTGGTTTTCTCCACGACATTAAAAATGAAACATCTCAAGAAGTTAACCTGCCCCAAGAAGTATTGAAGCTCATTTTTGCTCAAAGCAGGTTTGGCTTGTTGTATGACCTTAGTTTTGTTAATGTCCACCTCGATGCCCCTCTGGTGTACCAGTAAACCAAGAAAGTTTCAAGCACGCACACTAAAGGCACATTTTAATGCGTTCATCTTGAGGTTACAACCCCTCATTCTAAGGAACACCCCTTTTAAGTCTTCCAAGTGCTTGACTTGGGACGTTGATTTGACCACGATACTGTCTATGTAGACTTCCATGGTCTTACTATTGAGATCATAAAAGATCATGTTCATGGCTCTCTGGTAGGTGGCACCGGTGTTTTTAAGCCAAATGGCTTAGTGTTCACTTAAAGGCCCCTATTGATCTAGGACACCTTAATGTTGCTTTCTGGGTATCTTCCAAAGCAGTCATGACTTGGTAGTACCCACTATAGCCATCCATAAGAGATAAGACCAGACCCTGCTTTTGCGGGAGCCCTTGCAGGCACTAGATTTGTTGTTGTTGTTGTAAAGATAAGACCTCATGCCTTAAGGCTCAATCAATGAGCACATCTGCTATTACCATTGGGTATCCATCCTTTGGGGTGGTTGCATTCAGATCTTTCAAACCAATACAAATTTGATTTTGCCATTTTTCTTGATGACAGGAACAATGTTTGCCAACCATTCAATACACCTGGCAGTCCTGATGAATTTAGCCTTTAAGAGTCTTTAAATCTCCAATTTGACTAAATCAATTACTTCTTGGGACATCCTTCTCGGGCCTGAATGATGGGCCTTTAACTTGGCTTGATAGGGATCCTATGCTTAACCACCTTTTTGTCTAGGCCAAGCATCTCATGATGGTCCCAAGCAAGGAAGTCCTTGAACTCACGAAGCAAGATCAAATACTACTCTTTGTGCTCCTCAGATCTTGGGTCCTTTATTGAACCCAAGTTAACCTTGAGAAGGTGGTTCTGAAGTTCAGCCCTCAGCTCTTATGTCAGATAGCTCCAGCTCTTTCTCTTGTATCATCTAGACTTGGAAGCCATTAAATGGCTTCTCAGCCCAACTTTGATCCTCAACATGCCAAGCCACAAATTTTGCTATGGCTAAGGAAATGGCCGCTTGAGCCATTACTGGGAGGTCTTGACTCCTCTGCATAAGGCTTCTGGTGTACCCTGGACGTTTACTTCGTCAAGAAGGGCTCTCATGCATCCTCAGAAGTCAGAGGCTTTGGACTCCACATTAACATGATTAACCTCAGCTTCAGTTGGTGGACTGTCAAGGATGGCTATCATATCTTGGTGTTGGGCAGACTATGGAGTGTTCCTTTATATATCAAGTGGTCCCACACCATCTTTGTAGAACTTTGCCTCAATATAGTTGGAGCAAGCCATGAATGGCTTGTTACCTGCCATACAACTTCATATTGTCATGGTTCAAGAAGATTAAGAACTGGTGAAGTGAAGAAGAGATACAATAATTGGCATGCAAACAATTTCTGCAGCAAAGCATTGTAGCTTGAGGTAGTATCCATTATGAAGGAGCCAATTAGCTTACTTAAGTTGCTAACAATTAAATTAATCGGGATGACTCCTTCAGACTTAGTAGTAACTCCAGAAAAGCCACAGATTCCAACATCTAAAGTCATCAAGTCATATTGAGATTTACCAATGACCCCTAACATATATAAAGGCAAGATGTTGATGACGGCGCCATTATCCACCAAGACCCTATTCACTAGAGTGCAATCAAATTTTGTCCTGATGTATAGAGGCTTGATGTGCTTATTAGAAGTATTAGGCCCATAACGCATCATCTTCATTATGTTAACTGTATCATCATGCAATTTGGGTGTTGGGTAGTAATTTTAACAGACAAGGGATTAGAGTTACCTTCTGTAGCTGTTATTTCAGCTACAAGCTCCACCTATGGATCTTCATCCAATGCTATTACATCTCACTGAAGGCTTTCCTGAGCTTTAGTTTCCATGAACTCCAAGGGAAGAAGCAGGGCAGTTCTAACATCGACCTTTTTAGGCATTCCAAACTATAATCGAATCCCTTAATGAATTTCCTTCTTAGGCCTACCATCCACTGGCACGTCCTGATCTTGGTTTTGAGGACTACCATTAGTTAGCATGTCCTGATCTAGAGGTTGGCCTTTTGGATAAAGCCCTGAAGTTTGAGACTCCTCTCTTGGTTGGGGCAAGTCTTCTTTGTGCAAGTTATTCTCTATATTAGACAATGTTGGCTTAACACAGTCTAAAGGTTCCACTAAATTGGTGCTAAGAGGGTTGTACTCCTCTTCATCATCTAATGACCTTCGAGCCAGTAAATCCTTGGCAAGCTGGTCCCACCAAGATTCCTTCTCCTTCAGAAGATGAGAGACTAGTCCATCTCTCAAGCTTCTTACATGGCTCACATTTTCTAGTAGTGGCAAAAGGTCTGGGTTTAATTGTTGGATCCTTAAGATCCATAGGCCAAATTTTCTTACCCTTGCGGACTCTGGCATCCACTTCGAAGATCCTAGTTAAGCAAGTATCAAGCAGAGATCTTCACTATGATGCTTTCTTCCGTAGTGGCCTTCTCTTAGGAGTTCGAGTAAGGCTGAACGGACTAGCATCCTGTTGCTTAAGGTGGTTCCTTCTCTAGAGGTTCCAAAATCAGACCCTAGAAGGCTAGTGTTTGACTGTCGTGGTTCCTGCTACCTGAGGCTTTCTTCTTTTAAGACAGCCTCGTTTCTAGCGGTACACTCTACTAGCTGTAGAAGCATCGTGAAGTTCAAGCCTTCATACTTCTTCCTAAATTCGATATCAAATCCCTTCAAGGCTAGCTTGGCGTATTCAATTTCAAGAACGCCTGCAATGCATTTTAATCTGGCTTTCTCGAACTGGTTAATGTAATCTTCCATTGATTCACATGGATTTTCTTTCATTTAAGCAAAGTTAGACATGGAAGTTCCTAGTTTCATTCTTAGGAACTAAGTTTGGAGTTGCCTAGCCATGCCATCCTAACTGTAAATGGAATTAGGTGGTAAGCTAGTGTACCATTGAAAGGCAGTCCCTGTTAAAGAACTAGGGAATAGCCTCGATTTAGATACTGATTGTTAGTCGCTTCTCTACAATGGAAATTAAACGTTTCCAAATGCTTGAGGGTAGACACAGTTCCTTCTCCTGAGAAAAGGGCAAAATCGGGGATTTTGTATCCTCTAGAGAAAAGAGAATCCCCATCAATACAGTCAAGGTAAGGTTTCCTACACCAGGGTTTATTGACCCTTCTTAGGCTTGGCCCATATGTTTGTTTGAAAAGGGCAGCCAATTGGTCCTGGAGGAGCAGGTTAAGCACATGGTCATACGCTTGTCATTGCCCCCAAGTAGTTGAGGACCTCGACGGGGGTTAGCAGGATACCCTTAAGCTCCCATCACAATCAAGTGTTGGAACAGTTGTTGCCCCGCATACCCCCCTTGATCATTTTGGCTACGCGTTTGATTGGCTATGAAGTATGTTCCACTAGACCTTGGGTTATATGGCTTGCCTAAGAGCACACTAGCATTAGTAGCCTATTAGTTCATCCTTACTTGAATAACTCCTAAATTCTAATCTTGAGGACATGGGTGGTTATCTTACCCCCAGTGTGATATGTATGAAGAGGTCAAGGAGGAAAGGCTTGGTCCCTAAAAGTGGGTGGCTGTGCTTGCACACCTATTTCAAGGCCCTGAGTGGGCCTCAAGGCAACCTCTCTGACTTGAGGAGGGTATGAACGGTTATGCCCCCTGTCTCGAGGACAGGTGATATCGTGTCATGATTCTATAAAATCAAGGCTTATGGAATTGAGTACTAATAAGTCCATGAGTTGTAATAATCTAGTGAAGGTCCATGGTTGTAATAATCTAGCTTAATTAGCCTCTTTAGTCTCGTATAAGTCAAGATTAATCAATTGTTAGTTAAAAAGTCAAGAGTGGTGGCTAGTTTGGCTAATGTCGGTTAGCTTAGGAGTCCAAGTGCAATGTATCTAGCTCAGTCATCTTTAGCTTGAGATTAGTATAAGTAGTGATGACTCTCTTGTAAATATATATTGATGAATGATAATGATTTCTATTTTCTCGTCTCAACTATAATATTATCTACTTCTCATCTATATTCTCTAATTCCCATCTTGAATCTCTAATTCTCTTCTCATCTCTACTCTAATTCTTCACTTATCCTATATTATGATCCAAGAGTAATCTTGAATCATAAGAATTGGTATCAAAGCTTTGATTTGCTTCCAAATCAAGTTAATTGATGTCAAACTCTTGATCTGGTAGTGTTTGATCAAGAAAAGAAAAAGAATTGAGCTTAAATTGTCTGAAAGGCTTGCGGTTGTGTGAGACTGCATTTAAGTTTAGACTGAAATTGATAAGAACAACTTGAGTTGATGCTAGTGTTGATTGAAGTTGAGCAAGATCAAGCTTTAGATTGTTGCATTATTCCTTGCGGATCAGATCAAAAAACTAAGCTAAAATTATCAAGCATCAGCTCCATAGAATTGAGTTTAAAACCTGAATATTTTTCATCAGCAAAATTAGTAGCTAAAGTGCCAAAATTGGATCTAAGCACTTGATTTTAAGCTGCCTAAGTTAGAAATCAATGCAAGTTCTATTTTCAGTACATTGATTCTTGGATGAGTTGCTGCTAATTAGATCAGTCTCTCTAATTTGCACGCGAACAAGTTCCCTAAATTATTATAAGCTGAATTGAACAGATTGTTGCTGATAACTGGAATCATCTTCGTACTCAGCTTCAGCATATCAATTCATTTGAAGTTATACTCTATTTATTCGGAATTACATACAAGCAAGGCTGTGTGATTAGTGCCTTGTTTCGAAATTGAGCCAAAGTTGCACTTGATCTCAAATTTCTGTTCGAACTAGAGTTTTAAGGATCTCAGCTTCAGTTAAGCTAGTGTTTGACCTATGGTTCTCAGCTTTAGTTGAGCAGTGGTACTGATTCTTTGGTTGCGAGTGTGCTGAAGTCCTGAATTAAGAATCTCAACTTTTAACTGAGTAGAATTGTGAAACATTGGCTGAATTGATGGCATACAAAGAAGGCAGAAATGGATTCAAGTGCTGTCGTGGAATCATTTCAGGAAATTAATGATATAAACAAGATCGGCTTCATCCAAAGAAACGTCTCCAACGATACTACACTTTTGGTAAAAATATCGAGTGGCCTTTATCCTATCACCAAAGATATCCTTTACCAAGTATTTTATCCCTATGTTCATATTGAAAGAATTGAAGTCACTTCAATACCAACCTTAGAGGTTGAAGCACAAATGATCTTTTCTTCAAGAAAATAAGCTAATTCAACACTTATTCAGCTACAAGGAAGAAATATGTTAACTACCAAACCTAGATTGATAGCTAACCTTGTGAAAGAGATTGATAAGATGAGAAGAGAATTGAAAGGGATGAGAAATTGGAGAAATAGATGAGAATTAGAGAAAGATTATCCAAAAGGAAATCAGAATTTTATTAATTGAATGAAGGGATTACAAGGATTAGATCTATTTATAATAGATCTAGGTACATTGCACTAGAATTCCAAAATCCCCTAACCGACTAACTACATTTGGCGCCAAAACACAAAGTAATCGCCACTCAAACCCAGCAGGACCTAAACCCGACTCCTAGCTCCAATTGGCCTGCCAAATAACAATTAAAAACAAGACTTAAGCAATTCAAAGCAACACACGAGATACAAAACCAATTACAACCAAAAACTAAAGGATTTATAACATTCCCTCCCCCTTAAGAAGCTCCTTGTCCTCAAGGAGAAAAACTTGAAAATTGACTCTTCAAAAATGTAGGATTCTCCCATGTGACCACACTCTTATCCAAGTTTAGCCACCGCACCATGATCTACTGGAAAGCTCCTGTAGCTCCTGTAATCATCTTCTGCCTCTTGTCAGCTACCGGCCCAAGCAGCAATGCACCATTTGCTCCCACTTCTGGTGGAGACCGTGAGCTTCTACTTTTTTCACCTGCTTTTTAAGTAATGATACATGGAACACCTGGTGAATGTATGAATGAGGAGGTAAATCAAGTTTGTAAGCAACTTTGTTGATCTTCTCCAAAATTTTGTATGGGCCAAAGAAACGAACACTTAGCTTGACATTCTTCCTGACAGCCAAAGACAACTGTCTATAAGGTTGTAATTTGAGGTAGACCATGTCTCCAACTTCACGAGTTTTGTCTACTCTCTTTTTATCTGCATAAAATTTCATTTGTGCCTGAGCTTGATGAAGATTATCCTTAAGAACCTGCAACATCTGCTTCCTCTATTGAATCAAGTCCCCTGCTGCAGAATCTGAAGTCCCTTGCTGCTGTAACATCATTGGGGAAGGAGGAGCATACCCATATAAGGCATGGAAAGGAGAAGTGCCAATTGATGCATGAACATGAGTGTTAAACCAATATTCAGCTAAGGAGAGCCATTGATTCCACTCTTTAGGCCGTGAGAAAATCGTACTCCCAAGGTACTGCTCAATACATTGGTTGACACGCTCGGTTTGTCCATCCATTTGGGGATGATAGAATGAACTAAGTGCTAATGTAGTACCCAACAACTTGAACAACTCCCTCCAAAAAGTGCTTGTAAAGATCTTGTCCCGATCAGAAACAATGGATTGAGGCAACCCATGTAACTTATATATGTTGTCTAAGAAGCTCTTAGCCAATCTCTCAGCTGTAACAGGCCCAATAAGTGATATAAAATGACTATATTTGGTGAAGCGATCCACCGCTACCCAAATTACCTCCCTACCATCAGACTTGGGAAGTCCTTCTATAAAGTCCATACTTATGTTGATCTAAGCTCCCTCCGGAATGGGAAGTGGCTGCAAGAGTCCTTGGTATCTATGATCTCCCAACTTGATTTGTTGACACACCTCACAAGACTTAACAAAATCTGTCACTGCCTTCTTCATATCGAGTCAACTGAAGTATGCCTTAACTCTCTGATAAGTACCTTCAACCCCGGAATGTTCACCCCAACCTGAGTCACGTGAAGCCTTCACAATCTGATCTTTCAAATCAGTCGAGGAGCCAATGTACAGCTTGTTCTGCATTCGGATGACACCCTTCTGCACAGATACTTCAGCCTTACTGTCAACAACATCTGCATTTTTCACCCAAGCTGTAGCGACACACTCTTGAGCAAAGGAGTCCCCTTCATAAGATTTGTAGACTTCATCCATCCAAGATGGCAAAACAATAGACAATGCACCGTAATAACCCTGCTCCTGGTCCTCAAACCTCCTTGACAAAGCATCCGCAGCCTGATTTTCCTTCCCTCTTTTATACTCGATCGCATAATCAAGGCCTAGCAACTTCATTAACCCCTTCTTTTGAATTCTTGTCACTATCTTTTGCTCCAAGAGGTGCTTAAGACTTTGATGATCTGTTCGGATGATGAACCTATGACCATCCAAGTAATGCCTCCATTTCTTAATTGCTAGGAGAATTGCCAAGTACTCTTTTTCATAAGTGGACATGGCTTGATGTTTTGGACTAAGTGCTCGACTCAAATAAGCAATAGGTCTTCCATGTTGAGAAAGAACAGCCCCACAACCAGTCCCACTTGCGTCTATCTCCAAGATGAAGTCCTTAGCAAAGTTTGGCATAGCTAATACCGGAGCCACACACATAGCAGACTTAAGAGCATCAAAAGCTGTTTGTGCCTTTTCGGTCCACTTGAATGCATCCTTCTTTATAAGCTCAGTTAAGGGCTTTGCAATGGACCCGTAACCTTCAATGAACTTCCTATAATAACCGGTCAATCCTAAGAAACCTCCTAATTGCTTCAAGGTCATAGGAATAGGCCACTCTTGCATTGCTTGCACCTTGGAAGGATCGGTAAAGACTCCTTCATAAGAGATGACATGGCCCAAATACTCAAGTTTGGACTTAGCAAAAGAACACTTTGACAGCTTAGCAAAAAATCTATGCTGCCGCATCACTTCAAATACTTCTCTAAGGTGAATGAGGTGATCCTCATAGGAAGAACTATATATCAATATATCATCTAAGAAAACCAACACTGATCTCCTCAAGTAAGGCTTGAAAATGTCGTTCATAGCAGCTTGGAATGTGGCCGGAGCATTTGTTAAACCAAAAGGCATAACAACGAACTCAAAATGCCCATGGTGTGTCTGAAAAGCAGTCTTGTATATATCCGGCTCAAGAACTCTGATTTGATGATATCCCTGCCTCAAATCAAGCTTAGAGAAGAAATGTGCTCCATATAACTCATCAAGCAAATCGTCGATAATAGGAATAGGAAACTTATCTTTCATTGTCAAAGAATTCAGTTGGCGATAATCGATGCACATTCTAGCCGTGCCATCCTTCTTCTTCACAAGAACCACGGGTGAGGCAAAAGGACTATGGCTTGGTCTAATGAAGCTCATTTGAAGCAACTCATCAACTTGCTTCTCAATCTCTGATTTTGGGGCATGAGCATAACGGTAAGGCCTTATCTTCATTGGATCAGAGTTAGCTCGAAGCGGTATAGCATGATCTACACTTCTTTGTGGAGGAAGGCTCTTTGGCTGCTCGAAAATATCCTCAAACTCTTCAATCAAAGCATGAACTTCAGGTTGAATGCCTGGCTGCAGTTCAGCAGGAGAAATGACAAACAATTGCCCAAGCAATTGAATTGCATTCTTCTTGAATCCTCCATGTAAGCGCTTGCAATTGATCAGCCGCAACTGTGCTTGATCTGAAATTCCTTGTAATGTGACCTTAGTTCCATGAACTTCGAAAGATACAGTCATTTTATCAAAATCAAATAGCACCGGATTAAAAGACCTCATCCAATCTACCCCAAGCACCATATCACATCCTCCCAAAGGAAGAACTCTAAAATCAAAGGAGAATTGATGATCTTGCATAGACCAATGGAATGCTTGGCACTTGTTTTGAGTAGTAATTGAGTTGCCATCAGCTACCATCACAGCTAAAGGGTGAGTTTTGATGACTTCATGCTTCACCTTCTTCACCAATTTGGTATCAGCGAAGCTATGTGTGCTTCCACTATCCACAAGAATGGTAATGGACATTTTACCTGCCTTTTCACCAATGCGTATGGTGTTGTGAGCTCCATTCCCGGTCAATGCTTTCATGGAAATCTCAACCTCATCTTCAAACAGCTCATCGTGTGAACCATGCTCAGAACTGTCCTCTGCAGAACCTGAACTATCAACCTTAGATTCAGCTTCAACAGGAGATCTTCTTGCAGACATCAAAAACTTTGGATTGCACCTATGTCCGGGCTGATATGGCTGATTACATTTATAACATAACCTTGCAGACCTCTTGTCCACTGTATGGCCAGCCTTGGTGCTTGATGAGTCTCTTGGATGAGTTTTGTAATTGCTGCTCTTGAATTTGCTTTTGTCACTTGAAGATACAAGTGTAGCCTCAATCAATTTAGCCTTATTATAGGCTTTGGAGAGTGTCTTTGGCCCAATGGCCTTAACCAAGTTCTTAATTCTTGGCTTTAATCCACTAATAAAGCTTGAGACATAATATGCCTCTGTAGAATGTGGATTAATGGCTGTCATGTTAGCACGCAAATTCTCAAATCTGATCATGTATTCCTTCACGGAAGAGGTTTGATAAACTTTATTAAAGCTATCAACAACATCACTTGTGTCCTCTTCACCATATCTCTCACACAACTCTTCCACGAATTGACCCCAAGAAAGACAATGATTGCTCTTCAATACACGATAAAACCATACCTCATGGTCTCCATGAAGATGCACTACTGCTAGCTCCACTTTTTCAGCTTCATTGATGTTATAGAAATGAAAATACCGTTCACACCTTCTCAACCAAGACTCAAGCTGTTTTCCATCAAACGGCTCGATTTGCACCCTTGGCTGTCTATGTGCTAGCTTCTACCACCAGATGTAGCATCAATACTCAATGATCTCTGCTGTTGATGCAAATCAGGAGGCCTATTCTGTTGTTCTAAGTCATCGGATGAGCTCCTGTGGTGTTCAACTGAATCAGGAGGTTTGGATTGTAGTCTTGAACTCTAGCCAAACAATCTGGCATGGCCTGGTTCTGTATTTCGATCATGAGCTTCTACAGCAGCCTCAACTACGGAAGGTTGATCATCAACTGATCTGATATGAACTGAAGGTCCAGCTTCTGCTTGTAACATTGGAGATTTACCACGATTTCTATCGAAACACTCATTCCTGTCTTGATGAACTTGCGGTTGGACCACAGCAGCAGGAGGAATGAGCTGATTTGCAGGTTTAAGAATTGCATTAATTGATGATTCTCCCTGCTTCTTGACCTGATCTTGCAATTTCTCCAGCCTATCCTCCAATTTCGACAATCGATCATCATTTCTTTGCTGATTTTCCAACTGCATTTGCTGTAATCTTGAGAACATGCTTTCTTTTGATTGTAATTGTGAATTTGTAATGCGATCACACCATTCCTTCATCTGATCAGTCATAACATACTCCTTTGTTGCATTTGAACCAACAACAGCAGCATATGACACATCTGGTTGAACGACTGAAGCTACATTGTCACCTCCATCTCCCGATTGTGTCCTAACTCCATCAGCCATACTTTGATTGTGTTTCTTTGATTTTGCCAGCTCAATTCAAGCAATAGACAACTTGAACCCGCTCTGATACCAATTGTTAACTACCAAACCTAGATTGATAGCTAACCTTGTGAAAGAGATTGATAAGGTGAGAAGAAAATTGAAAGGGATGAGAAATTAGAGAAATAGATGAGAATTAGAGAGAGATTATCCAAAAGGAAATCAGAATTTTATTGATTGAATGAAGGGATTACAAGCATTAGATCTATTTATAATAGATCTAGGTACATTGCACTAGAATTCCAAAATCCCCTAACCGACTAACTGCATTTGTCTCCAAAACACAAAGTAACCGCCACTCAAACCTAGCTGGATCTAAACCCGACTCCTGGCACCAATTGGCCTGCCAACTAACAATCAAAAACAAGACTTAAGCAATTCAAAACAACACACGAGATACAAAACCAATTACACCCAAAAACTAAAGGATTTATAACAAAATTTCCATGACTATTGTTGTGAGTTAGATATTCAACTTCTCAATCCTTGAAAGGAAATTGGAGAAACAAATGATAATCTTTGTCCAAATGTGGATTTCGTTGCTGCGAGTCAAGTTAATGAAGATCCTATGCAATTAAATGTGTGTGAGGAAATGATGTGGAAATGTGGTGCTAAGGACGATGAGTTTGGTGACAATCGTGATCTAATTAGCTAGAATCTAGCTAATATTGAACAAGCTGCTATTGGAGCATCTTGTCCACAAATTGGTTCATTTCAGTTTGAAGCTGATGCATTACAACCAGAAGTGCAAGATGTTGAACCACCTAAAGTTGCTGAAATTGAACCACATGTGAGGATAATGCAAATTACAGAGGAGATGTTAGAGTTTGCTTAAGCTATGCTGATCAAAGTTGAAAAGATGGAGCAAGAGGCTAAGTAAAAGAGAGTGTTGTCGCAGGAAATTGATCAAGAAATGGAGCAAATCTCAACTGGCAATGCTGGATTCAGTTGGAACAAGGAAGTTGCAATCAGGCAACAATTCAGGAAGAAATTGTATGATGGCAAGTTGTAGAGCCACTGAGTTTTGCAACTAAGAAATTGCAAGTATACATAGAAGTTTTGAGCATCAGAAAGTTGAGGTTTAAGCTCACAATGCAGTACAAAATTAAGATCAAAGCGGTAGCTTGCCTTAACCCTAATGCGTGTTATTCAAGCAAGAGATTAGGAGCTTTGGTCAAGCCAATCTTGGTCTACAATGGAAGACCTCCAGATTTTCTACTTCTCAAGGAAAATAAGGTGTTTCTTGACAACTATAACATGCTTAGGGATTTGGAATTGGGGCATCTTAGGATGGTGTTGTGGTCAATTGATAGACTTGGAGCATCTTTTTGGATCAAAAGGATGTTAAAGAAGGCAAGGAGAATAAAGAATTCTATCAAGAATGATACAAGTTCAGCACAAAATCAGGGTGAAGCTACTGCAGTGCGACCAAATTCAGTGAAACATCAGTGTTATTGCTGCAAATCAGTCTGTTTAGCTTGAAAGTTTGCAAGACCTGATCCAAATGCAGGGACAATTGAGTGGAACTAGTGTTTATTCATCTAAGAACACCAACAACAGGCCTCCTTATCAAAGGGAACGGGTGCTAGCTGTTAAGTGCAGAAGAGAAAAGTTCAGTGGTGAAAATGTGTTATTAGAAAAATTTGCTGAGCAATATCACTTGTGGAGCCAAGGAAGTGTAAGTATTCAGTCCAAGAATAGCTTCAAAGTGAAGTTTAGGGAGAGGAAGTTCCAAAGGATTGGATACAAAGACAGCTAAGGGAAAATCTTTGCAAGTTTTGTTGCGGCCAAGCAGATTCAGTTGGGCTCTTATGCTAGCTTTTATGCTGATTTATCAGGGAATTTGGATCAAGAGTTAGAAGCTTGGGTTGGTCGAACAAAAGCAAAGAATGTCTTCCAAGAATACAAGCCAATGTGAGGCCTCTTGAATTCTTTTGGCTATACAAGCCAAAGTGAGGTTACTGGTATGCACAAAGTAAGAGGAGCATATAGACAAGGTGGTTCAAGAATTGAGCTTTAAGTGCAAAAGGGGTAATCAAGAGTCCTTCTTTAGGCCCTGCTACAAATTTCAGACGAGAATGAGCACAAGGCAGATGTCAATGGGGATGGTTACATCTAATGCTATCTAGTGGGCTGGCAGTAGGCTCTCGGATGGGATGGTATACCTGTTGTTTGCATCTGGAGGCAGTATACAAAACCAAGCTCTTATGCAAAAGATATCATTAGTTGTTTCAGTCATGCTTGGTCAGAAAATAAGGAAGGTTGCTGTTGAGGAGTGGTTTCAAGATCAATCTATTGTTAAATGTGCAAGAGTTTGGGAAGAGAAGATTAAGACTTTCATAAAAGCATTGGACAAATTTGGTTAAGCAAGTTAGATAAGTTCTGCTAAGAGCCTGTTCCAAAGCAAGAAAAGTAAAGAAATAACTAAACTTTGCAAGATTAACAGCAGAAGAGCACCTTGTTTCTACATAGGAATGATTAAGCAATTGAAATTCAGGGGCAAAGTTGAATTTCTTAGGTTACAGTTGCTTCATTCTTGGCCATCAATGCACGTTTTTTGTAAAATATTAATGTGTGGTTGTACTAGTTGCAACAAGAGATTCTTCTGTGGGGTTATTGGTGTTGGAATTTGGCTTAATTGGTATAAAACTGGCAGGCCTCATGATGTGCTTTCTTCAAATCAGATGCAAGATTCTTGAGGATAATTGTCAATGCGCTACTTCAACTTTAAAATAGTGATGTAAATTCTGTAGGTTGCAACATCACCGACAGCAAGAAATCAACATCAAATGGCAAGTCGTCAAGCTGCAATCAGATTCAAATTCAAATGCTCATATTTCAGATGTACATATTGCGTCATTAAGCTCTCTTCAGTTGCAACTTCTGCAATAATAAGGGTTCTTCAAGTCACAACTCTCTACTTAGATTCTTGAGGACAAGAATCTTTTCTAAGGGGGAAGTGTATTCATGATTCTACAAAATAGAGTCTTATGGAGTTAAGTACTAATAAGTCCACGAGTTGTAATAATCTAGTGAAGGACCATGGTTTGTAATAATCTAGCTTAATTAGCCTCTTTAGTCTTGTATAAGTCAGGATTAGTCAAGTGTTAGTTAACAAGTCGAGAGTGACGTCTAGTTTGGTTAATTTTGGCTAGCCTTAGGAGTCCAAGTGCAATGTATCTAGCTCAGTTATCCTTAGCTTGAGATTAGTATAAGTAATGATAACTCTCTTGTAAAGAAATATTCAATAACAACAACAACAACAGTCTCAGTGCCTCGCGGCTCCCGTAGAAAGCAGGGTCTGGGAGGGGTGGATGTACGCAGCCTTACCCCTTCCGAGTGGAAAGGAGACTGTTTTCGGGGACCCCAACTTGAAGTATTTGAGCGCCTGCAAATAAAACCATCAATTTATTACCAATAAATTGTGAGGAAAAAAAAAAAAAAACAAACAAACAAACAAACAAACATGATCAAAGAATAAACTAGCCTATAAGTGCCCCACTTGAGGTTATGACTGCCCAGGAATCTTAAACTACAAGTCACCCTCCGCACTAATCTACTCTGCCACATCCGCAACCCTTATGCTAGCCCTCCATCGTGCCCTATCCGAGGCCATCTCCTCTCTTAGGTTTAGGTGGGTTAGGTCATGACGAATCATCTCCAGCCAACTCCTCTTTGGTCTGCCCCTCCCTCTTCTATCCAGAGTCGTGTGAAGCTGCTCACACCTCCTGACTGGGGGTGTAGTCGGTCTCCTGCTAACACTTGTAAAGAAATATTGATGAATGAAAATGATTTCTATTTTCTCCTCTCAACTCTAATTCTCTCTTCGTCTCATCTATATTCTCTAATTCTCATCTTGAATCAATAATTATCTTCTCATCTTTACTCTAATTCTTCACCTATCCTATGTTATGATCCAAGAGTAATCTTGAATCATAACACATCAACACATTGGTGATGAGATCCCTCAAAGCCGGAGAGAATCCTTGATTTGAAGGTACAGCGACCCCAAGGGGCATTTTGTCACTCCTATGGCTGGATTCCAAGTGTGTAACACTTGAGTTAGCCATAGTTGGGCTTTTTGTTCTCTCGGGGACTATGTAGTCAAACTGAGTAATTGGTAATCGTGAGCTCGAAGGAGCATCAGATGGGTATCCTGTTTGCAAGGACAGAGGAAGTACAGGACTAAGTTCCATAATGTCCTCTCTAACAGCTTAGACTAAGCCATTATTAGCCTTGGCTCCTCTAACCAAGATAGGCTTGACCTCAACTATTGTCTGTCTTGCCACGTCCTTAGCAACAAGGGTAGCAGTAGATGACAAGGTTGAGTTCATCTCAACTAAGACTCTTGTTAGTTTTTTTATGAAGCCTTTCATTCATTGAGTTTCCAACGCCATTTATTACGGCTCTCGTGGTGACACAGTTTTCAAGCTAGGCTACTAGAGCACGCTCTGTGCAGTTTCTCAAAGGCCTCTCTTATAGTTTATTTGACCCTTTGATGCATGATTTCAAAATGGCATTTGAGCATAGCCATGAAACTCTTTCAAGAATGGCCATCAAGGCCAATGCGTTCATCTTTTGGGATGTCATCATCACCACTGTTTTCGCTGCCAAGGCTGTAGCTGGTTTCATCCCTTGGTGTTATTGGGCTTCATTCAAGAGGATGCTTGAGTGGGGATCCAAGTAAGGCTAGGCCTTCCGGTTCCTCATGTTTAAGGGTACTGTACCTCCTGGATCCTATCATCGACAAATGGTCTAAAATTATGTTCCGGTAATCCACGATGGATAGAAGACAATGAAGTCTTGCCTTAAGCCTCCCACTGTGGTCGTGAAAAGGCATGTTTGCTATTAAGTGTGATGTGATCACCATAAATACAAATGTAAAAAAACATATAAAAGGGACTCACCACGACTACGAAGTGAACTTAAATTTAGATCGCGCGTCTTTGACCTCAACCATTCACCATTTTCGTAGAAAAGGTTGTTTTTTTTTGGTAAATTAGTGGTAAATACCATATATAATAAAAAATATATGTACAAGTCTACGAGGGGCATACCCCAAGCCAAGGCCAAAAGGCCTACATCAATGAATCAATCAAAGAAAGAAACAAAGCAAGAAGTATCAACGGTCAACATGTCCAAACAAAGAGAACAAGCAAATGAAAGCAAACAAAGCTAATGCTCAATCCCCCGCTCCTGCAGAAGCTGCGAGTGGCGATGAGCACCGCGAAGTGTAGGAGCAGCAATAAGACGACTGCGGACCAATCCTGTGATCTCCTCAGTGATGACTGCATAAGGCCTGGACTAGGAGCGATGAATCCTCAGGTTATGCTCATACCAGAGGATGTAGACTGTAGCAGAGAAACAAAGACGGGCAAGGATCCCATCCATCCCGCGGCCACGGAGTCTGGTAGCAGCCCACTGAACCAACTCGCGCCATGGAAGCGTGGGCCAGGTGAAAGAGGTGCGAGAGGACACCCTGGACCAAACAGTAGCAGAGTAGCTACAGGTGAAGAAGTGATGGTCATGCGACTCAACATCTGACCCGCACAACATGCAAGTAGCCCGTACATCCTGCTTTCAATGCCTCAGTAGTTTGTCAAATGTCCATAGTCGCTCACAGGAGGCAAGACACAAAATGAAGGAGTGCCTCGGGATGTGAAGCTGAAACCAAAGGAAATGATGGATGGAGTCCTCCTTCCTCCGACAGCGAATCGTCTCTCATGTCGATCTAGTGGTGAACGTAGAAAAAAAAAAAAACACCGCATCCAGGATAAGCACCTAAATCAAGTCGCGGTTACAATGACAGAGCAGGGTCCACATACACCTTTCCTCATGCACTTAAATGTTAGGAATTGGGGTAGGGACAAACCCAACTTACAGTCCAGTTAAGTCTGTCAGGTTGTTACGCCTGGCAACCTTAACTTATAATAAGTCGAATGAGTTTAGGTTTGACAAGATATATTGGAGCAAACCGCATCCAGGTCACTGGAGTAGGACTAACACAATTAAGGTCATGCTTTGGCTATCAAAGCCCTAAACAAAGATGTGAACCTAAATTCACCTGACATATTAGGCAGTGATAGTAATGTTAAGACCAATGTAATCAAGGTCAAGCCTTGGCCATCAAAAACTTAAACTAAAGCCTCAATTCTTAACTTGTTAAATTGGGGAACAAATTAAAATAGACAGTTCATACCTGAAGCTTGAAGCACTATATTACCGAAGAAGCAAGTACAACAATATCTATGCCACGTTTGGCTAAGTTAAGTTGCACTAATCCTAAGTAAAAACCAAAATTTTGTAGTAAAGAAAACTTGGAGACGTTTTTTTTTATGAGTGTATGTACTTATTTTAGGCTACAACAGAGTCTCTTATTTATAGAAATACTAAATAATGGCTGCTCTTTATTTCTGCGGCACTTTCTTCACATGTTAGGCCACCAAGCTCCCTTAGAACATGAATGATCATTGAACATACCCTTGATTTGGTACTCAAGCCTATTTCTTGAAGCCCACATCCACATTTTCAGCTAAAGTCTCTTCTAAATGCTTCACGCTCTCGTGGATTAAGCTTGGCGCCCACGTATCCAAAATTGCACTCCAAGTAACTGTCTCGATCTTGGAAACTACCTATCTTGGCAATCCCTTGAGCTTGAGCTCTCTTTAACCTTCAACCAGCTCGAGCCTCGAGTGACTGATACCCTTGTTAGGGTGATAAACTTCTCAAGATGCTCGGCTTGAGACGCCATTATCTCAGTAATTAAAGATTTGATTTTCCTCGAGGAGGACCTGACGTGATAAGCAAGTGACGTTTTTCCTGAAACGACGTCATCCTAGGTCCCACGAAATTTAAGTGTAAACAACAGTGACAGTCACCAAGGGCCTAGTGTCGGTCAAACTGAGTCTGACTCAGAGGAAGAGCAAGATATGGGTATGCGTAGACCTGCGCTTGTTTGTTCAATGCCATTTAAATATTGAGATTATGTTTGTGATGTTCCATCTTTTTTTGCCCATCGCCATCCTACAACTCCTATGCCCACTCAAGTATAAATTATCCTTTGTTAAATTTTGTTTCATTTACACAATTTTCTAACTCTCGTTCAACTTTCCATGGGGCCATCACTTCTTGTGCTGAACAAAAATATTCTGCACAGGCAGTTCAGTCTCCTCATTGGAGAGAAGCTATGGAAAAGGTGATCTTGGAACTAGAGCAAAATAAGACTTGGACTTTAGAAGAGCTGCCGCCCCGAAAAACTTGCCATGGACTCGAAATGGATATATAAAATAAAGTATAGGTTAGATGGATTGAATAGAGCGCTACACGGCTCATCTTGTTGCAAAAGGGTATACTCAGGTTGACGATAAAGATTGTTGTGGCAATATTTGCACTTGTTTCCAAATGCGTTATTATTCATGCGTTCTGGTACTTGTAGCCGCTAGAAATTTGATTATACATCAAATGGATGTGAATAATGCCTTTTTACGCGGTGATCATGATGAGGAGGTTTATATGAAGTTACCACAAGGTTTTGAAAGAAAGCATGAGGGTAACGTTTGTTGTTTGTGTAAGTCCCTTTTTGGGCTAAAACAAGTTTCCCAAAATTGGAATTAGAAATTTGTATCTTTTCTAACAAACGTGGGTTTCACTCAGTCTAAATTAGATTATTCCCTGTTTACTTTTTTGCATGGTTTGGTTTCAACGAGCATAGTAATGTATGTTGATGATGTTATTAAGACTAGCAGTAATATGGATCATATAAAGGTCAAGTTCTTGCTTAATAATTAGTTTAGAATTAAGAATTTAGGACATGTTAAATATTTCCTTGGGATCGAGGTAGCTCATTCTAAAGATGGGTTGGTTTTGAATCAACGAAAATATGCTTTTGGCATTTTAAGTGAGACTAGGCTCGTAGGTGCTAAGCCTATCACTACTCCCATTATTTAGAACCATCTTTTAACTGATCAAGATAGGGATCCCGTCGGTTAGTGGGTCGGTTATTTTATCTCACAATTACCTGGCCTTATATTTGTTATGTAGTTTAGATTCTTAGTCAGTTTATGTATGATCGAAGAGTTCCACATTTAGAAGCTATTTATCGTGTTCTTCATTAGGTAAAGTATTGCTAGACCAGAGGATTTTTCTTCCTCACTACTATGATTTTGATCTTCGTACTTATTGTGATTTTGATTGTGTAGGCTATCCTACTAGTAGATCTACCACCAGTTTTGTTATCTTTCTTGGTGGTGCTCTAGTTTAATGGCATTCCAAGAAACAATTCGTTGTTTCTCGTTCTTCCACCGAGGCAAAATACCGTGTCTTGGCTACGTTGGCAAGTGAGTTGCTGTGGTTACATTAGTTGTTGTGTGATCTTGAGGTCAAGATCGATCAACCAACCATTTTGTCTTGTGACAACCAAGCAGCTCTACACATTGCCTCTAGTCCCATTTTTATGGGAGAACGAAGCATATAGAGATTGATTGTTATTTCGTTCAAAAAAAGTTGTTGGCTAAGGAGATTTCTACTTCCTTCATGTGCTCCACAAGTCAAGTGGCGGATGTCTTTATGAAGGATCTCGATTTTTCTTTGTTTTCATCATTTTTTCACAAGTTAGGCATTGTAAATTTACATATTCCAACTTGGAGAGAGTGTTGAATGCTAGTATTTTCTTGTATTCACATTATATTTTTGTATTTTATTATCTTCTTGATGTAATTGCCTAGTACTTAATTAGCTGTAGTTATTAGGGTCATTTTCTCTTCCCCTTCTCTGGCTTAATCGGCCACCATTAATGGCCTTGATCAATTTGAATTTTTCTTCTTCTTTTTTTTTTTTTGTTTTTATTTTTGATTACTGGCTTAGGATTCCTTGGTTTATAGTAATAGTTTTGAATTTTCATTTTCTTTGATGTACTATAAATAGGATAGATTTCTCTCAATTAAAACTAAAACTTTTTCACACAACTATCATAACTTTTTAGTTTTTCAAAAAATAACCTTTGAAAATTTAAAATTTTCTCAATTAACCACACATTAACACCTTTAGTTTTTGTTACGACTTTACGTGTAATTTCACGTTTTTTTATACAAAAAAGGAAGATAAACACACAAATTAGTGTGAACCCATATGGTAAAGTTGAAAATCCATTATATGCTTGTATGTAAAAAAATTCAAACTTACACAACCACACTACCTTAATAGTATAATGGATTACCAACTAAACTAAAATCGACAAGTGTTATATTTTTAATATTTTGATATGTAAGTTTGTTCCTAGTGTGAGCTCATTCTTTCGGCTGCAAAGTGTTTCAAGGTTGGTGATATTGATAGTATCATTGCTCGTCTCTACTTCTCAGCGATTGTGTACGTCCTATAGTTTGATCGTAACCTAAGGATTCAATGTTTCAAGTCTAGGCTTGCTATGGATGTGCTCAAGGAGATTATGGGATTGGCCGAGAGTCATTTGCTTGCAACCCCTTTCCGTGGTGCTAATTGCCCTGCTTAGCTACTTCGACAATGATCCAGTTTGTTTGTTTTTTTTATTGTTGTAGCCTTTTGACACTTTTGTTGTTTATTGCTTACAAGGATGTTGTCTTTTGACATTTGACCGCCATTGTTGGCTTCAGTCATGCCTTGTGGTATGCCTCTTATAGACTTGTACATATTCATATTTTCAATATTACCTCGTTGAATTAAATAAACACAATAGCGAACAATGAAAGATTAGTAGGATCGGATAAATATAGCAGAATAACAAGATGAAGTCCCTAAAAGAGATATGATAACAGGGGCTAATACAAAACTAGCTTAGAGCCTTCACGGCTTTATTGGCCTTACAAGAAGAAGAACTAGCTAGCTAGGGTATCATTTATTAATAGATGAAATAATTATAAATATTTTGCTTAGAATGTCCAAGAAACTAATAACATGTATATCGTAGAAAGAGAGAGAGAGACGTGATGTAGTTTCCCTTAAAGCCAATATATATATATATATATGTCCCCCTTTCTCCCTCCCTCCCTACGCTTTCATACCTAAGAATAAATTGGGGGAGATGTTTACTAAGCCCAAACACACACCACACCACCCCCCCCCCCCCCCCCCCCCCCCCAAGTACCATATGTAACGAGCAAGGTTGTTAAAATCGAAATTCTAGTTAGGATTGTTAGGGGCTGCCAGAATTCAAATCAAATAATTTTTTTTTTTTTGGTAGGTTAGCATAATATTTATTGATAAAAGGTAAAAGTGCAAAGCATAGGGCATACCCCAAAAAAGTCCAAAAGCGTACATGACAGGCTAGACAAACAAGGAAACCAAGAAAGCAGAAAAAAGCAAAATAGAGCAAAGACAAATCTAAAAGATCCAATCAAAGGGGAGATAAACTCCTAAAGGAAAAGAAAAGAAACAAAACTGAAAATTTTACTCCCCAACTGTAGCAGAAGCAGCAGCAGCAGCAACCTTTGAAGCCGCACGAGTCATCCGCCATTTGCCGCACCACGAAAGACGAGAAGATGCAACACTGGTCCATCTCGTGTCATCCTAAGAAGTGACCAAAGGGCAAGCAATTGAACAAGAGGTTGCCAAGCTAGCACAAACTAAAACCCGATCCAATGGAGCAATGCTCGGAACACTAATCTTGTGGTTTAGAGGATAGTGTAAAGGTGCAATAGACCCCGAGGGGTTAGGGGCAACAATTGTCGAAGCGGGTGGAGTCGTAGATAACTGAGTACTCGAATGCCTCAGAGGATTTGAATCATCTCGAATGGAACTCGGAGCAGAAGTAGCATCAGCAATCCAAGAGCAAGGAGAAAAACCCATGCAAGGGAAGATAGGAGCAAGGTGGGCTAGGGGTTGTATGCCTCCTAGCCCACAGAAAGGCCCGTGTGAGCTGCAGGGGGCCATGCGCCCCCTGCAGTGATAAAGGGCCTGAGAGGCACTCACTCATATTGGGGGCAGCATGCCCCCAGTAATGGTAAATGGAAAATGGCCTACAAGAAGGGACCAACCTAGGTAGCCTAGCAATTCGTGGGCTCAAAGGAGGAGGCCTAGTAGCAGCAACTATCTCTAGCCCATGACAAGAGAAAGGCAATGGCCCATTTGTACTTGTAGGCCCAAGCTGAACCAAAACATTGCCATTTTGAGAGTTTGACCCATGTTGCGGACCTTGACCATGGCCTAATTCTTTACCACCAAACCCAGCATTATATCCAACACTCGGGACTCTCCCCTCCAAACCATCATCTCAAGGCCCAACACGATGACAGTTGCGTCGACAGCGCACAACACCGGTGACAACATCAAGCGGAGGCGAAGGATTGGAATAGGGGCAAGAACGACAAAAAGCCGAACACTTCGTACAAATTGGAGGCAAGCTTTCATAGGAGATCGAGATCAAGATACAATGACCATCATACTCGACTTCCAACTACTAGGTAGGAGTTTCTGAGCATTGATTGCCTCACAAACTTCGGCATATTGAGTAGAAGTGCCATCAAGAGTCGGCTTATCCATATAGAGAGCATGAAGACTGTGAATCCGAATCCAGATCGGAAGAGAAGAAGGCTCATTCGGAGAAGACATGTCATCAGGAGACCAATGATTAAGCGATAAGTAGCAACCCTCAAAGTGCCAAGGACCATACCGGAGAACCTTATTAGCGTCATTGAAAGAACGAAACCGAAAGAAATATCCGGATTTAGAGGGGATGACGCACTCAAGACACACAAAAAGAAGTGGCAATGGCAGTATAACACGAAAGTGCAACCCGACCACCAATGAAACGGCCCTTAAGGCAATAAGCCCATTTGGCAAACCCCAGAGCAACATCACTATGAGAGAGTGTTGTCACGATAGTCCCACTGTCGGTCCTCGAAGGAACATAGGAGAGGGTGCCAACTGAAGGGGCATTACTACGATCTTACTAGAAGTCAAAAGACTCTCTGGGGCTCGGATCCTAAAAATCATTAACGAACCATTCCACGAATAACTCATCATCTAGGAGAGTGGTGTTCGAGGCCATCAGTGCAAGCGCAAACCAAACAAAAATCAGTTATATCATGCATAAAAAAATATTGTATAAGACCTCAACTACCGTGGGTATATATAATAAATATGGTCAAATATGATAAAAATATTATTATGCAACATAGAGGCGTTATTCTATGCTACAATAATCATGAGAGCTTTTGAAACATATGGTACTAATCGAACATTATATTAAGGTTAAAACATAAAACTAAACTTAATTTAAATTTTTTGATAGTATATGCTTAATTAATTAACTTTCTTTTGCTTCATCCAAATAAAGTAAGTTCATTCATAATATATGCTTTATTTATTTATTACATTTTAGCTATTTATTTGTATACATTGGTAGGATCAAGATATGATCGATAAAATCATAAAATCATATTATGATCAAATCCATTAATTTCATTTAATATCAATGGATTGTAAGATTCTACAAAACTAAGATCCTATTTAAGATTTAGATCGATTGACAATTGTTGGATCGTAGAATCGTAAGATTCTAATATTCGAATTTGGGATTTTTAATAACCATGATCACAAGGTGACCCACGGCATCACTTGGGACAATTGGCTTATTTGGTATTTTTGGGGCCTTTTCTGAATTTAGGTTTAGTCTGTTGTTATTCAATTTACATACTTTAGTCATCTGCTCAATTTTATTTATAATATACATGTTGGGTCCTAGATATAAACACCCACTACATTTTATTTATAATATACTCGTCCATCTATAGTAGCAAGCTGTTGGGTCCTAGATATAAACATACTAGCCCCCTACTCTATTAGGCAAGCTTCGATCATTCCAATTTTGGTCATAGAGTATATTCACAAGCTAGTCTTTAACCATGACTTGCTACTTTGCAACGTTCGTTCATAGTTACGAGTAATAGAAGCATTTATGGTTTTTGTCTTTGATGTCATGTAATTGCTGCTTATGTGAATTCTGAATTTTTCTTAAAGCCAAAAGGGTACATGACACTTCGTCCCAATAAGTTTAATAACATTGTCATGAGCATCATAGGGTATGCAGCCAGGCACATGACACCTCAACAAAACACTAATGACATTAGTATAGGCTGTTGATCAAAACTATTAAAACTTTTGAAGATCATTTTGTAAAACATTAAAAACTTATGATGATTAAGTATAAAATAACTACTTCTAGATTTAGGATTGCATATATATATGTGTATGGGGTGTAGAGTAAGTGTTGAACGAATAAGATAACTTTCATTCTAATATATTTGATACTTTCAATATCTTACACTTACTTCATATAACATTATTAGTGCAACACTGTACCAGAAAGGAGCTCTAAGTCTTTGATCATAAAGAAGATCATGAAAAGTGATATGTACTTGATTGATAGTGTCACTACACATATAATTCTCTTGATAGAAAATATTTCGTACGATATTAGCTGACATTAATGTCAATATAATATCTAGTTTTACCAATTTAATCCAAGGCTCCAAAGGAGTACGTGATATGTTGTCAAATTGAACCAAACTCTTATTGATGATACTTATATTCTTGTAGCTCCATATGAAATCCACTGAGTTTTAAAGATGTATGACGCAATGGATACCATATTGAGACAAAAAATGAGGGAGATATAGAATATCTCTATATTACTTCTATTATTTCGGGCTAAAAGCTCGTAATGCAGAAATTTCCTTCTTTCCCTTTGAGCCTATATTTGAGAGATAGAAGGGCAATCGAAGTGCTCGGATCCTAAATTATTTGTACTTTGGGATGCTCCTCTTGGTCATCTAAGAACTGTAATGATGCAACGACTCATAGAAAATACACATGGTCATCCATTATCAAATCATAAAATTTTATTTTTATAACTTTAAGGAATGTGCTCAAGGAAAGTTAATAACTTGACCATCTCTTTCAAAAGTATCACTTGAATTACCTTTTGTCCACATTGAATACAAGGTGATATCATATGTGGTCCTATTCAACCTCCATGTGGACCATTCCAATATTTTATGGTCCTCATTGATTCTTCTACTAGATGATCTCTTATTTCTTTATTCTCTACTCATAAAGTTGCATTCACAAGATTTCTTGCCCAGATAGTAAAATTAAGAGCACATTTCCCAGACTATTCAATATGGACAGTTCGTCTTGATAATGCTAGTAAATTCAATTTCAAATCTTTTCATGACTATTGCACATTATTTGGGGTGAACGTGGAACATTCTGTTGCCCATACTCATACTCAAAATGAATTAGTTGATTCTTTCATTAAGCGTATCCAATTAATTGTTAGACATATGCTTACGAAGTCCAAGTTATGTGTATCTACTTAGGCCATTCCATAGTACATGATAATTGTTTAGTTCACATCAAACCAAGTGCGTAACACAAGTACTCTATATTACAATTGGTGTTTAATAGATAACCAAATACATATCATCTAATAATTTTTGGTTGTGCCATTTATGTTCATATTGTCCCTCCACAATGCAATAAGATGAGACCTTAATATTGCCTAGAGGTTTATGTTGGCTTTGAATCCCCATTAATTATTATATATCTTTAAGCTACTGCAAGTGATATTTTAAAAGCTCATTTTTGGATTGTGTCTTTCATAAATCAGTTTTCCCCACATTAGGGGAAGATCAAAAACAAATTGTACAATCGCGTGAGATTAGTTAGAACATGTCAAAATTATCTCATCATGATCCTTGTATTGATTAATGTGAATATGAAGTACAAAGAATTCATTTGCGAAGTGTTACCAATCAATTTCCTGATATCTACACCGCTACTCATAAAGTAAGAAAATCTCATGTACCAACTGCAAATGTACCTTATGAATTGTAATTCTAACAGGAAAATCAACTGGTGCTGTAACAAATAAATATAAACCAAGGAAAAAGTACCGTAGACCTATCAGTGCAAAAGACTTAGTCCCCAAGAAGAGAAAAGTAAAAGAAAATGATCACAAATAAATATTAGTATTTCTTAAAAGGATGTTACTTCTGAAGAGGTCATTACAACTGTAGAGGTTATAACTCTTGTAAAGTGGTACCGGTACTGGAAAATGATGAGATATCTCTAATACCAAGAGAATGATGGGACAGAAATCGAATTAATGCTAATCAATATGTTAAATAAAATAGTGATTTTAGTACCTAATATATATAATAAAAATAAATAAAAATATGAATTTTTAGACTTCTTCTAGAAGCCGATAATTGTTGGCTTCTTAGATAAGCCTCCAGAAATATTATATATAATAAATAATAAAGTTACTAAAATATAAATATCTTTTAAGAAATCTTTAAGTGTAAAGTTGGTTTGGAAGCAACGCCTTGTGTGGGGTGTGAGAGTTACTAAGCTTTCGTGTGTAGTGTGTTGTGTGTAGTATTTGTAAGTGTATATAAAGTGTCCTGTAGAAGTATTGTGTGCCATGTGTGTAAATACTTTTCTTATCATATACAAAATTTAAGTGTTTATTTTTAGTATATCAATTGGGATCCATTTTTCTTATAAGCGGTATCAGGGCTCAGTGCTTGTAGTCAATTCCTAAGCACTCATAAGGCATTATAAGGAGGTTCCACTAGCTTGAGGCTATGTGCCATTGTCTATAGTCACTGTGTCGGTTAGTATATTGTGTGCTACTAAGCACAAGGTATAGAGTTAGCTGACTGTGTGTCACTAACAATCTATGAGGAATTGTGTTCGTAGAGTGTGTCATTAACATGTGCTTAGCTTTGTGCTGTTAGAAGCTGGGTATTGTGACTATGTGTCACTAGTAGAAAGTTTACTCTTTGTATGTCACGATGGTAGAAATGTTGAATTTGGTTAGCAGAATTGAACGGTTAAACAACAACAACTATAGAGAGTGGAAGACTTGTATTGCGTCATATTTATAGGGTCAAGATCTTTGGAAAGTGGTTTATGGATGCAATACAAAACCACCAGTAAGAATAGAGATAAAGAAATGAAGGGTTAAAGTAGAGAAGGCAACGTACATGTTGAAGATAACAGTGGAGAAGGATTTATTGGTGCACATTAAGGACGCAAAGATACCAAAAGAAGCATTGAATATGTTTACAATATTATTCTCGAAGAAGAATACCACGAGGCTTCAGTATCTAGAGAGTGGTCTATTGACAACGAGGCAAGGTAAGAAGTCAATTAATGAGTATTTTTTAAAGATTAATTCAATCTATCATGAGATTATATACTTAAATCCAAAGGGAAAAGTGGACAAGGAAAGAATGATGAGGATAATCAAGAATGGATTGGATCCTAAGTATCAAGTGTTCTAGCCGGCAATCCAAGGTTAGGCTACACAACCATCCCTTTTGGAGTTAATCAGTTTATTAGCTATCCAGGAGACACTAATGGAGAAAGTGAAGAGAATCAATTTGAAGAATGCTTATGAAAATGATCGGCACTTTAAAATGCAAACAAATATCAAGGTAAAAGTTTTAGAGGACCACAAGAAACGAAACAAAGTGAATGTTCTTGGAAACAACAACTTTAGATCATTGGATTGCAAGATAATCATGAAGAGGAAGATGAAAGGTATGTTAAAAATTGTCATCAAATTAATAGATATTGATGCACTTGTGGAAGGAAAGAACATATTGCAAGAGATTGTCCACTTTGAAATGCGAAAGCAAACTTGGTCACACGGAAGAAGGGCTATGAAGGTGAAGAAGAGTGTGATTTCAATATGGTGGCAAACACTAGGGTCGAACTGGTTAACTTCATTAGTTCAGATGAAGTGTTTGACTCCGAAGCAAAATGGGAAACAGAGAAAGACAGAAGATATTTCACTAAATGATCACATAGAGTAGGAGGATGAATGATGTGAAGGACATAATCCAAGAAAGAAGACATGATAAAAAGAGTAAGGGAGCTTAATTAGCTGGACGAGCTTGAAGACTTTAAAGTGCCTAAAGACCAAGAAGAAAAGGAAAACGAATTGGAGATTACGAAAAAAGCTTTGTATCATTGTAAGACGTGTGCCAAAAGGGAATAATCACTAATGGGGAGTGTTAACTAAAATTATAATTTTTGTATTTAAAATATATAATAAAAATAATAAGATATATTTTTTTAAGGCTTCTTCTAGAAGCCACTAATTGCTGTCTTCTTAGAGAAGCCTCTAAAAATATTATATATATAATTAATAGTTAAATAATTAAAATATAAAGATTTTTCAAGAAATCTTGGAGTGTCGAGTTGGTTTGGGAACCGACATTCTCCTTCTACAAATAAGGAGGGGAGTGCCTTGTGTGGGGTCTGAAAGTCGCTAGTGTGTAGTGTATAATATTTGCGAGTGTGTGTTAAGTGTTCAGCAGAATTAGTATGTGTGAGTGTGTGAAAATTATTTTTTTTAACTTATATAAAATTTCAGTGCTTTAGTCTTAGTATACCATTTGGGAACCGTTTTTTTTTTTTTTAAGTGGTATCGGAGCTAGGTACTTGTGGTTAACACCTAAGCACTTATAATGTGTTATAGGTTGGTTCTGCTATTCTGCTAGCCTGGAGCTATGTGCCATTGTCGATTGTCATTGTACCAGTTAGTGCGCTGTGTGCTGATAACCACAAGGTATAGTGGTAGCTAACCATGTGTCCCTAACAATCCACGAGGAATTATGTAAGTGGACTAGGTGTCATTAACACATGCTTGGCTTTGTGACATTAGAAATTGGGTATAGTGACTATGTGTCTCTAATAGAAGGTTTACTGGTCGTGTGTCAAGATGGTGGACATGGTGATATTGACTAGCGAAATTAAACGGTTGAACAACCAGGAAAAATCTCTAGGGGGAATGTTAAATAAAATTGTAATTTTTATATATAAATTATATAGTAAAAATAATAAAGTATAAAGTTGTAGAGGCTTCTTCTAGAAGTTAATAATTGTTGACTTGTTAGAGAAACCACTAAGAATATTGTATATAATAAATAATTAAAATATCAAGATATTTCTAGAAATGTTTTAGTGCTAAGTTGGTTTGGCAACTGACATTCTCTTATAAATGAGGAGGGGAATGCCTTGTTTGGGCTATAAGAGTTTTTAAGCTTTAGCATGTATTATTTGCGAGTGTGTATTAAGTGTCCTATAAAATTAGTGCGTCATTGTGTGTAAAATATTTTTTTCCATCATGTACAAAATTTCAGTGTCTATTTTTGTATTTTATTTTGGATCCATTTTTCTTACACAATATTTGTGTATGCGGTTGCTATTGAGATTGTAAATGAGATCGAAACGTCATAGATAGTATAAATTCAGATTCTTAATCAGCTTGATAGTTCCGAAAAGTCTTGATATGCATCACATGGATGTCCTTAGGAATGGCAACGGGATGGGTAAAACCCGTTACCCATGGGTACCTACCCTGTTTGGAGTGGGTATGGGCATAATTGAGGCGGATAGCAGGTATTTGCTCTTTCTGCTTGCTTGTGTGTGTTTGAGGTCGCCATAAATAAAAATCAAACAAACAAGTAAAAAAGAACGCATACTGATGTGTTGCGAGCCTGAACTCTAGATTGCATGTGTCTGACCTCAACCAATCACCTTTTGAAGGACCTCAACCAACCACCTTTTCAAGGAAAAGGAATGGTGCATTTGATGAATCTGACTTCGGTTTGCAACTTAGGTGGATTCTTCTTCTGCTCCAATTAAGGAGACACTTACAATATATATATATATATATATATATATATATATATATATATATATATATATATATATATATATATATATATATATATATATATATATATATTACAAAAAATAAAAGGATATGGACCTGGCTCAAGTAGCAGTTACGGTGACGGAGCAAAGCCCACAAACGCCTTTCCTCATACACTTAAAAGCTAGGAACTGGGGATGAGACAAACCCAAGAGCTCAGCACTTCACTCATAAGCCCAAGTTAATAAGTTTTTTAGGCTTGGCACCCTTGAGTAGTAATCGCTCGAATGAGTTAGAGTTTGACTAGTTTAAGATAGGGCAAATTTTATTTTAGTTACTGCATGAGGGCCAACACAATCAAGGTTAAATCATGGCCGCCAAAGCCCTTAAACAATAACGCAAACCTAAGTTCACCTCACTTGTTAAGTAGTGACGTAGTGTTAAGACCAACGCAATCAAGGTCAAGCCCTGGCCGTGAAAGCCTCAATTCTCAACGTGTTGATTGTTGGAACAAATTAAAAAAAGAGTTCATACTTGAAACCTAAAGTATTGTATAGCCTCGAAGAATGCAAGTATACAGAAGATCTATGCTAGCAAAGCTAGGCTAAGTTAAGTTATGCTACTTCCAGGTAAAAAGCACAACTATGTCTTAAAGAAACTTCAAGAAATTCGTATTTTGGTGTTCGACACTTTACAACTATGTTATTTATAGAAAAAGGACATAACTGTTGCACCCTATTCTTTTGGTAGTTCTTCTGACGTTTGCCTCAGTGCTTATTTGCAGTGCTAAATGGGCATTGATCGTGCCTTGGATTTGTGTGCTTGAGCGCCTTTCTAGAAGCCCCACGTCCGCATAACTTGCTGGAGTCCCTTTACCCCACAATATGTTGGATAAACTAGAGGCCCACGAATCTGGAAGTGCGCTCCAAGTAATTGTCTCAAGCTTCAGAACCACCAACCTTGAAGTCTTCTAGGAAATCCCTTAAGCTCGAGCCTCCTTGACCCCTTCAACCATCTCGAATGGTAGATACCCCCTGAAGGAATTTTAACTCTTCAAGCAACCGGGTTCGAGATGCCATTGTCTTAATGCCCAAAGGCCTAACTGTTGGAGCTAGTGTGCTAGGGAACCCAATTTATGTGAACATTTTTATTAAGTGAATAAAAGTTTTTTATTGTTGTCTATATGTTTATGAGTTTATGTGCATGTGATGTTGTTTATCTTTTAAAGAACGCGCCATGAGATGGACGAAGTCCTTAAATGACATTTGGTATGCCTGTTTTTAGTGGATAATGAGATTATGCCACGGGTAGACTAAAATAGATTAAAATATTTTTTTTAATAAATGATTTGTAGTCGGTGATGAGATTGGGCTACTTGTTTGCTAAGACTATAATGTAACACTTCGATAACTTGTCTCGATTATGTGGATGCTAATCCAAAATGTTATATTAGTGTATTACAATGAGATTGTTTCAATGAATGGACCACGTGATTTTCTAGTCTTTGCGCTACTATCAGAATTGAGAAATTCATATGCATTTTGTTTATAAAATGACTTTAAATCCGGAAAATATTATGAAGTCGTGCATGGAATGTTAATTGCTTTACTGCACAAAAACAATCAAGTAATTATGTCTAGCCGGGTTTTACGCTCGTTGGGTAATTACATGAAGTTTAGCGGGAACTACTATTTCTCTAGGAATCTACCTAGATTAATATCCCCTTAGTTGATTCGTAAGTATTCGTATTGATTCCGAGGACTTTGGCCAGAGCATTCCTTATATTTGACATTTGGAATTAATACAGAAGTGTTTTTCTGTATAAGTGAATTATTTAAGAAGGTCGAGTTGGGATCTAAGAAGGAAATATGAAAAAGAATGACAATACTAGTTTGAGTTACTTTTCTTATGGACATTTAGTAGAGGGGGGCAATTATGAGTAAACTGTTACAGGAAAATTTAACAAGTAAATATATTTGTTTATAGAGTGTGGTAAAACTTATTTAGTAAAATTAAATTTTAGAAATGGTAATCAACTGTTATCCTGAAATAATAATAAGATTTGACCCATTTGGAGCTGGGAATAAATTGTCTCCTAGGATCCTGAGCAAATCTTTAAATTATGCACCTATACTAATCAAGAGAATCAGGAGATGAATTATTTATTCAAGAGCTGACTAAAATTATTTTTCTTAAATCCAAAAATTCATGAGATGCTTTTGTACAAAAAAAATAAAAAAAGGAAAAATTATGAAAACATGCTCGGGCCAATCAGCGTACGAACCGTGTCACGTGCTGATTGGCACAGGGTGGTGATCCGCACCCTATGCGCCAATCACTGCAGGCATGAGGCGCACCCCTGGGGGCAATCCACGCTTTTCGACACAGATCAATCATGAGGTGCCACGTGTCAATGCATGTTGCGTGTTTTTGATGTATTTTGGATAATTGTTTTAGGTTTCGTTTTTTGACTTATCTAAAATACATTTTTATTTTTATTTTATTTTATAAATTAATGAGTCAGGTTTTTAGCTTCCTATGTAAGCAATAGCCTGACAAATTAGGGTTTATTAGTTTATCATCGGTTTTAGTCCAATTTAATTCGAGAATTAATAAGGACAAAGTCTCTTCCCAATTAATCTGAAAAAGTGTTTTAAGAATTATTTTGATTTCACGATGTCCACGCGTTCGGTGCCAAAAGGAATTGCGGAGAAAATCTTGGAGATATCGTTGGAGCATCTTTTACATTTGCAGTCTACAATGAGGAATGAGAATTCTTGACTTGTCCTATTAAATTTTTATTTAATTGTTTTTTTTTTTCATGGGTATGTTTGTTTACACCCTAATTTCGAAAGGGCTTGGACGATGCTATTTTGAGCAAAATGCCACGTGCTTAACACTTCAGGCCTTCCTCGAGGAGAATTAAGCCCTTAGGTGAGGAAGTAATGGCATCTCGAGCCTAGCATCCTGAAGAAATGATCACCCTAACAAGAGTATCAATCACTCGAGGACTCGAGATGGTTGAAGGGTAAAAGGAGCTCAAGTTCTAAGGACTATCAAAAGGCTGCAAGATAGGTGGTTTTCAGGTTCGAGGTGTTTATATGGAGCACAATCTCAGATACTTGGGCACTAAGCTTAATCCAAGAGGATGTGCAGTTTCTAGAAGGGACTTCCGTTAAGATTACGGACGTGGGCACTAAGAAATTGCCTTCAATACTGAATTAAGGATACGTTCGCTAATATTTTGCATTCGCAAGATAAAGCTTAGTGACCTGACGTGGGAAGAGTTACCGCAGAATTAGGAGCAGCAATTATTTTCCATTTTCTACAAATGAAGGGCTCTCCGTCAGTCCAAAGAACAACGACAACTTAATACAAAACTTCATCAAGTTTTCTTTAAAGCACACTTGTTTTTTTTTCTTAGGAGTAACCTAACTTAGCATAGCTTAGCTTAACGTAGAACTTGCTATACTTGCTTCATTAGTAATACAGTTTCTTAGGCTTTAAGTACAAACTTCTAGTTTTAATATATTCCCAAATTTCAACGAGTTGAGAATTGAGGCTTTCGTTTAAGGCCTTGACGGCCAAGGCTTGACCTTGATTGCATTAGTTTTGATACTACTATCACTGGTTAATAAGTTAAGTGAACTTAGGTTCACGCCATTATTTAGGGCTTGGCCAAGGCTTGACCTTAATTGCATTGGTCCTAATTCAGTGACCTGAATACAATTTGATCCATCTTAATCTCGTTAGACCTTAACTCATTCAAATTATTATAAGTCAAGGGTGCTAGGCTTAAAAACATGATTGACACGAGCTTATAAGTAGATTGTTGTGCTCTTGGGTTTGTCTCTACCCCAATTTCTGACTTTTAAGTGTATGGGAAAAGGTGTCTATGGGCCTTGCTCTGTCACTATAATTGCCACTTGAGTTAAGTCCTTTATCTTTTATTTTCTGTCAACATATATTTATAAAAAAAATCCACAAAAATATTTAACAAAAGTCTTCTTAGATAAAGTATAAGCTGAACTCACGGTATTACGGAAGTCAGATACACCAACATACCACAATAGTTTCTCCGAAAATGGTAAGCGGTTGAGGCCAAAGACACACAGATCGTATTTAGACTCACTCACTAGCTGTGGTGGGTCCCTTTTGCACATTTGTTTTGTTTATCATTTCACGGCAACTACATGACACTTAACTGCAAACAAAACAAAGTAAACACTCCGTTTGGCGGTCACAGTGGGGGCTTAAAACCAGACTTCATCGTCTTTAGTCCATCACAGATTACCACAACATAGTTCCAGATCATTCAACAATTTCCAAAGCCAGGAGGTCCAGTGCCTCGAGCATGAGGAGCCAGAGGGCTTAGCCCTGATTGGATCCTATTAGCTTCCCAAAATTAATTTGGAAACCTAACTTTGTAGAAGAGAGTTTCAGATGAGAAAAGAAGGGAAGGGGATGAGAAAATAGAGAAATGAGATGAGAATTAGAGAATTTCCCTTAGGAATAAGATTTCATTTCATTGGATAATCAAAAATAAACTTTAAGCTCTTAATTTATACATGAAATCAGATCAAAATACCCTAGCTGGAGCATTTGCCACATATCCCTTGCTGTAACCAACTCTAACCGAATCAGCACAGAGTAGCCAGCGTGTGCATTACTTGATATTTAATGCCTAAATCCATTTTAACCGGTGCTACTTTAATTGTTGTTACATCATATAGACTCTAATTAAAAGTAATACTAAGTAATTAAAATGCATTATAAGTAAAATTTATTAATTCGTAACATTCCCTCCGTCTTAAGAAGCTTCTTGTCCTCAAGAAGTGAAGCTCGGAAACAGGCTCTTCAAGAAGTTGTAGTCCTCCCATGTTGTAAAGTTCTTGTTTAAGTTGCTCTAAGTGACTAGGACTTGGTGAATCTTCCTGCTGTTAAGCTGCAGCACTCGTTCGGACTGGACAGAGTTCGATTGCTGCAGAAGAACTCCATTTGCTTCAGCTATGGGCGGCTTTTGAGTCGCATCAGCATTTCTTTTAACCTATTTTTTAAGGAGGGACACATGAAACACGGGGTGAATGTAAGATTGTGAGGGTAAGTCGAGCTTGTATGCCACATTGCCAATTTTCTCCACAATTTTGTAAGGACCGAAGTAACGAGCACACAACTTGACGTTGCGTCGAACCGCCACAGTTGATTGCCAATACGGTTGCAATTTGACGTAGACCATGTCCCCGACTTGATAGTTCTTGTCTACCCTCTTCTTATCCGCATAATGCTTCATTTGAGCCCGAGCTTGTTGGAGATTGTCCTTAAGTGATTGCACGAGCTGATTCCTCTGCTGCACCAGTTCGGTTGCTGCAGAATCAGCAACTCTTGGTTGTTGTATCATCATAGGAGAAGGTGGAGAATATCCATACAATGCTCGGAAGGGTGTAGCGCCAATGGTTGTATAGAAGTGTGTATTGAACCAAAATTCCGCTAAGGAAAGCCAACGGTTCCACTCTTTGGGCCTCGAGAAGACCATACTCCGAAGATGTTGCTCCACACATTGGTTGACTCGTTCGGTTTGTCCATCCGTTTGAGGATGGTAGGAAGAATTAAGAGCCAACGTGGTTCCTGTTAGCTTGAACAATTCCCTCCAGAAGTTACTTGTGAAGATTTTGTCTCGGTCTGACACGATGGACTAAGGTAACCCATGTAGCTTGTAGATGTTGTCGAGGAAGAGCTTTGCCAACTTCTCAGCAGTAGCGGATCGAGTAAGAGCAATAAAACGACTATATTTGGTGAAGCGATCCACCACGACCCATATGACCTCTTTGCCTTCAGATTTCGGTAGTCCCTCAATGAAATCCATACTAATGTGAACCCAAGCCCCGGCCGGAATGGGAAGAGGTTGAAGAAGTCCCTTGTATTGCGGATCTCCCAGCTTGGTTTGTTGGCAAACTTCACAACACTTCACATAGTCGCTCACATCTTTTTTCATGCTCGGCCATGTGAAATATGCTTTAATTCGTTGATAGGTGCCTTCCACACCCTCGTGACCTCCCCAAGCAGCATCGTGTGAGGCTCGGATGACCTTTTCTCTCAAGTCCATAGCAGAACCAATATATAGTTTGCCTTGAACACGCAACAGTCGATTCTAAACTGACAGGTCACGGTGTTCTGCAGCAAACTTTGCGTCGGTCGGGAGAGTTGCAGCAGCTAGCTTTTCAAGAGCAAATGGATCTTCCCGTAGGAATTGTGTCGCTCTTCTACCAAGAAGGAATTACCACCGAAATGGCTGAGCACGTGCCTGAAACAGTGTCCTCAAAACGCCTTGATAGTGCATCTGCAGCTGCGTTTTCTTTGCCACTTCTATACTCGATATCGTAATCAAGGCCTAACATTTTCAACAAGCCTTTCTTTTGAATTCATGACACGATGTTCTGTTCAAGGAGATGTTTAAGGCTTTGGTGATCCGTCCGAATGGTGAATTTGTGACCCTCCAAATAATTCCTCCATTTCTCCACGGCTAAGAAAATCGCAAGGTATTCCTCTTCATATGTCGACATTGCCTGATGTTTGGGACTTAAAGCCTGACTTAAATAAGCAATAGGCCTTCCTCCTTGAGAGAGATCATCCCCAATACCAGTCCCACTTGCGTCGGTCTCCAAAACGAAGCTTTCGGTGAAATTCGGCATTGTCAAAACCGGTGCTTCACACATAGTGGTTTTGAGAGCTTCAAAAGAAGCTTGAGACTTCTCGTTCCACCCAAAAGCATCCTTCTTCAAGAGCTCCGTTAAAGGTTTGGCAATGGAACCATAACCTTTAATGAATTTTAAGTAATATCTGGTCAACCCCAAGAATCCTCTTAATTGCTTCAAGGTGATCGGGATTGGCCATTCTTGCATTGCTCAGATCTTGTTAGGATCAGTATCCACTCCCTCTGAAGAGATGATATGGCCCAAATATTCGACCTCCTTTGAGCAAACGAACACTTGGACAATTTTGCAAAAAACCGGTGTTGTCGCATCAAGACAAACACTTGTTGAAGGTGTGTGAGGTGAGCTTCATATGTGGAGCTATAGATCAGTATGTCGTCGAAGAACACCAGCATCGACTTCCTCAGATAAGGGTTGAAGACATTGGTCATAGCAGCTTTGAAGCTGGCCAGAGCATTTGTTAAACCGAAAGGCATAACAACGAACTCGAAATGGCCATGATGAGTTTGAAAAGCGGTTTTGTAAATATTTGATTCAAGGACTCGGATCTGATGGTACCCTTGCCTTAAGTCTAGCTTGGAAAAGAAGCACGCCCCATGAAGTTCGTCAAGCAACTCATCTATGACCGGAATCGGGAACTTATCTTTCACGGTTAAAGTATTCAACCGACGATAATCTATGCACATTTGGGCTGTTCCATCCTTCTTCTTCACAGGATCACGGGTGAAGAAAAAGGACTTCGGCTCAGTTTAATGAAGCTTAACCGAAGACGCTCCTCCACTTGTCTCTCTATTTCGGCTTTTTGGCCATGAGGGTACCGGTATGGCCTAATTTTGAACGGATCGGCATTTCCTCATAAGGGTATGGCATGATCCACACTCCTTTGAGGAGGGAGACTTTTAGGCTCCTCAAAGATGTTCCCAAACTCGTTAATCAAGCACTGTACATCAGGAGGAGGGTCCGGCTGCTGTATAACCGAACTAACCATGAACAAGCGCCCAATCCATTGAATCGCCTTCTTTTTAATTCCACCTTGCACATCCTTTGCCTCGATCAATTTGAGCTGAGCTTCTTCGGACATGCCTTGCAAGGACACCTTGGTCCCATGAACTTCAAAGGCCATGGTCATTTTGTCAAAATCAAAGAAAATCGGGTTGAAGGTCCTCATCCAATCTACTCCGAGCACATGTCGCAACCACCCAAGGGAATCACTCGGAAATCGAAAGTGAAATGATGGCCTTGCATAGACCAAGGGAAGGCTATGCAATTGTTTTGTGTTGTCAAAGAGTTCCCATCAGCTACCATGACCGCCAAAGAATGAGTTTTCGTCACTTTGTGTTTGACCTTCTTAATCAACTTCGGGTCAGCGAAACTGTGAGTGCTTCCACTATCAATGAGGATAATAATGGAGTGTTTTCCAGCCCGTCCCTTGATTTTGATTGTGTTATGAGCTCCACTTCCGGTTAGGGCTTTCATAGAAATCTCGACCTCATCTTTGCTTGAATTTCCTTGAGAAATGCACTCGGTTTCATCTGCTTCTTCATCAGAATCGGTACTGTCATTTTCAGCAGGGACTCAGACTCCTTTTGCACACATAAGTGCTTGTGATTTGCACCTATGTCCGGGCTGATACGGTTGGTTGCAACGAAAACAAAGCCTTGCTGAAATTCTGTCACTGTTTTTACTGCTGAAGCTTTTGTTCTGCTGCAATTGTCTTGGTTTTCTGCTGGTTTGATGCTTCCCTTTGTCATATGAAGGGACTTGAGTTGTTTTTATCAATTTTGCTTTGTTGTAAGCGCTTGACAAAGTCTTAGGACTAATGGCTTTCACCATGTTTTTGATCCTAGGCTTAAGGCCACTCACAAAGCAAGAAATGTAGTAGGATTCGGCAACCTTGGGAGCAATGGCCAGAACTGACATCAAATTTGCTCTTAAATTCTCAAATCTAAGCATGTATTCTCTCACACTTGATGTTTGGACCAACTTGTTGAAGTTGTCCACAACATCCGTTGATTCTCCATCTCCATACCGTTCACACATCTCTTCTATGAATTGGCCCCAAGAATGATGTGGTTTGCTTTTCAACAAACTATAGTACCAAACCTCATGATCACCATGAAGATGGACTGCAGCTAGCTGAAGCTTCTCCTCCTCAGGTATATTGTAATATAAAAAGTATTGATCACACCTCCTAAGCCAAGATTCAGGTTGCTTTCCATCAAATGGATCGATTTCTACCCTTGGCTGCCTGTAAGAGCCACTCCTACCCTCAAATGTGTCGTCATTTGACACAGTTCTATGCTGATATGGTTGATCAGGTGGTCTATCCATATGATCGAACACATCGGTTGCAGCATTTTGGTGCATAACAGAATTATACTGCCAATTGTTCTGTTCTGAAGTTTCTGCATAGGTTCGGTAATTAACAGGTCCAAAAGCTCAATCCAGATTTTCTATATTAATTTTAGGTCGAATAGGTTGATTTGCAGTTGATCTAATGTTAATTGATGGTTCTACACCAGGTTGCAACATAAGAGATTTACCTCGGGTGTGCATTCCTCCTTAAGATCTGTCCATGCTGACTTGCTGCTGTTCGGTACTTGTGTGCTGCTTATCGACTTTAGTTGCTTGGTGAATCTGACTTGCGGGTTTGAGGATGGCCTCAACACTTGATTCACCTTGTTTGTTAACTTGATCTTGCAAGTGTTCAAGTTTTTCCTCAATTTGTTGCAATCGGTCTTGCACTTTGACATCTTTAGCATCTTTGTCCATCAACAATGCCAGAATTTGATCCATTCTCTGATTAAATCCTTGCTGCATCTCATGAAGATCTCCCTTAGTAGCATTTTGAGGTCCAGCCGTGGGATTTCTAGTGACAGCAGCAACAAAATCCATATTGGAACCGGTTGCATTTGCTCCACCAGCTCCCGATCTAGTTCTAACTCTTTTGGCCATGATTTTTTTTTGTTTTTCTAATTTTGTTGCTAGCTTAATCAATTAAGTGATTGTTAAACTTGGCTCTGATACCAATTTTTAGCTTCCCAAAATTAATTTGGAAACCTAACCTAGTAGAAGAGAGTTTGAGATGAGAAAAGAAGGGAAGGGGATGAGAAAATAAAGAGAAGGAGATGAGAATTAGAGAATTTCCCTTAGGAATAAAATTTCATTTCATTGGATAATCAAAAATACACTTTAAGCTCTCAATTTATACATGAAATTAGATCAAAATACCCTGGCTGGAGCATCTGCCACATATCCCTTGCTGTAACCAACTCTAACAGAATTAGCATAGGCTGCCAAGCGTGTGGATTGCTTGATATTTGATGCCTAAATCCATTTTAACCGGTGCTACTTTAATTGTTGTTACATCATATAGACTCTAATTAAAAGTAATACTAAGTAATTAAAATGCATTACAAGTAAAATTTATTAATTCTTAACAGATCCCTGCTTGAACATCCTCTTAAACAGAGCCCTATAGCACAAAGCGATGAACCGAGTCATAGCCAAATTGGTGAGAGCAGTAGCGATGATGACATCCTAGAGGATGAAAATATAGATATAGATGGCTATTGTGGTAGGAGTTTCATGGTTATGCTTAAAAGCCATTTAGAAATCGTGGACCAAGAATCCAACAAACAAGGAGAGAAGCCTTTGAGAGACAATGTGCTGAAATAGAGCGTAATCTAGAAGCCTAGCTTGAAAGATCTACCGCCATAAGAGCCATAGTAAAAAATCTTGAAACCTCGATGCATGATAGGCTTCACAGAGAGATTGATAGAGCCTTGGTTGAAATGAACTCAATCTTACCTTCTAGTGCTACCCTTATTACTAAGGATATGGCAAGACAAACAGTAGTTGAAGTTGAGCCTATCTTTTTTAGATAGGCTGAGGGTCATAATGGTTTGGGCAATAGCAACCATTTCCACACCCAATTGTGATGGATGCTCAGGGGTACTCTGCATATGCCCCATGAGATCCTCACCCACTTAGGAGGCAATGGCAAACATATAACCATGTGCCTAACCCACCCCTCCAGGACCAACTGGCTACCCTCATGAAGAAGATGTATGGGCCAGGCCTCAGAAGGGTCAATAGACTCTTGCATAGTAAACCTTACCATGACTATATAGACAAGGACTAACCTTTTCCTCGAGGACATAAAATCCCCGAGTTTACCCTCTTCTCAGGGAAAGGGACTGTGTCAGCCCTCAAGCACTTAGCAAGATTTAATTGCCAATGTAGGGAAGCGGCTAACAATCAGTTTCTCAAGCTTAGGTTGTTCCCAAATCCTTAGCTAGGATCGCTTTTTAGTGGTACATTAGCCTACCACCTAATTCCATCTATTATTGGGATAACATGGCAAGGAAATTTCAGGCCTAGTTTCTAAGAATGAAATTAAAAACTTCCATATTCGACTTGGCTCAAATGAGACAAAAGCCATTTGAATCTATGGAAGATTACATTAATTGGTTCAATAGAGCTAGGTTAAAGTGCACTGTAGCCCTCCCTGAAGTTAAATACGCTACTTTAGCCTTAAATGGCTTTGATATTTAATTTAGGAAGAAATTTGAATGCTCTAACTTCATGACGCTCCTATAGTTAGCAGAAAGCACCGCTAAATATGAGGTTGTCTTAAAAAAAGAAAGCCTGAAGAAAAATAGCGTGTACGGGACTTATGTATACAATCTAATCGAAGAGGATGAAGACCCTCCTTACAAGATTGACGTTACTGAATACGTCAAGGGGCATCCTATAGTTTGCACTCCTTGGGTTAAGAAGGATGTCAAAACCAAGAAGTCTCATCAATCCCAAGACTTGAGAAAGTACTCTCAATCCCAAGATCCAAGACCTGCCTATACGAGCACTCTACTTTCTCAAGAGCAGATAGTGTAGTACTTGACTTTGCTTCGCAAATTCGAGGACAGTTTTTCTTGGGATCATCATGAGATGCTTGGCCTAGACAGAAAGGTAGTGGAGCATAGTGTCACGGACCGCTTAGTTCCATAATAATTTTGTATAATTATTATTATATAACGGTGTATGATGGGAATGTTCCAGAAGGCCACAGTTCGCACTAGGCTCTTCTAGAATATTCTTACGGATATATTTATGTATTTAGTCCAATTTTGTAAGGACGCAAAACTTTGGGGAAGTGCTCGGCACAAATCCGTAAAGGGGCGGGTTCATAGGACGTTATGTAAAATACGTGTAAATATCGTATCGGGTAGAATAATGTAAAAGAATAAAATAAAAGTGTAGGATGTGCACTTATGGGGAGACCAAAAAGGGACGGTCAAAAGGGTGGAGTTTTCCCTCCAAAATACCCAACATGTAAAAAGTAGTGTAGTACAAAAGTAGGAGACAAAAAAGTAACACATTAGGACAAAGAGGACAAGGAGGACGGCTAGGGGAAAAAGCAAGGAACACAAGTACCATATTTTGCTCTTCTTTGTCCCATGTAAATTTGTATATAAATACAAGTGTAAATACCAAGGGAAGAAGAAATTCCCCATTTCACAAAACTCTTCCATCTTCTCTCTCTCTCTCTAAACCGTGACTCTCTCTATGTGTATGTGTGGTTCTATTTCTTTTCCTTCCAAATTATATTATTCCGCTGCGTAACTTAACACTCTCACATTTTCGGGGTTAGCCTGACTTAGCGAGGTACTTTCGGAGTGAAGCTAAGTGGCATCACGGGTCTTAACGAGGGACCTTAGGGGTGAAGTTAAGGGCATTGGGAGGCCGTGACACTGGTGAAAGTGTCATCCCGTGACAGCGTGGTATCAGAGCCAGGTTGCTCTTAGCCGGGAGTGAAACCGAGAAGGAAAGGAGTGCGGGCACATCACAAAAGGAGGAGAAACCGAGAGGAGAGTTGGAGATCCAACCGTGTGGGCCTAAGTCAAGCAAGGGTAAGGACCGGTTCATCATAAAAGGTACGCTTACTAGTCTTGACATGGACGGTGTCAACATGAGGTTGGTGCCGGGTGAAAATATTGAAGTTCACACAACCGTGAGCACTTCGGGTAGAAGTACTTTTGGTTGTGGGGGCAAGTGACCTAGGCGTCATAACTGTTTCTTGTGTGGTGAGCCTCACTACGCACGTGAATGTCCTAAAAGACAAGCACTAGTGGAGAGGGTGGCTGCACTTGAACAAGAAACGGGGTCAGATGATGAGGGTGCTTGCTGCGGACAAGAAGGGGACAGCACGCAGGGTGGGGGAAACCTGCGTGCCGCTGAGCAGGTGGCTGTCCAGGACCGGACCCAGACATGTCAGGCAGTGTCGGAAGCACAGCAGGCAGTGTCAGGCAGACAGGTCCCAGGAACCAGCCAGGACAGGACCCAGGACCGTGCCCAGGCACAACTGACAGTGTCGGGTGCACAGGTCCCAGGGCCCAGCAGAGACGGAGACCAGGACAGTGCCCAGGGACGACGGACAGGACCTGGTGCACAGGTCGCAGAGTCGGACGAGACACGGGCTGCTGCGTTGGTTCAGACGCAGGCCCATGTCAGGGCCGAGACAGAGGGTGCTGCGAGTGTCATGGCACAGGCCCAGGGTGCTGCGTGTGACAGCAAGCAGGCCCGGACCGAGGAGAGTGCACGGGGGTGCACGAATGTCAGGACACATGCCGATGGGACTGCGCATGGGTCTGAGCTGAGGGCACGGGAGTGCCTAACGAACCAGCCACGAGCCGATGGGACCGAGCTAGGGTCTGGGATGGTGGTGCGTGAGTTTGCCTTGGGTGCACACACTGTGCATACCTTGGGGGCTCATGGGGCTGAGACGCTTGAGAGTGTGGAGGTCCAAAATAATTTGGGTGATGTTGCATTTGGGTCAGCCGCGGGTGTGCTAGAGACACAGGCCAAGGGGATCCGAGGGACTAAGGCATGGGGGTGTGTTGAGGTCCGATATGGTGCACGTTGGGGCGTGCATGGATCAGCCGCAGGTGTGCATGGGGCGCAGGCCAAGGGGACTCAAGAGACCAAAACGAGTGTGTTCGTGGAGGTCGAGCAAGGTGCACAACAGGGTGCACAAAGGACAACCGAGGCACATGGGTGTGCCAAGGGACAAGGGCATGCGTGGGTGATGCAGGCCCAAGGTGCTGCTGACAGAACCGAAGCCAGGAAGCAGGCAGAGGTTCAGATTTCTGATACTGGAACCGTTGCACAGGTGGTGCATGGAGCTTCCGAGAGTGAGGCCTACGTCGGGCTTGGTAGGCAAAGGGCTGTGCAGGTCAGTGCACAGGTCCTGGGCCAGGCCCAGCCAAAGGCACTGGAATCGGAGGGCACTGGCGACAACAGAAGCAGGACACGGGTTGATGCCCAGGATCGGACACAGGCCCATGTCGGGACACAGGCGCAGGGGGCTGCGCTGGTCTGGGAGCAGGCCTGGGGTGCTGCGCTGGTTCAGGCGCAGGCCCAGGCGACACAGGAGCTGGACAGGGGTGCTGCACTGGTTCAGGTGCAGGCCCAGGCTACACCGATAGAGGCCCGGGGTGCTGTGTTTGCTGAAACGCAGGCCCAGGATCAGAGGACCGAGGTGCAGGCACGCACCAAGGTTCCGGACATAGTGACGCTGACTTTGGCGCAAGGGTGCGCCGGGGTCCGAGAAGGCGTGCACTTAGGTGCGCATGACTCACAAAGGACAAGGCACTCAAGAATGGGACACGGGGGTGTCAACACAGGGGTGCATGTCGCTGTTGAGACCAAGGCACTTTGTTACATGGGTGCCAAACAAAAATCCGGTTCGAGGCAAGGATCGGAGGGGCTCAGATTGGGCCTTGACAAGGGGGTGAGATGGATGAAGAGAGGGGTATCTTCATCTAGGCTCATCTACGATAGGGGACGTGTAGTGTCAACTTGCATTAAGGGTTGGCATGACACAATGGGTTTGACGGTGGTCCTAGAAGATGACTTCAAGACGGTGTTGGAGACGAATTTCTCCAATGTCCTAAAATCACTTTCACTTCCGAGGCATGATGTTATGAAGATGACTCAGACCAAGGAGGAGCAAGGTGAACTTGAAGACACAAGGCCACCTTACGAACCGAAGCAAACACCTTTGGGGGCAAGGGTGGAGTTCAGGACCGTGGACCGAGCAAGAGGTGCACATGAGCTGGTTTGGAGTGCGCAGGTGCTGCGCATGACAGGGCATATAGTGGGCGTGAGAGTGCTTGGCCTAGGCATGGCAAGGCATGACTTAGGACCGGAGGCACGAAGCTTGGGACTCGGGGCGCTGAGCTTGACATTGGGTGCACCTGGGGTGCGCCCTCATACATTTAGAGTGCCAATTGAGGCACAACACTTGGGGAGGGGTGTGCATGGGATGCACATCCTAAAACGAGACACTTCTTCAAAAATTTCGAAGTCCGAAGCAAAGGAGGCCGAGGCCTACATGCAAAGGACATGGGCAGGGGAGAAGTGTGACGAGCTGGGACTTCCGGGGGAGGAGGTTCGCTGCAGTGACGGGTTGGGGCCTGGGACAGGGTCCCCGACCATGCAGAGGTTTATCCAGGACCGGGCAAAGGTAGTGCACAGGGGGCGCTGGACTGCGCCTAAGCTGGACCATGACAGAGCTGGGCGTGACATGCCCAGGACCGCACTGGCAGTGCCCAGGATCGAGCTGGGTGTGTCCAGGGCCAAACTGGGGGTGCCCAGGGAGGCGCATGTGGTGCATTTGATGGTGCACTGGATGCAAAACGTGGGGCAAGGGGTGCTCACTGCAGGGCACTACTTGTATGATGGAGGGCATTGTCGAGACTCAAGATCGGAGGTGCAAGACTTGGGCCTTGACGTGCCTAACAGGGACTTGAGTGCGCACAACTTTTTCGGGTGTGTGCACGATGTGGGCTGGAGTGCACAGGGGCTGTGCACAAAGGCTCACGACGTGGGCTTGAGTGTGCATGGGTGGCACACGAGGGCTCCTGACTTGGACATGAGTGCGCATGGGTTGCGCACGGCTTGGCGTGACTTGTGCTTGACATGGCATGGGTTGCATTGGGGTGCACTTGACTTACAATTGGGTGCACAAGGCTTGCCTGGGGGTGGGCATGGGAGGTGCAAGGGTGCGCCTCACTTTTCAGCACAAGGGCTGTTGAAAACAGGCCCGAAAAACAGAATGCAGAGGTTTGGAACAAGCTGTGGGGGAGCACAGACCGTGACCAGCAAGAGCGAGGCTCGAGTGGAGGAAGCACGGGTGCCCGGACCTTTGCCCATTATAGACAAACAAAACCTAAAACACTCGGGGTGCGAAAGTGCTCCAAACTGGACAACACTGCGGGACAACAGTTCTGTGGCACCACCGGCAGTGAAGCATCACGTGGAGCTGCCAACAGAGATGAAGGAACCTGTGGAACGAGGCTCGGGACGTAGGGACCGAACTAAGTACTTCTTGTACTTGGTTAAATGGAAGGGCCATCCGGACTCGAAGGTATGAAGACCTGAGGAAGGCTCAAATAAAGAGGAACGGCGTCTAAAGAACTCAAGACCGTCTAACATTGACGAGGACGTCAATAGCTTAGGTGGGGGAGAGTGTCACGGACCGCTTAGTTCCGTAATAATTTTGTATAATTATTATTATATAACGGTGTACGGTGGGAATGTTCCAGAAGGACACAGTTCGCACTAGGCTCTTCTAGAATATTCTTACGGATATATTTATGTATTTAGTCCAATTTTGTAAGGACGCAAACCTTTGGGGAAGTGCTCGGCACAAATCCGCAAAGGGGCGGGTCCATAGGACGTTATGTAAAATACGTGTAAATATCGTATCGGGTATAATAATGTAAAAGAATAAAATAAAAGTGTAGGATGTGCACTTATGGGGAGACCAAAAAGGGACGGTCAAAAGGGTGGAGTTTTCCCTCCAAAATACCCAACATGTAAAAAGTAGTGTAGTACAAAAGTAGGAGACAAAAAAGTAACACACTAGGACAAAGAGGACAAGGAGGACGGCTAGGGGAAAAAGCAAGGAACACAAGTAACATATTTTGCTCTTCTTTGTCCCATGTAAATTTGTATATAAATACAAGTGTAAATACCAAGGGAAGAAGAAATTCCCCATTTCACAAAACTCTTCCATCTTCTCTCTCTCTCTCTAAACCGTGACTCTCTCTATGTGTATGTGTGGTTCTATTTCTTTTCCTTCCAAATTATATTATTCCGCTGCGTAACTTAACGCTCTCACATTTTCGGGGTTAGCCTGACTTAGCGAGGTACTTTCGGAGTGAAGCTAAGTGGCATCACGGGTCTTAACGAGGGACCTTAGGGGTGAAGTTAAGGGCATTGGGAGGCCGTGACACTGGTGAAAGTGTCATCCCGTGACAATAGGCTTCCTATCAAGCTAGGTTTGAGACCCATCATTCAGGCCAAGAGGAGAATGTCCCAACAGGTTATTAATTTGGTCAAGAAAGAGACCAAAGGGCTCTTAAAGACCAAGTTTATTTGGACTGCCAGGCACATTGAATGGCTGGCAAATATTGTTCCTATCATTAAAAATATTTGCAAAATAAGGTTCTATATTAACTTCAAGGATATGAATGCAGCCACCCCGAAAAACGAATACCCAATGCCTATTGCCGATGTGCTTATTAACACAGCTTCAAGGCATGAAGTTTTGTCCTTCACGGATGGCTACTTTGGGTACTACCAAGTTATGGTTGCTTTAGAGGACACACATAAGATGGCATTCAGGTGTCCTGGGTTAGTAGGGAAATTTGAAAGTGGGTGGCTATGCCATTTGGTTTGAAGAACATTGGCGCCACCTACCAAAGAGTTATGAACATGATCTTTCATGATCTCATTCCCAAGACCATGGAAGTATATATAGATGATATCATGGTCAAATTAAAATCACAAGTTAAACATTTGGAAGACTTGAGGAGCATGTTCCTTAGAATGAGGGCCCACAACCTCAGGATGAATCCATTAAAGTGTGCTTTTGGCATGCGTGCTAGAAACTTTCTGGGTTTTCTAGTGCACCAAAGGGTCATCAAGGTGGATGTTACTAAGACTAAGGCCATTCAACAAGCCAAACCGCCTTTAAATAAAAAGGAGCTTCAATGCTTCCTAGGGTAAGTTAATTTCCTAAGACGTTTTATATCAAATGTCATAGGAAAAATGGAAGTCTTCTCCCCACTACTGAGGCTCAAATCTGAGAAGGAATTCGAGTGGAAGGAGCCACATCAAGTAGCCTTCGAGGCCATTAAGGAGTACTTGATATGGCCCCCAATTCCTATTCCATCAAAGCAGGGCAAACCTTTGAAGATCTATGTCTCTGCTTTTGAGGAATAAGTTGGTCGTTTGCTTGTACAAAACAATGAGCAATGTCTATTGTTATTCTATGCATCAGTAAAATTGAGACATTGCTTCTTGGCATTTACTATATATGTAGTTGCTCAGATAGATGTCCCTAAATACATGCTAGGTAGACCATTTATAAGGGGAAGGTTGGACAAGTGGATTATAGCTTTGCTTTAGTTTGAGTTATTTTACATAGAACAAAAGTCAGCAAAGGGCCAAGCCTTATCAGACTTTTTAGCTGACCACCCAAACATTAATGTTGTCTTAGACTATGAGCCAGACCAACTCTTGGCAGTGGAAATGGTCCCTTAGAAGTTATTCTTCGATGGATCAAGGACCAATTCAAGTGTTGTAGTTGGAATAATGATAGAATCTCCTACTGGAATCATGGCCAAATTGGCTATTATTTTAGTTGGAAAATGTTCCAACAACATTGCAGAGTATGAGGCAATAACATTAGGCTACAAACTCTCCAGGAAATGCAAGTCGTCAATGTTATCATTAAGGGGGATTCGCAACTGGTAATTTTCCAAGTAAAAGGAGAATTTCAATATTTGAACTATACCTCGAATCAATACTTATTAGTAGCATAAAAGCTGTTGAGTAAATTTCATAGTGTGCAGTTTGAGCATATCCTTACAGAAAAGAACAAAGCAGCCAATGACTTGGCTCGATTAGCATTAGGGTATAAATTGCCCAGGACTTGGTGCAAAGAAACCATGGTAATGAAAACAAAAGTTTTAGATCATGACATCGAGTCTTTCAGTCTTAAGGGCGAAGTGGTGCCAAGTGAACAGTTGAAATGCTTTGAAACCCATCAAACTATCCTAAGTCAACGTGAGGACTGGAGAAAAACTCTAACGGATTACTTAAAGAGCCCTCAAGACTATGTTAAGGATAGAAAGATGATGATGAGGGCTCAAAGATTCCATCTGATGATGAATTAGGAGACTTATATAAAAGGGACACTAGTGGAGTTCTTCTCAAGAGCCTTGACTTGGATGAAGCAATGCTAGTAATGGTAGTAGCCGGTGAGGGTGTCTGTGGATCCCACCTAGCTGGCAACAAAATGTACTAGCTCATCAGGCATTATGGCTATTATTGGCCATCAATGATGGATGATTGCTTAAAGTATGCCAAGTGATGCAGAGCATGCCAAAGACATGGTCTTATTCAAAGAGCCCCTGCGGCTAAAATGCATGCTACTGTCAAACCTGAGCCATTTAGTGGTTGGCAAATGGACATTATAGGAGCAATTAACCTTCCTTCTAGCAAAAAACGCTCTTACATTCTTGTGGCCACAAATTATCTCACAATGTGGGTGGATGCTAAGCCATATAGGAACATCAATCAGCATGATGTGATTGATTTTATCTAAGAATACATCCTATGTTGGTTTGATATCCCAGAAAACATTACTATGGACCAAGCCAGAGTGTTCAATGGAGTTGAAGTTAAGGAGTTTACCAGGAGTTTCAACATAGAAATATTGAACTCAACCCTTACTATGCTTAAGCCAATAGCCAGGCAGAGTTACCAACAAGATTCTGAAGGCCAATATTGAAAGATGATCAAGGACAATCCCATAAATTGGCATGGATTGCTATTGGATGCCCTTTGGTCTTATGGGACGTCCACACGATATGCAGTTGGTATAACTCCCTTTGATGTATGGCCCTGATGCCATGCTCCCAATAGAAATAACGATTCAGTCTATTCGACTAGCTCATCAAGGGAGGTTTTCTAAACTTGAGTATGAGTAGGCTACGATGGGTGAACTAACTAACTTAGACCAAGTTAGACTTGGTGCTCTTCACAAGTTGAAAACATAGAAGAAGAGGGCGGCCAAAGCCTATAACAAATGGGTCAAGCCTTGGTCTTTTCACTTCGGAGACATTGTCTAGAAAGTTGTTTTATCCATTGGCCATAAAGATCATATCTTTGAAAAATGGTCCCCAAACTGGGAACGCCTGTTTAGATTCATAGAGGTGTTTGGAGGTAATGTTTACTTTAAGATCTAAATTATTAATGGAAGGTTCCTAAAGAAATATGTGCCATCAATTTAGGATTCTAACAAGGAAGTTCTTAAATATAGGTTCCCTGAATTATGGGCTCAATTTCAATATCAATATCTCGAGGATCAACTCTATGATCCTTTGGATAAAAAACAAAGAAATATAAGGAAAGAAACCACAAATATGAGAGATATATTAATCAAAAATGAGTATTTCATTGATATTGTCAAAGAGTACATGTTTATATAGAAAGTAATATAGGCAAGTAACTTGTATGGGCGAAAGGCTCTTTACAAAAGAAAATAAATGATGAAGACTAAAAGATTTGAGTCCTAATCCTCACTAAGGATTCCTTTATAAAAGATAACTAGCTCATGGTCCAAGGAAAGTGCTTCCTCTTCGAGAACTTGGCTGCTTCTTTAGGCCTCTACGTTAGCTTCCTCGAGCCTTCCAACCACAGTGCCTTGAGAGGAATGTTGCTGTCTCAAGGAAAGTGATTCTCGCCTAAGTTGACCTAATGTCTTCTTTTGTTGACGAATTTCATCCTCGAGGCCCTTGATCTCTTATGCTTGCTGGCTCTTGGTCTTTTCGGCTGCTCCAAGTTTTGCAAATAGAAGTTGCAGGCTACTAAGGTTAGCTAAACGCCCTAAGTTCCTTATGGCCTCTTGGCAGTGTCACCTCTATTGATGAAGGACTGGGACCTCATTGCTCAACCTCAAAATCAATCAGTCTAAGACTTCGAGTTCATTGGTAATGAAAGAAGCCACCTTAGGGTCCTGTTTTAAGGCTCTCACCAGAGCCATAACCTCTTGGGAGTTAGGTCTTTTAGCTATGGCCAAAACAAGGAGATGTGCAAGTTCCCTTAGTCTTTGGAATCTTGTGGACACTTAATCTAGTTGATGGAAAGCCAATCTACCACTTGCTTCTAGCTTCTCTAAGGGAGAGGTAATCCCTCTTAGTAGTTGAGAATGAATGGCTCTTGGAGGTGTGACCGGTAAGAGAGTGAACATCAAAAGGGAATTAGATTAAATAATTGCTTTACAGTACAACCAAAGTTAGAAGAACTTCCTTTACCTCTAAAATCTCAGCTTAAGCCAAAATAGGGACACCTACAAGCATCTTTGCCATTGGAGCTTCTGCTGGCTCTTTAACCACAGGGGTGTCTTCCTTAAGGGGAGCCTCTGAGAAACAATGCTTGCATGTTAAAACAAAATATGGTTTGAAAAATCAAGAGTAAGGAAACCAGGCTATAGAATCTTGCCTTCAAAAATTTCCTCAATGGAAATTAAGCCTTTAGGGACGAGGGATGGAGCCTACACAAGGCCCTGGTTCAGAGTGACTAGGAAGGAAACCTCTTCAGAGGGATAGCTGGTAATTGGCTCCATAGCAAAAGTATCCATCTCAGCTCCTTCTTTAGTACTTGAGCTCAGTGATTCAGTACTTTGACTCAGCTCTCGTGCAATCTCTGGTATCTCCACAATAACTTGACCTGGTTCTTCTTGTTATTGAAAAGAGGGCCAAGTGAGTGACTACTTTGATAAAGATGAATGAGACATTAATTAAGAAAGGCCAATACCTCTAGTTCCGGGAGCATAGCTCTTCTTTTTCTCACTAGCAATGAGATAGGAACTTCTTCGTCTTCCTTCTCTTCTGCTGCCTGAATGGCTCCAATAGGAAGAGTTAAGGGAACTACCTTCTGCTTTCTCTTCCTTGAGCCACTAATCTCGAGGGCTGCTGAAAAGGTTCTTGAAGGGGATTCCTCTAGCAACATCTAAGTAAATCTCCTAGTCCTAGCGCTCATGGGGGTTACCTGGACAGGTGCTGCAAAAAAAGTAAAGAACAGAGATCGGTCTTTGTCCAAGCCACTAAAATAAGGCTGAAGCATATTTTAGAGGTGGCTGCTTACCTTATCATGCCTTCTGCGGGGTTGGCCTAATGCTGATGGGCTAGCTTCTTCTCAAGCTAGGACCTACAAGCTCAGATAAAGGCATAAAATACTGCATGACGCCTAGCCTCCAAGGAGGACCAATAGGCTTGAAACCAAGCTATAAAAACTGGTGTGGCACGCGTGGCGTACCTACAAACAAAAGGATATGCATAAAGGGATTTCACTTATTGGTTCAACTGGCAGAGCCCCCTAAGCTGAACAGGTTGGATAGATAACCTCTTAGCCCACCAAAGGTTCTTAGTCCTTAGATTGGGAAAAGGGATATCTTGGTCCCTACCAAATTGCCTGGAAAACAATCCAGGACTATATGTATCTACATCATTATGAGTCTGGTGATGGAAGAATAGATCTTGAGGGCATAAAATTGCCTACCAGATCTACAAACTGATGTCCTCGGAGACATCGTAACGAAGGTCCTATTTTGTGAACCAGTGTGGGCTAAGATTCCTCCCCTTGAATGGAGTCCACTGAGTCCCCTTCCTACCCTAAGGAGATGTTAATCTCTCATGACATTGGTCAAAGGACCATCCTAGGGGTAGTTGGACCTCAAGATGAGTGAATTACTCCCCAAAGTAGGAAACCCCCTCACCTATGGAAGGGTAAGGGCCTCTGGGGCAGAGCTCAAGAAAATAGGCTGAGGCCTAAAGTTGGACCAGCCAAAATGGTCCTCTTATTTGGATAGCATAGTTCTTGGTTATGATGTCCCTAAGACATCCATATACTTGGGCCAAGAATAATAGTCCCAAGTCCTATGGACTAGTGCTAAAGATAAAGTTTACAACCACTGTCTGTGGAAATTTCAAGACTGAGTTGAAGGAGTTAGCAAAGAAAAACTTGTTTATCCAAAACAAGTAAAAGCATTGCTCTTCTTCTCTTGAACGGTGCCTGAAGTCATGAGCCCCTGTTACAGACATCTTAAGAAAAGACTCAAAACCGCTGGGTAAATCGGTTATAAAGAAAGAAGAGTCAAAAGCTTCAGCCTCATTAGAAATAAAAGAATCAAAAGGCAAATCTGTTAGAAATCAACTAGAATTTGATTTCTAACCGTAGAATTAAAAGAAAGAGATAGAGTTAAAACAAGGAAATTGGATTATATTCTCATTCTGATCCCCCTTCTTACACTTACAAGTCTTTTTTTTTTTATAGAGTTTTACAATGCTAAACTCATGCTTGTAACAACTGGACACATCACCTTTAATCTAACAAACTTTCCCTCCATTTGAACTAGTGGTAATTATTCTCACCAAAAAGCATATTAGCCTAATCCTATGTTCGGATCATGACAATTCCCTCCCCTTCAATTCATTCTTGTCTCAAGAATGGAAGGAAGGAAATTGGGATTTGATGAAGTTGGAATTTTCCCAAGTAGCCTGTTCAGGACCCAAGTTAGTCCATTTGATCAAAAGCTGTCGTGTAATATTGCCTTGTTGCTGCACCGGTCTGCTGTCAAGAATGACCTCTGGTTCAAGGATCAGTTGGCCGTTATTTCTTGCTTGTAAGCTTGCTGCTGCTCCTCTTGTGGTTCCTTCAGTTCCGCCAGTCTTGGAGGAAACCTGTTTCTTCAGTAAGGATATGTGAAACACAGGGTGAATTAAGCAGTCTCGGGGAAGCTCCAATTTGTATGCTACCTTGCCAACTCGTTCTAGGATTTTGTAAGGCCCATAGAACCTGGCAAATAACTTGATGTTTTTGCGGATTGCTACTGAACTTTGTCGATATGGCTGCAGTTTGAGATATACCATATCTCCCACATTGAAGCTCTGTCAGTTCACTTCTTATTTGCATAAAACTTCATCCTAGCTTGAGCCAATTGTAAATTATCCTTGAGCTGACAAATTAGTTTCATTCTCTGCTGAAGTAAGTCAGTTACCCCTTGTACATGAGAGACTACTCCCTGATTGAATAAAGGAGAAGGAGGATCTTCACCATAGAGGGCCTTGAAGGGCGTAGTTCCTAAAGAACTATGAGAATGAGTGTTATACCAATAATCAGTAAGAGAAAGCCACTTGTGCCATTGCTTGGGATGTAAGAATGTCATGCCACGCAGGTATTGCTCTACACTTTGATTAACTCTCTCGGTTTGGCCATCTGTTTGTGGATGGTAAGAGGAACTCAAGGCTAAAGTGGTGCCCAGCAGAAGGAACAGCTCACGCCAGAAGTTACTGGTGAATAACTTGTCTCTGTCTGACACAATTGTCTGAGGAAGGCCATGGAGTTTGTAGATGTTTTCTAAGAACAACCGAGCCAGCTTTTTTGCAGTGATGGGGTGATGAAGAGCAATGAAGTGACCATATCGGGTAAAACGATCAATTACTACCCAAATGATTTCCTTCCCTTCAGATTTAGGTAGTCCTTCAATGAAGTCCATGCTGATGTGAGTCCAAGAACCCTCGGGAACTAGGAGAGGTTGCAGCAGCCCTTTGTATGGTGTGTGATCCACCTTGATCTGTTGGCAAGTCTGGCACTGGTCCACGAACTCTTGGACTTGCTTCTTCAGCTTAGGCCAATAAAAATACTGCTTGACTCTCTGATATGAGCCTTCTCTGCCATAGTGACCGCCCCCAAGGAGAGTCATGAGATGCTGCTATGATCTGTTCCCTTAGCTTGCTGTCATTTCCCACATAGAACTTGCTGTTAACCCTTATGATGCCTCCATTGACAGAAATATTGGAATCAAGATTTGCTGGAGAGGAATTGATGCAGTAAGGGACAATGCAAGCTTTAGCAAATTCATCATTTTCATAAGATCTGATCACTTCTGTCATCCAGAGAGGCACTACTACAGTGATTGCAGCATACCGAGCTTCATCTGCCTTTTCCTCTGGTTCTGCTGCCTCATTACATCTGGAGAGAGCATCTGCTGCCAAATTTTCAGCCCCTTTCCAGTACTCAATGGTGTACTCTAACCCCATCATTCTCATCAACCCTTTTCTTTGGACCCTTGTGGTGATCCTTTGCTCGAGCAAGTATTTAAGACTTTGATGGTCTGTTTTGATGAAAATTTATGGCCTTCTAGATAATGGCGCCACTTTTGGATAGCCAAAAGTATGGCCATATACTCCTTCTCATATATGGAGAGACTTTGGTTCTTTGGTCCCAAAGCTTGGCTTAAGTAAGGCAATGGTCTTCCTCCTTGCGAAAGAACAACACCAATGCCTGAACTGCTAGCATCAGTTTCAAGAGTGAAGGGCTGGCTGAAGTCTGGCATAGCAAGGATTGGAGCCTTGGTCATGATCTGTTTCAATGATTCAAATGCCTCCTGGGTTGAAGCATCCTAATGGAAGTTGTCCTTCTTGAGCAATTCTGTCAATGGTTTGGCAGTCAAACCATACCCCATTATGAATTTGCGGTAGTAGCCTGTTAAACCCAAAAATCCCCTTAATTCTTTAAGGGATTTGGGCTCTGGCCATTGCAACATAGCTTGCACTTTACTTGGATCGGTAGAAACTCCTTTAGATGATATTGTATGTCCCAGGTATTCAACCTGAGTTTGAGCAAAAGCACATTTGGAGAGCTTAGTGAACAACTTGTGAATTCTCATTGTCTGGAAAACATTCCTTAGATGCACCAAGTGCTGCTGCAATGTGGGGCTATAGATCAATATGTCATCAAAAAAAAACAAGGACAAACCTCCTCAAGTAAGCTTTGAACACCTCGTTCATCAAAGCTTGAAATGTGGCTGGTGCGTTGGATAGCCCAAAGGGCATTACCACGAACTCATAATGACCTTAATGGGTCCTAAAAGTTGTCTTATGGATGTTGCCTTCTTGAACTCTTATCTAATAATACCCCGGCCGTAGGTCCAGCTTGGAAAAGTAGCAAACTCCATTAAGTTCATCAAGTAGATCGTCAATGATAGGTATTGGAAACTTGTCCTTGACTGTAAGGGAGTTCAACTAGCGATAATCAATGCACATTCGTGATGTTCCATCCTTCTTCTTCACCAATATTACCGGTGATGCAAAGGGGGAGTGACTATGTCGGATGAACTTAGTCAGGAGCAGTTCATCCACCTGTCGCTCAATTTCATTTTTTTGAGAATGTGGGTATCTGTAGGGGCGTTGGCTGACTGGATGGGCTCCTTCCTTTAGTGGAATAGCATGATCCAAGGACCTGTGGGGAGGTAACTCATCCGGTTGTCTGAAGATATCATCAAATTCTGTCAATAGATTCTGCAGAGGAGCTGAGATCTGTTGCTGATCAAGTGCTGCATTTGGTGTAATTGAGTAAAACTTACCAACCCAATTGTAGTCTTCCTTCCTCAGTGCCTTGTGTAGCTGCTTCCCGCTCATGTATTGCAGCAGTCCTTGCTCACAAATGCCTTGCAATTTGATCTTATGACCTTCCTTCTCAAAGGAAACTGCCAATTGTGAGAAATCAAAGAGGACTGGACTATAGGACTTCATCCAATCCACTCCTAGTACCATGTCACAACCACCAACCCTCAAAAGTCGAAAGTCATAGACAAACTTATGCCCTTGCATCTTCCAACTGAAATTCTTACATTTTGTGTGAGTGAGGAGGGAATTACCATCAGCAACGGTCACGGTAAGGGGAGTGATCTTGATGATCTCTTGTCCTACAGCTTTCTTGACCTTGGGATCAACAAAGCTGTGTGTACTACCGCTATCAATGAGGATGAGCAATGACTGTTGTCCTGCTACACCCTTGATTTGAATGGTGTTGTGTGAACCAGACCCGGTTAGAGCTTTCACTGATATTTCCACAGAACTGTCATCTTCTGCCTCGAATTCCTCCTCCTCCAGAGTTGGTTCCTGAAGAACTTCTTCATCAGCCTCTTCCTCGTGGCTTTCTTCACCAATAATTGCCATCAAGTACTTTGGATCACACTTGTGACCAAAGAAGTGTTTCTGATTGCACTTGTAGCATAGTCGTTGAGGCCTCCTGTCCTCCAAGCTATTATTCTTACTGCTGGGTTGGGTAGCCCGACTGGATGAAGAGCCAAGGAAATTCCCTTTGCCCCTAGGAACATCCACATTTGATGATACCGAGCTTTCCACCTTCCTAGCCTTGGTATATGCCTGAGTTAAGGACTCTGGTTCAAAAGCCTTAACCAAGCTCTTGATGTGTGGCTTGAGTCCACTCACAAAGCTGGAAACATAAAAGGACTTTGGAGCATCAGGATAAACGGAGAGCATTCTAGCTCTTAATTCTTCAAATCTCCCCATATAATCTTTGACAGTGGTTGATTGGATCAATTTGTTGAAGTTATCAACAACCTCACTGACATCTTCATCCCCATACCGAGAACAAAGTTCATTTGAGAATGTGGTCCAAGTGAGATTGGGTTTGGTGCGAATCAACCCTTAAAACCAAGTCTCCATTTGCCCCTTCAATTTAACTGCCGCAAGTTCCACCTTCTCATGCTCTTGAATGTTATAGAATTTAAAATACCACTCACATTTCCTCAACCAAGATTAAGGCAAGGTTCTTTCAAATGGCTCCAGTTCTACCCGAGGCTGTCCATAAGAGGAACTTCTTGCATTTGAGGCACTGTCACCTGAATCTGAGGGTGGAGGAATGAGATCAGGAGACTTGACCTGCTGTTGAACAGGTTATTGGTTAGTTGGAAAGAGAATCCCACTTCCCTGCTGCTAAGATTCACACCTGCTTTGCCAATTAGATAACTGATTCAACCTTTGGTCCTAGTTTTCCATTTTCTGATCAAGCAATTGGACATTCCGGAGCACATTTTGCATCATTTGCATCACCTGATCCATTTGTAACCCTTGAGAACTACCTCCTTTAGCTCCCGCAACAGCAGCATAGGTGGGAGCTACACCCGAAGCAACACCAGGTGCCAAATTGGGCACAGCATTGGCGGTATTGTTAGCTGCATTCGATCGTGTGGTGGGAGGCATTGTCGATCTTCTATTCCTGGCCAGAATGGATCAACGATCTGATCGAATCGCCTAGAACTAGGCTCTGATACCAAATGTTAGAAATCAACTAGAATTTGATTTCCAACCATAGAATTAAAAGAAAGAGATAGAGTAAAAACAAGGAAATTGGATTATATTCTCATTTTGATCCCCCTTCTTACACTTACAAGTCTTTTTTTTAATAGAGTTTTACAATGCTAAACTCATGTTTGTAACAACCGGACACATCACCTTTAATCTAACGAACTTTCCCGCCATTTGAACTAGTAGTAATTTTTCCCGCAAAAAAGCATATTAGCCTAATCCTATGTTCGGATCATGACAAAACCCTCTCCTCCCGGCGACAAACCTGTTAAGGCTGCTATGTCCTCCAAGGTAATGCCTAAAAATCCCATTAGGAGGAAAAAAAGTGTTATAATAGGTGTTCTAACAACAAGTGAGCATAATGGGGTAATCATACCTTAAAGCAATGGTGGAGAGCTTGATGGCTTCGAAAATACAACGATTTTTCCATTTCTCTTTGTGGGTCACAATTAGATTGTCCACCCACTTGGCATGTCACTTTGTCAGGACAGTCTCTCTTTTAAAAGGCACCGCTTCCTTTAAGATGCCTCTTCCCCCACAAGAGTAGCCTGCAAAAATTGCGCGAAGTAGAAGAGATTTGTCAGTGTTTGGAATAAGTCCCTAAAAACATGGAACGTCTCAGGATGGGTCAAAGATAGGCCGGGCATAAGATGCAAAGGAAGACGAAGGATCATTTCTGATAACCAAGAAAGATCCTCATCTATAGTGTTAAGATCGATTAGACTGTGAAGCACATCAAAGACTATCGAGATGTCTGATTGAAGCAAACGTGTCAATTACTCAATTGGGCTATCAGATTGAGCAACGTTGGTAAAGACAACAAATGAAATATGGGCCATTGTCAGATCAGAGGAAGTGAATGATGAAAAGCAGATTGGATCAAGATTTAAAGATTCAAACAACAAAAAGCAAGAATTTGTAAGAGCACTTGCAAGAGAGAACGAAGCAGAAATGTGAAAATTTCAAGCCCTAATTGTCATACTTATAGACACGCTAGAAGGTAGAGCAAGCGACACACAATGTTCTCTCGAGTTCCCTGTAGCTGTTGAGGTCAAATCAGCCAGAATTTTTACTCGTTGTAAATTTGAATTTACCAACAGCTAATAGGGGGCATTTATTTACACCCTAATTTTGAAAGGGCTGGGACGATGCTGTTTTGAGCAAACTCCCATGTGTATAACACGTGAGGTCTCTCTCAAGGAGAATTAAGCCTTTAGATGCTAAAGTAACAGCTTCTCGAGCCTAGCATCCTGAAGAAATGATCACCCAGACAAGGGTATCAACCACTCAAGGACTCGATATGGTTGAAGGGTAAAAGGAACTTAAGTTCACAGGACTGCCAAAAAGACTGCAAGACAGGTGGTTTTGAGGCTTGAGGTGGTTACTTGGAGCGCAATCTCAGATACTTAGGCACGAAGCTTATTCCAAGTGAATGTGGGGAGTCTTGAAGGGACTTTCCCTAGGATTATGGAAATGGGCACTAAGGAATTCCCTCCAATACTGAATAATGATATGTTCATTGATATCTTGCGCGCACAAGAGGAAGCTTAGTGGTTTGACGTGAGAAGTGTTGCCGTTGAATTAGGAGCAATAGTTATTTTACATTTTCTATAAATATAGGGCTCTGGTTAGTCCAAAGAAACAATGGCAACACAATACAAATCTTTATCATGTTTTTTTTTTTACAGCACACTTGTGCTTTTTTCTTAGGAGTAGCGGAATTTAGCATAGCTTAGCTTAACATAGAACTTGTTATACTTGCTTCATCAGTTATACAGTTTCTCCTGCTTCAAGTGTGAACTTCTAGTTTTAATCTATTCTCAAATTTTGATGATTTGAAGCTTTAGTTTAAGGCTTTGAAATCCAAGGCTTGACCTTGATTGTGTTGATCTTAATACTACTGTCACTGCTAAATAAGTCAGGTGAACTTAGGTTCACGCCATTATTTAGGGCTTTGACGGCCAAGGCTTAACCTTGATTTCTTTGGTCCTAATTCAGTGACCTAAAATTGGTTTGCTTCACCTTATTCTTGTCGGGCCTTAACTCATTTGAGTTATTATATGTCAAGAGTGCCAGGCTTAAAAACCTTATTGACTTAGGCTTATAAGTGGACTGCTAAGCTTTTGGGTTTGTCTCCACCTAGTTCCTGACTTTTTAGTGTATGAAGAAAGGTTTATGTAGGCCTTGCTCCATCACTATAACTGCCACTTAAGTATGGTCCATATCCTTTTATTTTCTGTTGACATATATATATACCCACAAAAATACTTAACAAAATTCTTCTTAATTGAAGCACAAGCTGAACTCGTGGTATTACCAAAGTCAGATACACCAACATACTACAACCTTTTGTCCTAAAATGGTGAGTGGTTGAGGTCAAAGATGTGCAGTTCGTATTTAGGCTCACTCCCTAGTCAAAGTGAGTCCCTTTTGCACTTTTGTCTTGTTTATCATTTTATGGCAACCACATCGCGCTTAACTGCAAACAAAATAAAGCGAACAATGACATCTATGATATACATTGTTATGTCTAATAAGAGTTGAAAAGTTGTAGTATTTAAAATTGGGAATTTGAAATCATGATTCCACTTCGTTAGATACTATCATTGTATTTAATTTTATTTGTGAAATTAAAATAGCCCACTCAACACTAATATCCCTCAAGGATGGCCTCATGTGATAAACGTGCGACTTTTAGACTCAAAACAGCATCATCTAAAATCTCTCGAGTTTGGAGTGTAAACAAATGCCCCACTTTTAGTCGTTGGTAATTTCAGATTTTCAACGGGTAAAAAATCTACTTGATTTATCCTTCAATGGCTACAGGAAGCTTAAGAGAGCACTGTTTAACTCTTCAACTGTCTTTAATCTCACGTGTTATAAATATAATAGTTAGGGCTTCAAAAATCTTTACTTTTTGCTCTGTGCTCTCTTTCCATTGCGATCAAGCACTCTGACACTTTTTCTCGGCTTTCAAACCTTTGTTCTTTATTGCTGATTTCGTCCTTGGAGCTTTTAGAATCATTCAGACCACTGATGTTGGCTCAAATTACCTACGCTCTCTTTGCCCCAATCTGCAAGGCTAATAGCCCCTAGGATAATTGACACGCTTTGTTCAATCAGCTATTTTAATGATTTTAGACAAACTCCAAAACTTTATTGACCTTAACTCCCTCAAGGAGGATATTTCTTGGGTGAATGAGAATGATCCATCGTCTTCTTTCAAACCATGTGCCCCAGGACCAATTGTTGACCTCTCTGAGGATATTCCCTTCTCTGAAGATACCCCATCTAGTAAACTAGGGTATCCCCTGTTTGTTACTGCGCTTATGGGTATTCCTTTGGAAGTACAATGAACTAGAGAAAGACCTTCCCTACATGAATTGGGTGGACAACCTCATGTACTGTAAATGGTGGAAAGCGCCTTTGTGTACCATTACAATTACAAGTGCAAAACTAAGGAAAAGAGGGAAAATGTCTCTCCCTCACTATGTTAATGCATGGCAAGTCTGCAGAGTGGCATAGGACTGTACCATGATGGTTTACAAAGTGGTCATAGCGAGTCCCCTGTTAATTTAGCTTTACATCAAAATTTCAAGTTAAACAACCATCTTAGAAAGCCAAAGGCATCAAGTAGTATAACGCATCCCCTTGAGAATCTACAGGTGTTCAAATAAAGCGCCATGTGGTCCTAGACTACCAAGGATCCTTGAGATAAGATAAGCCATCATCTTTTGAAGCTCTGGAATGCCCCCAGTAATACTCGAAGTTTCACCAGGATGCTTTTGGAAGAATCTTGACCAAAAGATACCATGCCAGTTCCTGAGGTTGGCAGTTCACGGAAAAGAACCAGGGGAAGGGTTCCCTATGGCCTTCAAACCGGGGCCACTCTAGCACTAGAAGAAGATGATGAAGAGGAAGTACAAATCTCACAACTAGTGAGGAAAAGAAGAGCCGGACTCTCTCAACTAGGGGCATTGGCGTTTCCATATTAGTTTTTTATTTTTTTTATTTATTCTTCTCTAAGGCTTTCCTGACTTACCCTTACATAATGCCAGGGAACAATAGCTCCAGTCATAGTGGAAGTCCCATAGTCTCCATCAAAGGACATGTGCCAGAGTCTCCTTGAGAAACAAAGTCTATAGGCTCAAGTAATGGTAGAGGAGGGAATATGATCACTTCTGTTCTAGAGTCCCTCATGAGTGACTTGCCCAGGGAAGTTCCTTCTCTAGGTCCTTTGAGACAGAAACTTATTCAGGCCCCATTCCTACTTCCAAGGATGCCCTCAGTCGCCATTGAAAAGATTCATGAAGGTATCACCTCTTACTCTGGTTTATAGATCCTTAACACCTAAACCATGACTTGGTTCTGACAAACAAGTATCATTTTTCAAAGCTTCCTCCTGAGGAAGGTGCCACATGGCTAAGGTACCAAAAACAACTCCTTCTACACCCTCAACTAAAGTTTCAAAGGTGAGTGCTGGTCTTTCATACTGTGGCTCAATTCTAAAGTTGAAATTCATTTCAGACAAATTTGATGTTGCATCAATTAGGTTACATCATCAGGGACCACTCCTCCTCCTATCTCAGCAAGGATTTCATCTCCTGTAGAGAAGCTAGGGACTAATGGAAGACATGCCGTCCAACAATTAGACTAAGATGTCTCTCCAAGACTCCAGAGACTAGGGGAGTTAGCTCATCTCCTTATTCTCTCTTTGGTTGGGGAAGCCAAATATCAAGAAGCTCTTTCCCTTGTGAATGCCTTAAAAGAAGACTCAAATGTGGCACCTACTATTGCCAAAGAACTCGCAGCACTGGAGAGGTGCTTGTCAAAATTTCCTAAGAGGTCCCAGCACTCGTTCAACAGAAGCAGCAGTGTCAAGTTGCTATTAAGGATTTTGGACGCTCAGCTAGCCTCGTAGGCTTACAGCTCTTTTTGAATAACTTCAAGCAGCAAAAGATGTCCAAATAAATCAGTCCAAAATGCGAAGGGCCTAGAGGATCCAGCTCATCACTTGGAGCAACAGTTAAGCTAGCTCAAGGGCCAACTTACATGTCTCAGGCAACAACATATCTTTAAAGGCTTAAGTGCTGGAGAGCTTGAAAAAGCAGCAGCAGAAGACCACAAAGATCAGCTAACCCTTCAAGAAGAAGCCGTCTCAGTGCATCAATGGGTAAATGAAGCAACCAACCAGTTAACATCCATAAAAGAGTCCTTAGTTAGGATTCGGACTCCACATTTTTTAGAATGTACAGTAGTTATAATCCATACAAGTGACTTACTTGTATTGTTTAGTACGTCTCTCGGTTTGGTAGTTCCCTTTACAAGCTTTCAATTACTTAAGGATCATTAAGTTGATCTTCCAGACACTAATATTGAAATCTTGCCAACAACTTAGGAAATTTAAACTCAAGAAATTCCTTGTTAGAATCCAAAATTGTGTTATGCTCGTGATTAGATCACAAGCGTAAGCTAAGTAAATTTTGGATAGATTGAGAGTTAGATGACAGAGAGAAAATGTGACTCAAAAGAGACAATTCTTTGATATTATGATTGAAATCCCTGAAAATACAGCTCAACTACTACTTGTAGCAATTCTAGACATTGAACCTAGACAAGCTAACTAACCGGCTCAAAGAAAATATCTAACTAACTAAAATATCTTCTAACTAACAATGGCACCAAGAACAACTAACTAAGCTGCTAACCTACAACAGCTTATAACAATGCAGATGCCAATTGCAGGTTATTACATTGCAGTAAGGGAAATACGTATAAAGCCATATACTAACATCAACCACAAACCCCACACTTCAACTAAAGACTAATACATCACTCCTCAGCTAAACTAACAGCACATAACAGAACAATATGCAGCAGGACACCACAGCAGCAGCACCAACAGAACTAATCAGCATCACAGCCCATTACAGCTTAATCCTTAAATTCTCGGATCATAACATTCCCTTCCCCTTGAAAACATTCTTGTCCTTAAGAATGGAAATTAGTGATCGTCCATGCCTTACAATGTAACTCTAGATCCTTGACACTCAAAGGACATGACGTGCTTAACATAATCGAAGGACACCGGGTTAAAACCACGCATCCAATCAACACCCAACACCATATCACATCCACCCAAGCGAAGGACTCTGAAATCGTATGTGAACTGATGTTCATGCATAGACCACTGGAAGGCTCGACATTTGTCCTGAGTAAGGGTAGAGTTTCCATTCGCCACGGTCACTGCCAAGGGATGATTCTTGATAACCTCATGTCCCACTTTCGTCACTATTTTTGGATAAATAAAACTATGAGTGCTTCCACTATCTATCAAGATGACAACCGATCTCATGCCTGCTTTCCCTTTGATCCTGATCGTTTTATGCATTCCTTTCCCTATCAAAGCTGTCAAGGAAATCTCCACTTCATCCTTAATGAAAAGTTCTTGGTCAGAATTCTCATATTCAACATCGGTCCAATCACTATCGGACTGCCCTTCGAGGTTAACTCCTCTAACCATCGCGAGAAATTTAGGATTACATTTATGGCCTATTTCATAAGGCTGGCGACACTTAAAACAGAGCCTTTGAGGCCTCTTCTCAAAAGTATTCTTCTCAAAGGGGCGGTTCACTTTGGGTTCATCTCCCCCTTTATGATGTTGTTGCGAGCTTTCTCCTCGATGTTTGGGCCCATCATTGGTTGATAGAAATGTGGCCTCAAACAACTTCACCGTTGCATAAGCTTGGGATAGAGAAGTAGGACCAATTGCCTTCACCAAATTCTTGATTTTAGGCTTTAATCCACTAATAAAACTCGAGACATAAAAGGACTTCTGGGCTTGAGGATTAACAGTTATCATACTTGCTCTGAGATGCTCAAACCTTGTCATGTACTCCTTCACGGTTGTAAATTGAGTCAGCTTGTTGAAGCTATCAACAATATCACTCGAATCTTCATCACCATAGCGTTCACAAAGCTCAATCATAAACTCAGCCCAAGTAAGTGTGGAATTGCTCTTCAATAAACTATAGAGCCAAACTTCATGATCTCCTTGAAGATAAACCGCAGCCAATTCCAGCTTTTCTTCATCGGGAATAGAATAGAAGTGGAAGTATCATTCACATCTCCTTAACCATGAATGTGGTTGCTTCCCATCAAAATTCTCAATTTGTACTCTTGGTTGTCTAAAGCCATGGCTTCTATTACCACAAGTGACTTCATTGCTATGGTTAGGACTAGATTCAGAAGCAATCTGTCCATGTAAATACTGCTTAACAAGGCCTGGTGGATGAACAAAGTGTCCGGCATTCAAGCAAATAGGTCGCGTGTGTGTTGGATCATGTGATGGATCAAAGTGTCCTAAATTTTCATATCTTGATCTAATTTGTACTGCAGGATCAGGTGGACGACCTGAAGGATCTAGAGGGTGATCTTCCTGTCCACAATTCATGCTCGAAGATCGAATTTGCTCTTGATCCAATAGATGTTCACACCAACTGACAGATATTTCAGCATCTGGAACATGATTCCGAGGTCTGTTCTCATCGGATTGAAGATGAACTTGAGATCTAACATTCACATTAGCAACTTGATGTCCAACTTGTGGATTAGCACCAACATTTGGTACTTGTGATTGAAACAAATCAGAGGTTTTCACCAACTGACTTGCAGGCAACAAACCACCAACACTTGCATCTGCATTCTACTTTTGCATCTGATTCTGCAACATAGCAATACGATTTCCAATCGATCCTTAATTCCTTGCAATTGTTGAGTCATTCGACCTTCAATCGCTTGTTTGTTTATTTTAGCAAACCTCACTTCGAACCTCTGCAATTGTTGATTCAATCGATCATCAATCTTTTCATCAAACTCTTTTACTTGTTCATTAATTCAATCAACCAATGCCTCCTCAATTTGTTGCTTTTGCTGATTCAATTGATCAGCCATTTTCTCTTCAAAACTCTGAGTTTGCAGGCCAAAACGCTCATTAAATGTTTGCTCTTGTTCTTTCAACAAATTGTGCAGTCGATCCTCCATTCTTTACTCCCTCTCCAGCTGATCTTGTTTAGCTCTTTGGTCACGCTCAAGCTGATCTTGATTTAGGTGAACAATTAAAGCTTTTATCTATGCATTCAGAACATCAGAAGTTACAAACTGCGGTTCATTCTCTGCATTACCACCAACAACATCAGCATAAGATGGACTTGCTATAGCTTTGGCAGTTCCTGATCTTGTTGTCACACCTCCAGCCATAATTCACTCTTAAACTTCACAATCTGAATTGTTCTGATTGATTCGAACTGACAGCCGCACAATCACCATATTTGATCAATAAATTCTGATATTGCAAGATCAAGTTAAAGAGTCGCAATCTCAACTGAAATCTTGACAAAATCAACCGAATCAAGCTCTATCTGATTGAACTAGATCAAAAATAATCTGATAGCCGCAATTAAACTTCCTTCGGTTTAAAGCTGAGCTAAATTCAGAACTGAGTTTGAAATTTTTTTTTTTTTTTTTCCTTTTGATTACGCACTCGATTGGAAACCAAACGAGGCTCTGATACCAATTGTTACGCTCATGATTGGATCACAAGCGTAAGCTAAGTAAATTTTGGATAGATTGAGAGTATGAGATGAGAAAGAAGTGAATTGAGATGAGAAATTAGAGAGAGTTAGATGAGAGAGAGAAAATGTGATCTCAAAAGAGACAATTCTTTGGTATTATGTTTGAAATCCCTGAAAGTACAGCTCAACCACTACTTATAGCAATTCTAGACATTGAACCTAGACAAACTAACTAACCGACTCAAAGAAAATATCTAACTAACTAAAATATCTTCTAACTAACAATGGCACCAAGAACAACTAACTAAGCTGCTAAGCTACTGCAACTTATAATAATGCAGATGCCAATTGCAGGTTATTACATTGCAGCAAGGGAAATACGCATAAGGACATACCACAAACCCCACACTTCAACTAAAGACTAATACATCACTCCTAAGCTAAACTAACAGCACATAACAGCGGCAACCGAACAACAACAACATAACAATATGCAGTAGGGCACCACAGCAGCAGCACCAACAGAACTAATCAGCATCACAGCCTATTACAGCTCAATCCTTGAATTCTCGGATCCTAACAAATTGAAGGCGCATATTTCTTAAGGAATCTCCCATTAATGGCCCTAGGGTGAGTTCTTCAATCCAAATCCTGGAGTAAGTAAGCATTTACTCCAAATATCTCTATGACTTTGAATGGACCCTCCCAATTTGGGGACCACTTCCCAAAGATACGGGCTTTCTGGTCAATGGGCAATACCACTTTCAAGACCAAGTCCCCTAAGTCAAGGGACCTTAATTTGACCTTTTTGTAATAGGCATTAGCCACTTTTTCTTTTGTTTTTTTTTTTTTTTTTTGGCTTTTCCAACTTGTGAAGAGTGTGAAGCCTATCTTGATCTAAGTTAGTCAATTCATCTATCATAGCTTACTCGTATTCAAATTCAGAAAACCTCCCTCGATGAGCCAATCTAATAGACTGAACCGTGATGTCCATTGGAAGTACATCGTCATTACAATATAATGGAAGGGGGTTACCCTAATTGCATCACATTTGGACATTCGATATTCCCAATGAGTAGTCATGCCACCTTCTAGGATTATCCTCCAATCATTTGCTTAATATTGACCTTTAGTGTCTTGTTAATAAACTCGGCTCAGCTATTTGCTTGGGCATAGTAGGGTATTGAATTCAATATTTCAATGTTTAAACTCTTGGTAAAAGCTTTAACCTAAGATTCATTACAAACCTAGCTATGGTCTCTAGGATTCCAAACCTACATAGGATATATTCTTTGATAATATCAATCATAACCTACTAATTGATATTTCAATATGGCTTAGCTTCCACCCATTTTGTAAAATAGTCTATGGCCATAAGAACATATTGTTGGAAAATATTTGAAAAATATTCTCTAAAATTGGCTAGAGTGGTGCAACGGAGTAAATTTAAAATTTTTTATTATAAATCTTGGGATCTTTAATCTAACATATCCATAATGACATAGAACATCTAAGCATGGTAAACGAGAGAGTAAAAAGAATAAATAGAAATACGAAAATTAAAGGTATGCATAAAAAGAATGGAATCAGAAATACCTAGAATGTAGACCGTAGATGTTGCCTAGGAGGAATCATCAAGACTGTAGGTTCTGCTCTGCAACGACCCATTGAAATCCGTAGTGTGGGCTAGAAAAATATTTACTTGTAAAATTTCAAAGAGAAATTCTACCTTTTTTAATTTTCCAAAAAGTCAAATTATATAGAAATTTTGGGATGCTAAACTGAATTTTCAAGACCTCCGTTCATAATAGGGTGATGGGTAGAAAATTTCTTTATTTCTCAATGTGGGATTGGAGAAAACGAAACAAAAACCATATTTAAAATCATCCAAAACAGTGTCATATAGAAAATGCGTGCTTCCTTTTTAGCTACATCAAAATTGCCATGTGGAGGCTTCCAATTCGTCCATGCCATTAGCCACGGATGGCTGAGCAGGATCGCCCTAGTGTGAGGCACGTGTCACGCACTGGTTGGCCCATTTGTGCCCACGTAGATCGCCATTGTGGATAGATTAGGGATATTAGCGCACGACATGTGCCATGCGCTGATGGACCTGAAGCAAGAGGTGCGGATCGCAACTTGTATTCTAAACGTGATTTTTTTTTTTTTTTTTGGTGTTTAAATTCCTACTTGTAAAAATTCATCTCATGAATATTATTTGTTTAGAAAAATAAATTTATTCATCTTATGAATTCACTTAAATATTTTTCAACCGCTGTACTTCTTGAGGCTTGCAGAGGAACTTAAGGAACAATTTAATTTGAACTTCAAATAAGTCAAATCTAATTATCAACTCTTGGTAACATTGGTTGCCATTTAGTCATATTTAATTTCACTAAATAAATATTAATGCACTCTAGAAATAAATATAATTATTCAATAATTCTCAAATGACTTTTACAATAACAATTAACCCCTCTAATAAATATCTATGAAAAATAACTTTTACTACTTCATTATTTTTATCATATCTTTTGAATAAGTCATTAATATAAAAGCATATTTTGTATTGATTCCAAATGTCAAACACTCGGAACACTTTGGCCAAAGTTTTTTTGAATTTATTCAGGCACGAGTAAATCCACTAAGAGGATATCTGTATCTCATAAGAGACTATAGATTCCATATTGAATGTTTTGCTCTTGCTGCACCTAATGCTATCGCTTGATGTACAAAGGATGTTGGCCCACTAAATGAAACCTCACATTTCATTATCCCAAAATTACACACACCACATGCAAGAGTCTAAGACAATCTCAAAATTTAGAGTTATTGTTTCAACGAAAAGAATTAGTTGTGCTTTATTGCAGTTATGAAATAAATGATTTAGGTGGTCCGGCTCAATGTTTGAATCTCATTGACAAACATCAGCATGACACTGGATCCTTATCCACATGACCAAGATAGGTAATCTGAAGTATCATTTTTTTCCAATAATTAGCAACATAGTCATGGCAAAAAATAGGCAACTCGACTAGGCGAGCTCTAGGACATCCCGTAGAAAAACGATGGAACAAAAAAAAGGAAACAAGTAACAACAGGCAACACCTGGGTCCCAATCACAACAGGGCAAGACATACTTAAAAAAAAAAAAAAAAAAACTGGAAAATGGGACCGGCTCTGGAGATGGATATCGGGTACTGGCCTTGCTGCCAGTACTAGGAGTGACGATCACATGGGACAACTTCTAGACCAGCTCTGGAGACAGAAATCTAGTACTAGCACTGGTGTGGTATTGGAGGTGGAGACCCGGGTCCCCCACAGACCCACGAAGAGAGCACTGGAGGCGGAGTTGTGGAACTGACGCCGATATATTATAGTCTACTCAGACAAGCTGTCAAAGTTATCACCAAAAACGAGCATGCTTTGAGAACATATCACAAATTTGATTTAAGTCTATCTTTGGCACAATCTTATTGACCACTTAAACCAAACTTGACATATTATTTTGTACCACGTCCATCTCATGGGATGTTTTAGAACACAATCTCATGTATATTTAACTTGTAAAATATAATCATACAATAAATAATTAAAATAATTTTATTTAATTAATATTTAATATAAAATAATTGAGTTTTTAGGATAGTGGTTCGAACATATATGAATGCTACTTGCTAGAAGGAGAATGATATCCCCCCATATTGTCCATTCCCCATCCTTGAAAGGGCCATAGTTTAACTATACCATGCATCTCAGCTACATGGACTTTTGGTACATGTCCATGCTTTTGGCAAGCTCTGCACCCATTAGCATATTTGATATTGTTATCCATCATTAATGGCCAATAATAGTCATAACATCTGAGGAGCTAATGCATCCTATTTCCAGCCAATGGCTTCCACAAATTCCTTCATGGGTTACAACCTTCACTAGTATTTCTTTTATCTAAGTCTAGACACTTGAGAAGCATTCTATTGGCATCCCATTTGTATACTTCTCCAGTTTCATCATCAAGATGGTGTATATGAGCCCTCATTTTCATTTTTCTGTCTTTGACATAGTCACGAGGGTTCTTGAAGTATTCCATCAAGGGCTTCCTCTAGTCCTTCAGCTGACTTGTGACAAATTGTTGCGCTTCAAAGCATTCCAAGCATTCACTTGCAATTACCTTGCTTTCAGTGCTTAGTGACTCATTGATCTCACGGTCATGATCTAAGACCTTGGTCTCAATGACCATAGTTTCCTCACACCACGTCCATGGTAGTTTATACCCAAAAGCTAATTGGGCCAAAACATTGGCTGCCTTGTTCTGTTCACAAGGTCTATGTTCAAATTGAACACCATTAAACTTACTTAACATACCTTGCACCATTGAGATATACTTGTTCGAGGTGTCACTTAAACAATGAAATTGCCCTTTTATTTGGCAAATCACAAATTGTGAATACCCCTCAAAATGATATTAGAGACTCGCATTTCTAGAAGAGTTTTCAAGCTAGTAATCAATTCCTCATACTCATCCATATCGTTAGAGCACTTGCCTACCAAGGTAAGAACAAGCTTAATGATAATCTTGGTTGGGGACTCAATCATAATCCCTGCTCCGGCATGTGATGTGGTCCTTGATCCGTCAAAATATAATTTCCAAGAGGCCATTTCAATTACCAAGAGTTCACCTAGCTCATGCATTGCTAGTTTGAATATATGGGTGGTCAGCCAAGAAGTCTGCTAGGGCTTGACCCCTGACAGACTTATGTGATACATAGATTAATTCAAACTGAAGTAGAGCAATGCTCCGCTTATTTAATCTTCCTCTCACTATTAACATATATTTAAGGACATATGTTTGAGCAGCCACATAAATGGTAAATGCTAAAAAGTAATATCTTAAATTTACGAATGTATAATACAGAGATAGATATAATTTCTCAATGGAAGGATATCTGATTTTGCACTCGTTTAAACAATGGCTTAAGTAGAACACAGCCTATTCATACCCCTGCTCATTGTCTTGTATAAGCAAGCAAGCAATTAACTCATCAGAAGTAGAGACATAGATCTTTAATGGTTTGCCCTACTTATGTAGAATCAACACTGGGGGCTTGATTAAATAGTTCTTGATGGCCTCAAAAGGTTCTTGGTGTGGCTCCGCTCATTTGAAGTCTTTTTCATACTTGAGCCTTAGTAATGGAGAGAAGACTTTAGTCCTTCATAGGACATTTGAAATAAAATATCTTAGGAAATTAACCTACCCCAAGAAGCATTGGAGCTCCATTTTGCTCAAAAGCGGTCTGACCTCTTGAGTGGCCTTACCTTTATTTATATCAACCTCAAACCCCCTCTGGTGTACTAAGAAGCAAAGGAAATTCCCAGCACAAACTCTAAAGGCAGACTTCACTGGGTTCATTTTGAAGTTGTGGTTCCTCATTTGAAGTAACGCATTTCTGAGGTCCTCCAAGTGTTCAACTTGGGAATTCGACTTGGCCATGATGTCATCTATTTAGACCTCCGTGGTCTTGCCAATAAGGTAATGAAAGATCATGTTCATGGCTCTTTGGTAGGTGACTCCAACATTCTTTAATTCAAATGGCATGGCCGCCCATTCAAAGGTCCCTATTGACCCAGGACATCTAAAAGCGGCTATGTGGGTATCTTTTGAAGTAATCATGACTTGGTAATACCTGCAATAGCCATTCATAAAAGATAATACCTCATGCCTCGAGGCTGAATCAATAAGGACATTAACTATAGGAATGCAATATTCATCTTTTCAGGTGGTTGCATTTAGATCTTTGAAGTTAATACATACTCTATTTTTGCCGTTCTTTCAATAACATGAATGATATTAGCCAACCAGTCAACATACATGGTTGTTCTGATGAATTTGGCCTTCAAGACTCTCATTTTCCTCCTTGATCAAATATATAACTTCTTAGGACATTCTTTTCTAGGCCTAAATTATGGGCTTTAAGCTTGGCTTTATTGGTATCCTATGCTCAACCACTTTTTTTGTCTAGGCCAGGCATCTATTGATGGTCCCAAGCAAAGTAGTCCCCAAACTCGAGCACCAAGGTCTAGTACTACTTCCTTTGCTCTTATTAAAGTATAGCACTCACATAGGTAGGCCTTGGGTCTTCTATTAAACCCAAGTTAACGTCAAGGAGAGGGGTCCTAAACTTCATCCCTCAAGTTCTCCATTTCAGCCAGTGCTATTCTTGGGTTAGATAACTCCAACTTTGCAATGGCTAAGCAAATGGCCCTTCGGACCTTTATTGGGAAGTCTTGGATTCCCTAAGACTGCCCTCCATAAGGCTTCTTGCACACCTTGAAGGTTCCCTTCATCTAGAAGTGCTCTCATGCATCCCCAGAAGTTAGAGCCATCTAACTCCACATCAACTCTATCTACCTTAGCCTCAGTGAGAGGGCTCTCAAGGATGGCTATCAGTTCTTTATGTTGGGCAATTTGAGGAGTAGTCCTTCTCACAGCTAATGGTCCTATGTTGTCCTCATTGAAATTTCCCTCAACAAAGTAGGAGAAACCCACGAATGGCTTTTAATCTGCCATAACAACCTCATATTTGTCATGGTTCGAGAAGATTTACAACTAGTAAAGTGAAGAAGAAATACAATAGTTGACATGTAGCTAGTCTCTCCTAAGTAATGCATTGTAGATTGAGGTGGTATCCACTATAAAGAATGTTGTCAACTTACTCAAGTTGCCAACAATGAATTCAATCAAGATAACCCCTTCAAACTTGGTGGTGGCCCCAGAAAAGCCACAGATTGCCACATCCAAAGTTATCAAGTCATCTCGAGATTCACCAATAACCTCCAACACAAAGGAAGACATTGATAGTGTTGGGAAAAATAATAAATTTTGTGGGAAAAGTAAACTTTGATGCAGACTATTGGATTCATAGTGCTCAACTATGGTCACAATAATAGGCACCTATTAGAGCACTTAGAGTAGGAGACTCTTCTCTCTACCTAAGCCCCTGGTTGAAGAGTTACGCTTCACGACACCTCACGTGCCAGAGTTCCCAGCAATATGTTTATCTCTATAAACCCTTTGCCTTAATACTAGTTGTTGGGATGAATTTCAAAAATTCTTCTTAATTTTATAAAGTTTACGCGGCGGAACGGGCTTAGAATTCATAATTCTAAACCTATGGTTGATTTAAAATTCCTAATTTTAAATCTATATATTTAAATTCATAATTTAAATCTACAGATCTAAATTTTTAATTTAGATCTATAGGCCTTTTACTCTAATACATTCATAACAATACTTAAACTCAAACAGGCATAATAACAGATACTGTAAATAAATAGAAAAGCGAAAACTAAAAGATGAACGACAGAAGAACATACCAAGAAAATCAAGACCCCCCGATCTTCTACGCAATGACCTCAAACTATCAGAGGGTGGGCTCTGAAAAATATTATACTGAGGAAAGAAAAATTTCAACAGGAATTTTTCTCTACAATTAGGTCTCCGAAACTATTTCCAGAAATCCTAAAACAGGTTTCAAAATTGAATACCAAGCCTCGGAATAAGCACCTCCATTTATAGGAGCATACCAGAGCGAAAAACTCCAATTTTTTTTTTTTTTAATGTGGGATTGCCCAGTTAAAAATAAAATGCATCATTTCATAGCCAAAAGGAGGCAAAACGCGTTGTTTCAAACCCAGCTCAAATCGCGCATTCATTTAATTCAAAATACGTGACATGTGGCAGTGTCCCATTGGTCCTCGCCTGTGCACACGGATTACCCAGGGCACGACCCACGTGTCGCGCACTGGGTTGTCAGATCCGAAGCACACGGATTGCCACTGTTTTAAACACGATTTTATTTTATTTTATTTTTTGTTTGCCTTTGTTTCCTACATTTAAAAATTTATTTTATGAATTTTAATTTCCTAAAATTATTTTATTTTATATTTTTAATTTTATTCATCTCATAAAATAATGTTTGGCAAAATTAACTTTACCCATCTTATGGATAAATAATTCATCTCATGAATTCTTTAATATTTTTTCGATGACAATAAATACAGAGGCTTGCTCATGGACCTTAGGGGCAATTTAAATCTAGCTCCAAATGAGTTAAATTAATCATCTCATTAAATAATTTAATTACTATTTAATTAAACTTAATTGCACTAAATAAATCTCATTGCACTCCAGATTTAAATTATTTATTCGATATCTCGCTAATAGACTGTATTAATAATAACAACCCCTCCACTAAATGTCTATGACAAAGGATAAATATAACCACTACCATTATCCATCTCGCAGCTTCTCCATTAGTTACTATTCAAATATTTGCGAATCAACAAAGGGGACATCTGTATCTCATAAGAGACTGTAGATTTCCTATTGAATACCTGATCCTTGTCACACTTCATGCCGCTACCCAGTATATTTGGGATTTCAATCATTCGTTTGGACCTTACTTATAGTACACCAAAGTAACTAATGCTCCATGCACAAGTCCAGAATACCCTCAGAATTTAGAGTCGTCGTTCAAATAGTACAATATGAATTACTCATTTCCGATAGCAGTCTAGAAATAAGTAATTGACATGGTCCAACTCAGTGTGTCAATCTTATTAAACACACTAACCTAACACTTTTGGATCTCCATCCACATGACCAAGACAAGTCATCTAAAGTGTCACGCTATGTTCTTAACATACAAGGGGTCCAAACTTGTCTTCGATTACGAGTCTTTCAAACAACAATCCATACCATTTGTTCCAAGTCTATCTGTGGCTTAGTTTCATGAACCACTTAGAACAAATATATAAATTGTAGTATGAGGACTACACCCATCTCATGGATGTTTCCAAAAAGAAAATCACATGCAGTATAAATTCTCGCTTATACAAATTTAACTATAAAATGACTGGGACTTCAATCTTATTTATTAATTAAAATAATATATCCAAAATAAATCTGAATTTTTTGGACACTATTCCTAACAATCTCCCACTTGTCCTAAATCCAATTTATGACAAAGTCCATACTCACCTCTTTTGAGTTTGAGCCAAAAGTCCACTGAGCCTAACCCTTAGTGAGCACAAATACTGTATTGTGAAGTCAATAATACAATACTGCTTGACATTCCTTTCACTAATGGCTCCCACTCCAAGGGTAAAGACATGCTTAGACGTCTAACATCTATCATATTTATTTGACAGGAAGTCTTAAAACAATATATCCAACTGGAACCAGCTCGTCACTTTTAAAGATCTGCATAGGATCTCTAGTTCTTCTCAAGAACTAGAGAAAACCCTTCACTATCACCCAGTCCATTGGACCCAGGTTAGACTAACACCTGCTTACTATACCATAGCATAGTGGACATCAAGTTTCATGCACAACATGGCATACCTGAGGCTCCCACTGCCAAAGCATATGGGATATTCCTCAATTACTTCTCCTCTTATGGTGTCCTAGAACACTACTCAAAAGAGAGAGGGCCTCCATGATATACCTTGACAATGTCTTGTCAATGCAAGTTGTTAGAGAGAGATCCAACATCGTACTCTTACGACCTTGCAAAAGCTTAATCCTAAAGGTAGAGTTGGCTTCTCCCATGTCCTTCATAATGAGCTTTCTTGACAACCAAACCTTTGCAGCTAATGGCACCTCTACATCATTCTCAATGAGTAGAATATCGTTCACATATAATAATAAGAAAGTCACTACTTCCTCTTAATGTCATTTTTACACGCATAGTTCGAGCAACCAGATGAACAAAATTAGAAAACTGAATTGCTTCATTGTGGCTTCAGATTTAGTGCCACGGTCAACCATTAAGGCTCCCGTTATGAACCTGTCAGGTGTCCTGACAATCCTTCCACTGCACCTAAGCTCTTGTGTACTTAGAAGATTCTCATTCCTATCAGTACGAATGCGTCCACTATGTCTTAAGTTGTATCTAGGTGTTCATAATTTTTGTCATTTTCCTTTTAATGCTATTTTGCTTTTGTTTTTTTTGTTTTTTTGGTAGTTTACTTGCAAAATTCTTCTCTAAGTATTTTGCATTTTTCAAGTATATAAGGAGAACAACATTAATAAATCATAAACACATGTTTCTTAATAAATAAAAATTCTATTTCTTATAATAAAGGTTCACAACCATATTCAAACTGAATAACAATTATTCTTCAAACCACATAAATCAAACTCCTGTTCAATTTAGGTACAAATCAATAAGAATTTTTAAGAAGCAAAAACAAAATTTTGACACTAAAATCTAAGCTATAGCTTCCTACTACTAAGGATGCTACTCTTGGACCGCCTTTAGCTGTCAGGTACAACTCCCATCATGTAGCCTCCTGGTTGGCTTGAGCCCCTGTAACATATTACAGACTTGGTCAGTTAAACATAAGTCCACACACCAGGAATTTGGTAGACTCAAAACTACACAAGACTTAAATCAAAGAGATATCAACATATATTCACCAGATGGTTAAGCAGTCTTTGCAAGAAGAGTAGCCATGTACTTTACGCAGTTTCTCTTCCAGCGGCCCATCTTTCCACAAAAGTAACACTTTCCTTTTACTGACCTTTTATTATGATTAGTAGCTACACTAGTAACCTTGCCTTTGCCTTTCTTTCCAGTCAGTCCTTTTGTTGAGTTTGCTCCCACTAGCCCTTGATACCTGAGTCAAGTGGACACTCCCCTTGATTCGCATAACACCCCCTACTACCTGTAGCTCCTTTATCGTCTCAGGAAAAGAATAATCCTTATTATTTATGGTATAGTTGAGCCTGAGCTAAGTAAAAGAGCTGGACAGAGAGTTGAGGATGATGTCCTACTGAGACTGACTATCAATCTTAGCACCTAAAATCTCTAACTCAGACAAGCACGTTATCATTTTCATGACGTGCTCCTGAACTGGGGACCCTTCTGACACCCTCATGTTCAAAAGCTTCCTCAGCAGCTCTTGCCTAACTGCCCTATCTTGACCACCAATCATTTCATTTAAATGTTTGATCATCTCAACTGCTGTTTCCATCTCAAGTATCTGATGCTTAAGTACATTGGTTACGAAGGCCAAAATGTACCATCTAGCTAACTCATTGGCCTTATTTCAGGCTTCATAACGCTCTTTAATAGCAGCTACTGAATTATTAGCGGACACCGTAGGTCGAGCTTTAGTGAGAACAAACTTATGACCCTCATGTATTAATACTATGTCCAGGTTCATTTTTCAGGTGAAGTAATTCGGTCCAGTTAAGGCATTATCTTTTCAGAATTGAATGAAAAGCACCAGTTGCAGCCATTTCAAAAACATTATAAATGCAAACAATCGTGTAACTACCTTATATGAGTCATGTATAATGCAGTGATATATATTCTTTCAATTTAGCATACACAATAAGTCAGATATCTACCAAATTGTACTATCATGCATACAATGCTAACCCAAACACACCACTCCTTACTCCTTGGCAGCGGGGTCGCACGAAGCTAGTTCAGGTGAGAACTATTCTTAATTAACTTATTTTCTTGTAACTCTAACTAAACATGATTAACTCACCACTTTACCTTAGTCTCTAACATGACACAACAGAGCTCATCGGGGAGGTTAATGCATCACGCTAGTCAAGTGTAAACCATTATCCAAACCTCCATACAAATACACGAAATACTCTATGGCAGCGTGGTCACATTGGTTCTTTGCACTTTGGTTTATCCTAAAGAAGTCTAACCCTGTAATCTGCAAATCGACATCCTCCGCAGGGAGGTCTATCGATCTATTATATTGCTAAACCGGTAATAGAGACCATGAGGTTATAACAATTAAAACCTCAACAACACATGATTTTTATAACAAGTGGTTTTTTTAATTAACTTGCACTTACAACCCGGATTATCTCATAACCCCTTTTAAAATCTCATTCTAAAATTAAACAAGATTAATTAATTTATTTATTCAAAGTATTATCTTTTTAAAGTATGGATTATCTCATAATCTTACTTTAGAATCTCATTCTAAAACTAAATAAATTAATATAAAATGATTTAATTTTTTATTTAAAATAATATTGAAATTTTGATTATCTCATAATCCATTTTTACAATCTAATTCTAAAATTAAATTAATTACTGAAATTAATTTTATTTGAAATTAGTAACATCTTACAATTTAGAGTATCATATGGTCTACTTTAGAATCTCATTCTAAGAGTTAAATAAGCTTAGACTATCAGATAGTCTACTTTAGAATCTTATCCTAAAATTTAACTTTTATACTAAAAATAAAGTTAACGATTTAGACTATTTCATAATCTATTTTAAAATCTTATTCTAAGACTAATTTAAAAATAACTTTTATGTAAAATAATATTGATTCACAACTTAGATTATCATATAATCGAATTTAGAATCTCGATCTAAAAGAAAATTAATTAATAAAATAATTAATTAATAATTATTATACAAATCAGTAAATAAAATTTTAAAAAAATTTAATTACTGATGTTGACGTCTGCATGATGCTTGCTAACGTCAGCAGCTGAAGTGTCAGAAATTTTTTTTTAAACTAAAATATTGATTTGAAAATAAATTTAATATAATATCATTAGATCAATTTTATCCGATTTCGTATAAAATAATCGAATCTAATCTGATTAATCAATTTTATGTATTATTGTTAAGAATATTTGAATCTAATCTTATTAGACCAATTTTGTCCGATTTCGTAAATCATGACTGAGAACGAACAATCTTATTATACGAACAATATAATCACAAATTTATGGGCTGTTCCGAATTAACGATTAATTCATTAATGATTTAAACAATTTAAATCATTACTATAAACAACCTAATTAACTATTAAATCTTTTAACAGATTTAAACAATTTAAATCATTACATTAAAATATTCTAATTAACAATTAACTACTTTAATGATTTAAACAATTTAAATCACTAATTCAAACAATCATCTTAATTAGCTGTTAATTTTTTATTGATTTAAACAATTTAAATTGAACCTCAAATTAAATTAATTTTCCTTCTTAATAAAATCTCTATTTTATTAAATCGATGATTTGTCTATTTCGATCTTATTATACCTATTTGTGTATATTATGAATGTAATTAGAGGCTGGCTCTGATACCAATTGTTGAGAAAAATAATAAATTTTGTGGGAAAAATAAACTTTGATGACGACTATTGGTTTCACAGTTCTCAACTATAATCACAACAATATGCACCTGTTAGAGGCCTTAGAGTGGGAGACTCTTCTCTCTACCTAAGCCCCCGGTCGGAGAGTCATGCTTCGTGACACCTCAGGTGCGAGAGTTCCCGGGAATAGGTTTATCTCTATAAACCCCTTGCCTTAATACCGGTTGTTCGGATAAATTTCAAAAATTCTTCTTAGTTTTATAAAGTTTATGCAGTGAAACGGGTTTAGAATTAATAATTCTAAACCTAGGGTTTAAAATTCCTAATTTTAAATCTACATGTTTAAATTCATAATTTAAATCTACAGATCTAAAATCTTAATTTAGATCTACAGGCCTTTTACTCTAATATATTCATAACAATACTTAAACTCAAATAGGCATAATAACAGATAATGTAAATAAATAGAAAAGGGAAAACTAAAAGAACAAGGAAAGAAGAACATACCTGGAATTGCTCCAATTATAAAGAATACCAAGAAAATTGAGACCCCCCGATCTTCTACGTAATGACCTCAAACTGTCCAGAGGGTAGCCTCCGAAAAATATAAAACTAAGGAAAGAAAAATATCAACGGGAATTTTTCTCTCCAATCAGGTCTCCGAAACTATTTCCAAAAACCCTAAAACTTGTTTCAAAACTGAATACCAAACCTCGAAATAAGCACCTCTATTTATAGGAGTATACGGAGCGAAAAAATCAAAATTTTTTCGATGTTGGATTGCTGAGTTAAAAACAGAACGCATCATTTCATAGCCAAAAAGAGGTAAAGCGAGTCATTTCAAACCTAGCTCAAATCGCGCACTTATTTAATTCAAAAGGCGTGACACATGGCAGCATCCCATTGGTCCGCGCCCGTGCACGCGGATTGCCCAGGGCAACATCAGATCAGAAGCACATGGATCGCTACTGTTTTAAATGCGATTTTGATTTTTTTTTTTTCTTTTGCTTTGTTTTCCACATGTAAAAATTCATCTTAGGAATTTTAATTTCTTAAAACTACTTTATTTTATAATTTTCAATTATATTCATTTCATGAATAATGTTTGGCAAAATTAGCTTTACCTATCTCATGGATATAATTAATCTCATGCATTCTTTAATATTTTTTTGATGGCATTAAATACAGAGGCTTGCGCAGGGAACTCAGGGATAATTTAAATCAAGCTCCAAGTGGGTTAAATTAATCATCTCATAAAATAATTTAATTACCATTTAATGAGACTTAATTCCACTAAATAAATCTCATTGTACTTTATACTTAAATTATTTATTCGATATCTTCCTAGTAGAGTGTATTGATGATAACAACCTCTCTACTAGATGTCCATAGCAAAGGATAAATATAACCACTACCATTATCCTTCTCACGGCTTCTCCATTAGTTACCGAATCGCCCCTCACGGAATAATTCATTTATACTTGAACACATTCACAGTATAAATTCCAAATGTCAAACACTAGGAATACTTTTGCCAAAGTTTTCGAACTATTCAAATATTTGCGAATCAACTAAGGGGACATCTGTATCTCATAAGAGATTGTAGATTCCCTATTGAATACTTGATTCTTGTCACACTTCACGCTGCTACCCAGTGTACGTGGGATTTCAGTCATTCATTTAGACCTTACTTACAACAAAGTAACTAACGCTCCATGCACAAGTCCAGAATACCCTCAGGATTTAGAGTCGTCATTCAAGCAGTACAATATAAATTACTCATCTCCGATAGTAGTCTTAAAATAAGTAATCCACATGGTCCAACTCAGTGTGTCAATCTTATTTAACACACTAACCTTACACTTTTGGATCTCCATTCGCATAACCAAGACAAGTCATCTAAAGTGTCACGTTATAGTCTTAACATACAAGTGGTCCAAACTTGTTTTCGACCACGAGTCTTTCAAACAACAATCTATACCTTTTGTTCCAAGTCTATTTGTGGCTTAGTCTCATAAACAATTTAGAAAAACCATATAAATTGTAGTATGAGGACTACACCCATCTCATGGATGTTTCCAAAAAGAAAATCACATGCAGTATAAATGCTCGCTTGCACAAATTTAACTATGAAACGACTGGGACTTCAATCTTATTTACTAATTAAAACAATATATCCAGAATAAATTTTGATTTCAGGACACTATTCCTAGCAGATAGCTGCACCATTATCCACTAAGACTCTATTCATCGAGATGCCATCAAATTTGGATTTGATGCATAGATGAGTAATGTGTTTTTTGGCAGTGGTAAGATCATCAAACATCATCTTCATCATGTTAGGAAGATTATCGATTGACTTAGATGTTAGAGTTTTACATTAAAAGATAAGTATCAGAATTACCTTTGGGGCTGTTACTTCAGCCGCAAGCTCCACCAAGGGATTTTCATCTATTGCTATTACATCCCCTTCGAGGATCCCCCGTGTCTTAGTTTCCACAAACTCCAAGGATGGAGTAAGGCAAATCTAACATTAGCTTGTTCAAGGAGTGACCCAATTGGTATCTAAATCCCTTGGCTTGTCTCATTTTATGGACTGTCATCTATCCGTATCTCCTGGTCTTGAGATTTATCTTTTGGTTCAACCATTGGGTAAGTATTCCTTGTGGAAGTCATTCTCCATATGAGATCATATTGGACTGACACAGTCTAGAGGTTCCGCTATGTTGGCAAGCTAGTCCCACTAAGATTCTTTTCCTTCTGAAGATGAGAAACTAGCCCAACTCTCTAGCTTCTTTCATGGTGCCCTTAGCATTAGTAGCTAAAGGTTTTGCCTCACCTGTTGGATCCTCAAGATCCATGAATTCGGCATAATTATCCTCGTCGGCTTTGTCTTCATAATCAAAATCCTTAGCCAAACAAATATCAAGTAACGCTCTTCGTTTTTCTGCCTTCATTCGAAGTAGCCTCCTCTTTTGACTTCTTGTAAGGTTAGAAGAACCGGCATTTTCTTGCTTAAGCTAGTTTCTCCTCCACACATTACTAATGTGAACCCCAGAGGGTTTTTATCGTGGTCTCTAATTGGTGTCTACTTCAATCAGGTGGTAGTTAGGGTTCCTCTGATGATGCTTGGTCCTCATGGTCACTCAAGCCTTTCGACTGACAATCTTTAGTTGGCTCGTACATGTGGGACTTCTCAAATGGCATCTTTACCTCCAAGAGTGGATTTGCAAGGTAAATGTATTGAGGGAGGAGCTTGAGCTTCCTAGTTACCCTTGTATCTTCCCACAATAGACGTGCCATAATTTGTAGGATACGCTTGCCAAGTTTTGACATATCCTTTCTCTGTTTGTCAAGTTAGAGATTGGCCCAGAAAAATTGCTGATTTCCAAGCCAATTCCTCAGCTGCTGAAAATAAAATGACTGACTTACTACGGAGTTTAATTAGTAGGTTTCTAGAGACTTAACATTTGATGATGGGAAGGAGCTCAATTATAAGCCAATGACATATCTGATCAGCCAATGCACTCTCGGATGCAGGGAATCTCAATATTCCCTCAAGAACCAACCAAGGGAATAGGTTGTTTCCAACCCTTGCCTTCTGAATGTCATTCAAAACCATTGTTCTCTTGAAAGAGGGCAGATGGTCAGTTCGAACAACCTTCAATTATCCCAAGTGAAGGTATTAATAACATTAACTTAAACAAGACTGGGGAAAGGGTCTTATCAACAACCATCTATCCTTCTCTAGGGAAGATTAATTCCCTTTTCTCAATGAAACCTAGAACTACGTTTATAAAGATTACCCAATTCCTTGTTGAGTAAGTGAGCGAGTCATGCCATTTACAATATACATTTCCCTTTAATGTATTTGGGTCAGGTTTCATGTGTTTTCCCTAATCTTGAGATTATTGTTCCCCTCAAGTCAATCAAATATAATGTCGGTTCTTGAGAGATCAAATGAGTATTTTCTCAAGTCTTGAGACTGGTTTAACTTCCTAGCTTTAATATCCTTCTTTACTAAAGGATTACAAACCATAGGAGGTCCTTTCAGGTATTTAGCTACATCAATTTCATATGAAGGATCTTCGTCCTCATCAATCAGTTCATGTACATAGGTTCCATACACTATTTTTCTTGAGGCTTTCCTTCTTCAAGATAGTCTTGTACCTAGTGGAAAATTCTCCCAACTAAAGGAGAGCTATGAAGTTCAAGCCTTCAAACTTCTTCCTGAACTCAATATCCATGCTAGTCAAAGCCAGCTTGGCATATTCAACCTTAGGGAGAGCCACTATGCATTCTAACCTGTCACTTTTGAACCGAGTAATATAATCCTCTACAGATTCACCTGGCTTCTGTCTTATTCAAGCCAAGACTAACATAGAGCTTTCTAGTTCCATTCTTGGTAATTGGGCCTAAAATTATTTGGCCATGTTATCCCAATTATAAATGGAATTAGGTGATAAACTAATGTACCACTAAAAGGCAGACCCTATCAAAGAACTGTAGAATAGCCTAAGTTTCAAGTATAGGTTGAGCTGCTTCCCTGCATTGGCAGTTGTATCTCGCTAAATGCTCGAGAGCAAACACTCTCCCTTCTCATAAGAAAGAGTAAACTCAAGGATTTTGAATCCTTGAGGTAAAGTTTCATCCCTGCCATTATAGTTTAACGTTTACTATACAGGGGTCTGTTGCCCCTTCTGAGGCCTAGCCTGTACATTTTCTCAATAAGGGTAGCCAATTGGTCTTGGATGGGTAGGTTTAGTGTTACGCTCAGGATTGAACCTCAAGCGTAAACTAAGGAAAATGAGGATAGGTTGAGAGTATAAGATGAGAAAGAAGGGAAATTAGATGAGAAATAGAGAATTGGGGATGAGAAAATAAAGAGAGTTAGATGAGAGAGAGAACTGATCTCAAAATGACATATTTGTTTATGAATTTCCTTGATTAAATCTGAACATTACATCCATCACTTATTTATAGCAATCAAATACATGAACCTAGACTTATTCCACTAACCAACTTAGAAGCATCTAGAATTTAAGCTAACTAACACTTAAATCCTATTATTGGCGCCAAAAATAGAAAATAACAGCAACAGAAGTGTGCAGCAGCAGCTAACGAACACAGCAGCAGCAGAACAGCAGCAGTAGCAAACCAGCAAACAGATTTTTTAACTTTCTGACTTTCTCGCCAAGTAGCAAATTTAAACCCATGCTTCGTATTCTCGGTTTACAACATTCCCTTCCCCTTGAAAACATTCTTGTCCTCAAGAACGAAAGTGAATGAGACTTTGGAAATCACTTGTTGGTGGCATTGCCCTTCCGAAACTGGAGGTTTTTGGACTTGTACAACTTCATAGTCAGGTCGTGTAATTCCTTCCTTCTGGCTATTGGATCCACTTCATCTTCACTGCCATTGTCTTGATCTGACCCCTCAATGTCAGCGTCACATTCATCACTTTCGAATTATCCTTCAACATCAACTCCTTTTGCCATCATGAGGAGCTTAGGATTGCACCTATGCCCAGGTACATAAGGTTGATGGCATTTAAAACAATGGTTTCGGGGCTCCTTCTCAATGTTTCGGGGATCTATATGCTCATCTAATCTCTTGTGGTCTACCCCTTTGTGATATTGTTGGAATTTTTCTTCCCGATGCTTGGGCCGGTCAAGAAACGTAAAATCTGAGGCCTCAATCAATTTTTCCTTTGCAAAAGCTTGAGAAAAGGAAGTAGGATCAAGCGCCTTCACCAAATTCTTGATTTTAGGCTTTAATCCACTGATGAAACTCGAGACATGAAAGGACTCAGGGGCTCGAGGGGTAATTGTAATCATACTGGCTCGGAGATTTTCAAATTTCGTCATGTAATCCTTCACGGTAGTGACTTGAGTTAATTTGTTGAAGCTTTCCACGACATCACCCACTTCTTCATCACCATAGTGCTCACATAACTCGATCATGAACTCGTCCCAAGTAAGAGTGGGATTGCTCCTCAATAGACTATAGAACCAAACTTCATGATCCCCTTGAAGATAAATCGTGGCCAAATCCACCTTTTGATCATCGGGAATGGAATAGAAATGGAAATATCACTCACATCTTCTTATCCACGAGTGAGGTTGCCTCCCATCAAAATTTTCAAGTTGAACTCTCGGTTGTCGAAAGCCATTGCTTCTATTACCATAAGAGACTTCATTGCTTCGGTTATGAAAAATTTCAGAGGCATTTTGTCCATATTGATGCTGCTGAACAGATGTGGACAGATGAACAAAGTGTCCAAAATTCCAAAAAACAGGTCTCGTGCGTGCTGGCTCATAAAATGGGTCAAAGTGTCCTACATTCTCGTTTTCTGTTCTGTTCGGTGCTGCAGGTCCCGGTGGCCGATCTGAAAAATCTGGAGGATGTTCCTTCGGATCTGAATTTGTGCCTAAAGATCGAATATATTCTTGATCCAATTGTTGCTCACGCATACCAGCAGTGACTTCAGCTTCAGTGACCTGATTTTGTGGTTTAGTATGCTCGGTTTGCACCTGAACTCGTGGACAAGCTCTTGAACTCTCTACGGCATGTCTCATATGGGGACTTAGCTCAACACCATTGTGCGATTGTTGACTCAAGGGCAGAAGAGGTGCAAGACCTGTTGTGCCATTGTGTTTACTCAATTGGTGTCGCATCTTAGCAAACTTTTCTTTCAAAGTGTGTGATTGATGATTCAGCCGATCTATGATTCTATCCTCCATCACTTAAGCTAACTGATTTGTATGTGCAGTTAACTTTTCTTCAATCTCAGCCTCTGCATTCTGCTTGCGTATCTGGTCTTGCAACAAAGCAAAATGGTTATCCACTTGATCCTCATTACCTTGCAATTGTTGAGTCACACGAGCATCAATCCTTCCTTCAATCTCTTTTGCTTGTTCATTCAGTCGATCAGCCACTGCCTCCTCAATCTGATGCTTATGTTGATTGAATTTCTCCTCTAAACTCTGAATTTGCAGGCCAAAACGTTCATTAAACTTCTGATCCTGATCTTGCAATCTTTCCTCCATAGCTAGCTGCGACTGCTGCAACCGAGTGATCAATGTCTCCAATTGTGCGTTCAGATGCTCATGAGTCACAAAATTTTGATCATCAGCAGCACTTCCACCAGCAACCTCTGCATATGTTGGTTGCACAACTGATTTTGCAGCACCAGCTCTAGTAGTAACTCCACTTGACATTGTTGAGTATTGTATGAAATGATCGGCAATGATTGGAATCAAATATGAACTGAAATTGATCAAGATGATCCGATTGTTGCAATTGAACTTCAATCGGTTTAGCTGAACTAAATTCTGCACAGAGTTTGAATTTTTTTTTGTGTTTTCTTTTGATTATGCACTTAATCGGAAGCCAAATGAGGCTCTAATACCAATTGTTACACTCGGGATTGTGTTAAGATCGAGATTGAATTTTGATCTTAACCTAAGGAGAAGAGAGTAAGGGATGAGAAAGAATTGAAAGGAGATGAGAAATTTGAGAGAGAATAAGATGAGAAGAGAGGTTTATCTCATAGAGATGAGTAATTTTCATTGAATACCTCCAAAATTACACAAGATCACTCTATATAAAGGGATTTGAAACAAGCCTTCAAAATCCCAACAAAAACTAAACTCCTGCCAAGAAGTAACTACCGGGAGCCTCCTAACTACTTTTGGCACCAAAAAGCTAACTCAAACTCGGTACACAAATAAGCGATTTATTACATCAAAAATATCAAAGGAAAACGTAACAATCCCTCCCCTTACAACATTCTTGTCCTCAAGAATGAAAAGAAGGAAATTGACTCAACAAAAACTTCCTTTCTTCCCAAGTAGTGAACGCTTCATCCAAGTTGCTCCGAGTAACTCGCAGCTGCTGAACTTTGCTACCCGTTGCTGCTGTTTATCCTTCTTCGACTACTGCAGCAGGTTGTAACTTCATAAGGCCATTAGAGCCTACATCTAGAGGTGTTAAGGAGGATTGGTGACCAGCTTGGGCCTGTCTTTTAAGAAGGGAAACATGAAAAATCGGGTGTATGTAAGAATCGGTTGGCAGCTCTAATTTGTAAGCAACCTTGCCAATTCTTTCCAACACCTTGTAAGGACCAAAAAACCTTGCACAAAGCTTGACATTTTTCCTTACTGCTGCTGTGGATTGTCTATAAGGCTGCAATTTTAGATATACCATGTCTCCTACCTCAAAATTTCGATCAATTCTCTTCTTATCAGCATACCACTTCATCCGAGACTGAGATTCAGTGAGATTGAGCTTCAGCTGGTGCAGGACATGTTCCCTTTGCTGCAACATATCAGCTGTCACACTCCAATTAGACCCAACCCCTTGCAATCCAAAAGGAGAAGGAGGATCATAACCATACAAGGCCTTGACGGGAGGAATGCCCAAGGAAGTGTGAAAATGAGTATTATACCAATACTCAGCCAGAGAGAGCCATCTTCCCCACACCTTAGGATGATTAAATACCATGCTCTTGAGGTATTGTTCAATGCATTGATTAACCCTCTCCGTTTGTCCATCGGTTTGAGGTTGGTATGAAGAACTCAAAGCTGAAGCTGTTCCCAAAAGCCCAAACAATTCCTTCCAAAAGCGACTTGTGAAGAGTTTATCCCTATCTGAAATGATGGATTGAGGCAATCCATGAAGCTTGTAGATGTTGTCCAAGAACACACGAGCTAATTTTTTTGCAGTGACAGGCCGAGCCAAAGCAATGAAGTGTCTAGATTTGGTAAACCGATCCACCACAACCCAAATTACCTCTATTCCTTCTGACTTAGGTAATCCTTCGATGAAATCCATGCCTATGTGTTGCCATATGCCCTCAGGAATAGGAAGGGGCTGGAGTAGCCCTTGGTATCTATGATCACCAAGCTTGGTTTGTTGACAAACCTCACAGCTTTCCTTCTTCATCCCGGGCCAGCTAAAATGAAGCCTCAATCTCTGATAAGTTCCCTCTATACCAGAGTGACCTCCCCATGAAGAATCGTGAGTGGAATTGATGATCTGATGCCTGAGATCAGTGGAGCTCCCAATATACAATTTCCCCTGAATTCTGATAATTCCTCGGGTAACAGATGTACCAGCCACCAGATTATCGGCCCTACCCACACTAGCAATAGCTATACGTTCCTGAGCAAAAGGATCATTCTCATAGGACTGATGTAATTCTTCCATCCAAGCAGGAGAAATCAAAGAAATAGCTCCAAGGGAACCCTGCTCATGGCCATCAAACCTGCGTGACAGAGCATCCGCAGCCCAGTTCTCCTTGCCTTTTCTGTACTCAATATCATAGTTCATGCCCCAACATCTTCAACAACCCTTTCCTCTGTATCCTTGTGACAGTCTTTTGCTCTAATAAGTGTTTAAGACTTTGATGATCAGTCTTAATGATGAAGTGATGCCCATCTAAGTAATGTCTCCACTTATCAACCGCAAGCAAAATGGCATGGTACTCTTTCTCATATGTGGAGAGAGCTTGATGTTTTGCCCTCAAAGCTTGGCTGAGGTAAGCTATAGGCCTCCCCCCTTGAGATAGAACTGCTCCAATACCACTTCCACTAGCATCTGTCTCCAAAATGAAGCTTGAAGAGAAATCCGGCATAGCTAAAACTGGTGCTTGGCACATTGCAGATTTGAGAACATCAAAAGCCTTTTGAGCATCGTCCGACCATTTGAAGGAGTCTTTCTTAAGCAAATCTGTTAGGGGCTTGGCTAAGGCACCATAGCTAGCTATGAACTTGCGGTAATAGCCAGTTAACCCCAAAAACCCCCTCAACTGCTTCAATGAGACCGGAACAACCCAATCCTTCATAGCTTGGACCTTTGAGGGATCAGTGGCAACTCCATCGTAAGAGATCACATGGCCGAGGTATTCTAGATGTGTTTGGGCAAATGAACACTTGGACAACTTAGCAAACAATTTATGCTTACGCATGATCAAAAATACCTCCTTCAAATGCTTCAAGTGTTCTTCAAAAGATGCACTGTAAATGAGGATGTCATCAAAGAAGACCAATACAAATTTCCTAAGAAATTGTTTAAAAACATCATTCATGAGAGCTTGGAATGTAGCAGGTGCGTTGGTCAAGCCAAATGGCATAACCACAAACTCAAAGTTTCCATGATGCGTCCGGAATGTAGTCTTATACACATCAGGCTCACTTACTCTGATCTGATGATACCCTTGCCGCAGTTCCAACTTGAAAAAAACTTGAGCCCCATACAACTCATCGAACAGATCATCTATAACTGTTATAGGAAACTTGTCCCTCACAGTCATAGAGTTGAGCTGCCTATAATCAATACACATGCGTGCTGTACCATCTTTCTTCTTCACAAGTATGACCGGAGACGCAAAAGGGCTATGACTAACTTGTATGAAGTTAGTCTTAAGCAATTCATCCACTTGTTTCTTCATGTCGGTTCTATAAGCATGAGGGTGCCTATAGGGCCTGATCTTCACCGGCTCTGCACCCTCCTTGAGAGGAATCTCGTGATCAAAACTCCTCTTAGGAGGTAATGACTTAGGCACTTCGAACACATCTTCAAACTCAGCTACCAATTTCTGCACCTCAGGTTCTGTAATGGCAATCAATTCTGCTGATGCAATGGCAAACAATTGGCCCACCCATTGGTATGTACAACCTTGAAGGCCCTTCTTGAGCTTACTACCCTTTATGACTTGCAAATGAGCCGGTTCAGCAATTCCTTGCAGTTTGACTTTGGACCCATGAACATCAAATGACACCGAGAGGTTTGCATAATCAAACAATACCGGACTATAGGATCTCATCCAATCCACCCCAAGCACCATGTCACACCCTCCCAAAGGAAGGATTCTAAAGTCGTAGCTGAACTTACGGTCTTGCATCAACCAAGAGAATCCTTGGCAGTTGTTCTGCGTGGTCACTGTCTTCCCATCAGCAACTGTGACTGCAAGCGGGTGAGTTTTGATCACCTCATGACCCACTTTCTTGACAACTTTGGGATCTATGAAGCTATGAGTACTCCCACTATCAATAAGAATGATAATGGACCTCTTACCAGCTGTTCCTCTAATCCGGATTGTACTATGAGCTCCATCCGGTAAGAGCCTTAACTGAAATCTCTATCGCAGCATCTTCTAAGCTTTGCACACTTTCCTGATCAGACTCAGTATCCTCATCCACAATTTCCACTTCATCAAGGTGTTCATCAGCATTAGTACCTTCCACAGCCATAAGGAACTTGGGATTGCACCTGTGACCAAACTGATAAGGCTGATTACAACGAAAGTACAACTTCTGTTGCGGTTTTTCCTCTCCTCTGTTAGACCTATTTCTGATCGAATTCTGCTAAAATCTAGAGGTACTTCCACGAGGTCTAGAAGCCTCACCTGCTGTTATGACCGTGGTTTCATAGAATTTTGCTTTAGCAAAAGCTGTGGACAAATCAATAGGATCAACGGCCTTAACTAAGTTCTTCAACTTAGGCTTCAACCCACTTATGAAAGCTGACACATAATATGATTCAGATGCTTCTATTTCAGTCACAATGCTAGCTCGAAGATTCTCAAACCTAGTCATGTACTCCATGACAGTTGAATCTTGCTTCACTTTATTAAATTTATCCACAATATCACTATCATCCTCATCACTATACCGAGCACATAAGGCCTTGGCAAATTCATACCAAGTAATGGAAGATCTACTTCTAATCAAGCTATAGAACCACACTTCATGATCTCCAAGCAAGTACACAGCGGCAATTTGCACTTTTTCTGATTCATCAATTTGATAAAAAAGGAAATAACGCTCACACCTTCTCAGCCATGAATGAGGTTGCTTACCATCAAATGCATCGATCTGCAATCTTGGTTGTCTGTGTTTGTTGCTTTGACTATTAGAAGATTCCTCATTGCTACCAGATCGTGGAGGTTGCCAAGAATCAGGTGGCTTGTCCAAACGACCAACACCTACTCCCTGATTTCTGAAGGGAGGTTCCACTCCTGATGTCCTACCCTCTGCAACTTCAGTCCAATTTGGATGTCGAGGCCGATCTTGCTCACTGCGTTCAGGTCTTTCAGGATTAACTGCCTCTTGAGACCCAACCGGGACTCCATCATCACGAATTAATGTTTCAGCTCTCACCGAAGTACCAGCCTGAAGCACACTAGCCGGCATCAAGGGATCCGGAACCAATGGAGGATTAGGCCTCCTAAATTGCTCACGAATTTCACCTAATTTCACATCCAACTGCTGCAATTCACGATCAAACCTCATTGCAATCTTCTCTTCCAACTCTTGTGTCTGGCGTGTGAGCTGATCAAAGAATTTAAGTTCGACCCGTTGAGATCGTTGCTCCAATTTCTCCTCCCATTGCTGCTGAAACATCTGAACTGACTCCACTTGCGATACCTTGAGTCGATCAATCATGTATTCACTCCAAGCCTTAAATTGATTCTCCAACACATTCTTTGTGACAATCTCCTGACCTGTAGGATCATTGCCTCCAATTGCTTCAGACATCGGAGGTCTGGAAGCTGCTCTGGCAGTAGCTGATCTGGTGGTTACACCACCGGCCAATGCTATCTCGGATGACATTGCTATTGATCCTAAGTTTGGGAATCCGCGAGGCTCTGATACCATTTGTTAAGATCAAGATTGAATCTTGATCTTAACCTAAGGAGAAGAGAGTAAGGGATGAGAAAGAATTGAAAGGAGATGAGAAATTTGAGAGAGAATAAGATGAGAAGAGAAGTTTATCTCATAGAAATGAGTAATTTTCATTGAATACCTCCAAAATTACCCAAGATCACTCTATATAAAGGGAATTTGAAACAAGCCTTCAAAATCCCAACAAAAACTAAACTCCCACCAAGAAGTAACTACCGGGAGCCTCCTAACTACTTTTGGCGCCAAAAAGCTAATTCAAACCCGGTACACAAATAAGTGATTTATTACATCAAAAATATCAAAGGAAAACGTAACAGATTGAACCTCAAGCGTAAACTAAGTAAAATGAGGATAGGTTGAGAGTATGAGATGAGAAAGAAGGGAAATTAGATGAGAAATAGAGAATTGGGGATGAGAAAATAGAGAGAGTTAGATGAGAGAGAGAATTGATCTCAAAATGAGATATTTGTTTATGAATTTCCTTGATTAAATCTGAACATTACATCCATCACTTATTTATAGCAATCAAATACATGAACCTAGACTTATTCCACTAACCAACTTAGAAGCGTCTAGAATTTAAGCTAACTAACACTTAAATCCAAGCCAAAAGTAGAAAATAATAGCAACTGAAGTGTGCAGCAGCAGAACAGCAGCAGTAGCAAACCAGCAAACAGATTTTTTAACTTTCTAACTGACTTTCCAGCCAAGTAGCAAATTTAAACCCATGCCTCGGATTCTCGGTTTATAATATTTAGCACATGGTCATGTGCCTGGCACTGCCTCGTAAGGGGTTAAGGGTCTCGAGGGAGATCAATAGGATACCCTTAGGCTCCCACAACATTTGGATGTGGGAATGGATGTTGTCCCACATACGCAGGGTAGTGACCCCTTGATCATTCTGGCCATTTGGTTGAGTGGCCATGGAGTATGTACCAACAGATCCTTGAATATGTGGCATGCCTGAAGGTACACCCATAATAATAGGCTATTAGGCCATCCTTACCTGATCATACCCTAAGTTTTGATGTTAAGGACATGAGAAGTTAGCTTGCTTCTAGTCTCATTTGTGGAAAGAGGCCTAGGAGAAGGACATTGGTCCCCAACATTGGGAACTTGCCCCTGTGCACCTATTCTGAGGCTCTGATTAGGCCTCACGCTGTAGCTTATCTAGCATGAGGAGAGTATGGATGGTTGCGCCCCCCTTTCTTAGGAATTGCGCCCCTTTCTCAGGGATAGGCGTGACCTTAACATTAGCGTTAAGGGCGTGCAAAGTAGAGTATACCCTTGGTTTAAAGAGCCAGCAACCCTAAAGGTGTTTCTATCATTAATATGGCCAGAATCCAAGTGAGTAGAACCTAGGTTAGCCATAGTTGGATTCCCCGTTCTCTCAGGGATTGTGTTATAAACCTAAGCCACCAGCATTTGTGAGCTTGAAGGAACATCACGAGGGTACCCAGTGGGAACTAAGGAAGGTGGAATAGGCCTTAGCTGCCTAATTTCCTCTCTAACAGCTTAAACTAAGCTGTTATGAGTCTCACCCTACCTAACTAAGACATGCTCGACTTCAACTACTATCTACTTGGCATGTCCTTAGCTCTACGAGTAGACGTAGAAAACATGGTTGCATTCATTTTAGCTAAGACTCTATCAGTTTCCTTATGGAGTCTTTCATTCATTGAGGTCCCAACACCATTGATGATACCTCTTATTGTAGCAAAGTTTTCACAATAAGCTGCTAGATTAGGCTTTGTTTCAGCACATTACTTTTCATAGACCACTATCATGGCTTGTTCAAGCCTTTGATTAATGAGTTCCATCCGGTGTTTGGGCATGGCCATGGAACTGTTTCGAGAACAGCCACCGAGCCCAATACGTTCATCTTCTGGGATATCTTCATCACCTCCGCATTCGTTATCGTGGCTATGACTTGTTTCATCCCCTCGTGACATAGGGTTTTTTGCTAAAGGGTGCTCAAGTGGAGACCCGATCAAGGCTAACCCTTCAAGTTCCTTAGGTTCAAGAGCATTAGGTCTTCTCGTTCTAACCATTAGTGAATGGTCTAAGACTATAATTTGACAATCCACAATGGGGTTAAAGACAATTACGTCCTATGTTAAGACTCGCACTGTGGTTGACAAAAGGCGTGATCGCAAATTTTTTTTTTTTCCTTCTTACTGTGCCTGTGTATGGTTGCCATGAATACAAATTAAACAAACTTGCAAAAAGGGACTTGCAATAACGTGGGAGTGAGCCTAAATTTTGGGCCACACATAATTGACCTCAACCCATCACCTTCTCGAGGAAAATGGAAGCTGCTTTTAGTGAACCCGACTTTGGTTTGAAATTAATGTTAATTCTACTTATGCTCCAATTAAGGAGACTTTTAATATTTTTGTGGATTTTTTTATATATGTATGACAGAAAATTAAAGAGATATAGACCTAACTTAAGTGGCAATTATAGTAACGGAGGAAAGCCCACAGACACCTATCACTTAAAAGTTAGGAATTGGGAGGAGATAAACACAAGAGCTGAGCAGTTCACTTATAAGCCCGAATTAATCAGATTTTCAGGCCTGGCACGCTTGACTAGTAATTACTCAAATGAGTTGGAGTTTGATAAGATTTAGATGGATCAAACGATATATGGGTTACTGGATAAGGACCAAAATCAAGATCAAGCATTGGCTGTCAAAGCCTTAAACGAACGCCTCAATTCTCAGCTCGTCGATTGTGGGAACAGATTAAAACAGAGAGCTCATACCTGAAATCTAAAGAATTATATTGCGCTGAATAAAGCAAGTGCAAAGATTATTTACATTATGCTAAGATAAGCTAGGGTAAGGTAATGCTACTCTAGGTAAAAAGAACGAGCATGTTGTTTAAATTTTTTTTTTTTAAATAAGAAAACTAAAGAATTTTATAGGTGGTGCTGGACACTTTATAACCATAATAGTGTCTCTTACAACAATAACAAACCCAATACCTCAATGGCTCCTGCCTCTATAGGGTCTAGGAGGGGTGGCGTGTATGTAGCATTACCCCTTCAGGTTGCTACCCCAAAAAGAGGCTGTGTCCTAGGACTCCTGACCCAAAAAGCATACGAACAACAACATGGAAAGACATAAAGCAATAATAGGCAATAGTGTCTCTTATTTATTGAAAATCAAAATAATTGTTGCATTTTATTCCTTTGCCATTTCCTTCCGACGTCTGCCTCAAAGCTTCTTTGGTGTGCTGAATGGGTGTTAAACATGCCATGAGATTTTGTGCTCGAGCATCTATTTGAAAGCTCCACGTCCACATAACTTTTTGGAGTTCCTTCTAAATGCTCTATATTTTGTTGGAAAAGCTTAAGGCCCATGTATTTGGAATTGTGCTTCAAGTAACTGTCTCAAGCTTCAAAGCAGCCTATCTTGCAGCCTTCTTAGAAGTCCCTCGAGCCCCAGTCTCCTTTACCCGTGGCTGATACCCTCTAAGGGGTTTTAACTCCTCGGGAAACTGGACTCAAATTGCCATTGTCTAAACATCTAAAGGCCTAGCATTCCTCGAGCAAGGCCTCATGTAATAAGTGCATGACGTTTTACTTTAAAACGGCATCGTCCCAACTCCTTCAAGTTTGGGGAGTAAACAAGTCCAAAATCTTTAATCCCAAAAAGTTGATTTAAAACAAACTTGACTTTAGTTATATGCTCCATGTTATTGCCTATTATGATGACATCATTCGTATAAATCAGAATTGCGATATAAATGGAGCCATGAAAATATGTAAAGGTGAGTAACCAAATTTGGACTGTCGGAAGCCAATATTAATAAAAGTGGAGGTGAATTTCTAATTCCAATTATGCAAGGCTTGTTTAAGCCCATAGAATGACTTACAAAGACAACACACTTTTCCCTTATGCAGACGCTCAAAACCCTGCGAAAGTTTCATGTAAACTTCCTCATCTAGATCAATATGAAGAAACACATTATTAACATCCAATTATTATATAATCAAACTTCTAGCAACGGAAACTACTAGTATATAATGCCCAGTAACTAATTTAGTGACAGGAGCAAAAGTGTTGTGGTAATCAATACCTACTAGTTGTGTAAAAGCCTTCGCAACCAAGCAACATGTATCTGACTTGTATTTCACCTTCTATACCCATTTCAAATCAATAGCCCTTTTACCAGCTAGCAATTTCTCCAAACTCCAAGTATGATTTTGCTTCAAAGCCTCAATCTCCTTCTTCATTGCATTCCTCCAATGCTCAAATTGTACGTCTATTTAAAAGTTTTGGGCTCATCACAAGAAGTAATGGCATTTAAAAGAGTAGAGTGAGTGTTAAAAAATGCACATTACACACAAAGTTCAAAATAGGATATGCTACACCGGATTAAGCGAATTGAGAGGTAGCAAGAGTATGAGCTATAAAGGACAGCACATCACAAATGCAGTCTTGGTACTTCATAGGCATAGAGCGTGTTCTACTGCTTCGTCTCACAACTTCATCGGGCCTGACACTGGGCCCACAAAAATTCCCGAAGCAGCGCTCCCCTCAAACTTGTCATTAGACCGATCCTTAAAATGAAAATACAAAGGCACCTAAAAGCGCATAAGTGATCATAAGGTGGCACTTTACCCAACAATATTTCAAATGGGCTTCTGTTCTTAAGCAAGGTCGAGGGAGTCAAATTAATAAGGTATGCTGCAGTTAAAACACACTCACCTCAAAACCACTTAGGAAGACCCGCTCGAAAATGTAGTGCCCGACTAACTTTCAATAAATTCTTATGCTTCTTTTCAACAACACCATTCTGCTGTGGTGTTCTGGTTAATGAGGTTTGAAACTAAATTCTAGGTTCGCCATAAAAGACCAACAATGGTCCAAAATCTTGGCGATTGTCACTTCTCACTTGTTTCACCTGCAAGCCAAACTATGTACTAACCATTCGACAGAAATCTATAAGAATTTTTTGAGCTTGGGATTTCTTTTGTATTAAATAAACCCAAGTATAACAACTATAGTCATCAACAATGGGTACAAAGTATCGTGCACCAGTCCATGATAAAGTCCAATAAGGCCCTCAAATATCACAATGTGTTAATTAAAAACAAAAAGGAGTTCTTGAAACAGACAAAGGGAAAGGCAATTGTATTTGCTTAGCACAATAACGTGAACCACAAACAAAATTCTCCTTCTTAGCATTCAAATGAGGGAACATTGAAAGCTTGGAAAAAGAAACATGACCCAACCGATAGTGCCATAGTATTGCCTCCTTATTACTCTGAATTGAAAAAGCTGAGGGAGCAACCGGCCATGTTTCTAAAAAGTATAACCCATCTCTCTGTCTAACCACTCCAATAAGTTTCCTCGAGTGTAGGTCCGGTATGAAACAAAAACTAAAGTAAACTGTCAAATCGCATTTTCCATCACAAGTTAACTTACTCACCGACAATAAATTACAAAAAAAAATCTGGAACATATAGAACATTATTAAGGGTCAAATTTTCAGAAAATATACTCTTCTCATATGAGAAACAGGCAAACTACTCCCATTAGGTAATTTTACTAGTCCAACTGTACTATTAGCAACTATAAGTGACAACGAAGACACCTATACGATCTAAATCACCGGTATCAGTAATCTAATTATGGCAAGAAGCTAAAACCTGACCTGTGAGATTTACACCAAGAGAAGCCGAAAAAGGTTGACGCAAGGCTAGAGCTGCTGGTATTGACAAGCAGACAGCTCCGCAATAGGGCTGTCAGTGATCGGTTGGTTACCAATGCAACCAGTAGCCGCACCACGACCTCCACCTGCCCATCCTCGATTTTTCAATCCAAGAGAATAACCAACTAATTCAAAACATTGATCTTTAGTATGACCCTGTGGCTTACTGTGAGTGCAGGTAAAGTGACTATTACGACGAGGAGCATTTCTGGATGAAGTGGCCGCTCCCCCACCAATATTATTACCCTTAACAGCTAACATAGCCGCTTCGGGCAAAACCACGATACCTGCAGCCACACCTTGTTAGTTCTCCTCTTGACACAAAATGAAGTAAGTAATAACAACACAAATTAAAGGTTTAGTGTTCATCAATTGTGAATGAACAACCAAAAAAGACAAATCAAGATGCATTAACAAATCCAAAACTTTTTTGCTTGTCGCGAACGACCAAAAGGCCATCGCATGACCACAAGTATAAGGAGGTATTTCGATAAGAGTGTATGATCCTGCCCATGGAGACCTTAATTTGGTAAAATAGATGGATATGGGTGAATTTTTTGGTTTCAAATGTGAAATCTTGCGTTTTAATTCATACATATGCGGAATATTTCCTTAAGAAAGTGACTCATGCAAATCCAATCAAATATCACACACAGTTTCCTACTATGTAATACTCTCACCTATCTCTTTAGAGATTGAGTTTGATAGCCATGTAGATACTGTGGAGTCACATGCACTCCAATTTTCGTAATCCGAAAAATCTTCATCTGGTTTTTGAATACCCCCTTCGAGAAAACCTATTTTCCATTTGGCCTTAAAAACTTTGTAACTAAAGTTGACCATTAAGAATGAGGATTAGGTTTGTATTCAGCTAGTTGAATTTTCTCCTTTCTTTACCAGTGATCGAAAGCTTTTGGATCTTTAAGACACTTATTTCATTCGAAACTCGATCTTCTCCACAACTGGTAATTTGGGCTAGTCAAAATACTTTGAACGAAAATGAACCCTAAGTGATCCGAGGGGTGAAGGTAAAACGGAGATTTGACAACAACAACTCCCCCTGTAGCGGATGCGGGTACAACAGTTTGATTGGAATTTGTTGGAGTAGGAGTTTGATCAGTAATTGTTTCCGCCATTTTACTTAATAACAAAAAGAAATCAGAAATGAAGAACAATAAGGGAAAGTGAAGCTCACACACAATGAAGAAAATTGGAAAGAAGAAACGCAGCTGCTGGAAATGCAAGACCAACAACGGAAAAGCAAGCAAGATTCTTGACCAAACTTAACAGAAGAACAGAATCTACTCTTGCCATGTTAAAATCAAAAATATGCTAATAACTGTAAGCCAAGTAAAAGACACCATTCAATGGTAAAATAAGGGCCAAGTGGCCAGTTACCAAAGAGAGGAGGGAAGGAAATGAATGATTTCCCTAATAACTGTGTAAACAAATACTAGAAGCTAGAATATCCTATGTGCAGCGTACATAAAGAAATTACAAAATACAAGTAAAAATACTAGTATTCAATACTTGCTATGCACAAAACCTAAAATCATAATTTTATTGCATCATGATGTACTATAATAAACACAATAGAAATGAGTTTTTCCTAACCAAATGATGCAGATCGGTCTAAAGATCCGACCTGCAGCCTCGAACCTCAAAGACACGTGGTGGGATATAATAGGGGCATCTAACTCGTTGATCATACCCCAATGATATCGGATTGAGAGGATTGGCTAAAACTCATTGATTCTGTGAATACTCAAGCAAATACCCAAAAGAGGAGATATGTAATTTTTATTGAATTTTTTCAAAATAAAAATTACAAAGATCAACTCATAAGAAAGCAATTATCCAATTTATCAAATAATCAAGAGCTTCCTAAAACAAGCAACTAATGGCCTATTTATATGCACTCTTCTAACCCTACTCTTAATTCAAATTGAACTCTAATAACAATCATATCTTAAATCTAACTAAATCTTATATAATCCTACTATAGCTTCAAAACTCTAAATCTAATTACATAATTTAGTTAAAAATGAACCCTAATAAATAAAAAATTAATTAAATAAAATTGATGCTTAATGTGTATGCTTAGCAACTACACTAAGTGATATCAAGTAATATAGAATGAGTAGAGCATCATTCCCATGAGGATCGATTATTGAGTAACTACTGAAATTAGTAGTTTTAGCGCTATTTGAAAGAATAAAAATTTAAATTTTGAATATGTAACAAATAAAATGAAAAGAACTAAAGATATTTACTAATTTTTTTAAAAAAATTTCTGATTTAATAAAATCCAAGGCATCCCATTTCACCTAGTTGCATTAATACGCCTTTTTATTCTTGATATTCAAATTGTTATTACATGTTGATGGTTGAAAGCCTTAATTTTCTAAATATTCTCTCTCAAGCAACATTTACTACCCCCTTTTATATATTAACTCATCAATCTCTTACATGAATTTAAACAAGAAAAGAGTTTTGAAGATACATGATTTTTACTTAAGCCCACACATATCGCGTTAATCTAACATTCGCTCAATTTGTGGTGTTTATTACTTTAGCAATCATCATAAATCTTCTCTCGGACTCATTATGAATCATTATAAAATTTGAATAGCGATCAAGCATTCAAAACTCATGAAGAATGGTAATAAACACTCAAATGATGCAATAAACAAAATTTGAATATGTTGAATCAAAAAAGAGCATATATTACAACTTAGGCTACATCGTAACCTCTAAAAAATAAAATTATTTCATGGTAGACATAACATAAAATAAAAATAAATTAAAATCCATGAACTTAAAGAAAAAAAGGGATAGAAAAGAACTTGAAATTGAAAAATTACAAACCAAATTCTTCCCTTTTTCTCTCCCTTCCTCTTCTATCCAAATTTTCTTTTTCTTTTTTTTTTTTTTTTTTTGTTTGAATTGAATTTGATGATCTAAACTCTTGCTTTCATCCTCTATTTATAGTATTTCAAGTTGCCAACTCATGAATAAAAAATTTCATCAACTTCATCCTCATTTGCTCATCTTTGCCGCCCACTATGCACCTTGCTACAAGTCGCTATTTTCTTCTTTTTTTCTCTTCATTTTGCCACCCAAACTCAGCTTTTGCATCAAGTGGTGTGAAATTTTTATGTGTTTAAGCCATATTTGCTCTTGATTTGTTCATTTGGATGGCCAAAGTTTGCAAATTGCACAAATTGTTCAACTTCTTGCTTTTTTCTTCCCTAGCCGTGTGGATTTGTGTATTTTTGCTCATTTTTTTACTTTTGTTTCATGTGTTGATGATAAAATCTAGCAAGAATTAGTATAAAATGAGTGTTTTTGTAGAAAATAATAATAGGAGGGAAAAAAAGTAAAAGCGAGAAAAAGCGATAAAAATTAGATGTAAAATGGTTGTAATTTAACCTAAAAGATATGAATAATTATGTACTAAATTTGACTTATCAAAAATACCCAAACCTAATTAAACAAAAATACCCAAACATCCTAATCATAATAAAATTGCGTCTCGCACTACTTTTCCAGCTCGGATGCGATTTCTATAATTCCTTGGATCCGGTTTCTCTCCTTCTTGTCTTAATCGGGTTATTTTGTTTCATATTTGCATCATTCCGCCCGCTTGAACAGAATTCATCCTCGAATTTGACCCATCAATCTTGTTGGTGCATGAAGAGGACCACAAGAAAAATCAATGGGTTCCAATTTAAGAGTTGGAGTTTTCCAATGTAGGGGTGCCTTAGTTGGTGCTTGTGATGACGTGGGGGGGGTGGATGATATTTTTGGTGAAGGTAACACAGGTGGATTAATGGATGAATTTTGTGGTGGAAATAATTGTGGTGATTGTTGTTGGGCCAATGGTGGATTGTGGATGATGGGCAAGGTTGGTATTAGTGGAGTAGTCGGTGGTGGTGGGGCTAGGATCTCAATAATCTTCATATATCTCCTACTCATAGATGGGCTTACATATATGGACTCATTAAAGATTGGTGAAGGAAAAAAATCATGAAGATGTTCATCATTCATTTCTTCTGGGGGGTGAAATGGATTTGGTGGGCTAGGGCTGGTTGGCAGTGCTGATGATGACAAGCGATGGTGAAACACTGATTTTGGTTGTTTTGGGCGATGTTTGTGGTAGAGTCGTGAACGATATTGGGGGTGGATGGTGGTTTTTGGTGGCGACGTGGATGGTGTCTTGGTTTGTGAGGCCAAAAAAAGCCGTGGTGGGAGCACTTGGGTTGAGTAAGCGATAAAGCGGTGACTCACTGTTTTTGATGATGTTTGAGGTGGTACAGTCTTGGAGGATGATTGATGGTGATGTCGCAAGTCACATATTTCCACTGCCAATGCTATCATCTTCTGCATCGATCACTATTCTTTCTCCTCAAGCCGCTTGAACCTCTCATCCATTGAGAGTCTATGATCCATCATTCGCCTCCTTGGTGGCATAACTCAAGAGCGTTCCTTCGCTCTGATACCAATTGATGCAAATCGGTCTAAAAATCCGACCTACAGCCTCAAACCTTAAAGATGCTTGGTGGGATAGAATAAGGGCCTCTAACCTGTTGTCATACCCAACGATGTCGGGTTGAGAGGATCGAGTAAAACTCATTTATTCTGCAAATACCCGAGCAATCATCCAAAAGAGGAAATTTGTAAATTTTAGTGAGCTCTTTCGAAATAAAAACTACAAAGATCAACTTATTAGAAAGCAATTCATCCAATATATCAAATAATCAAAAGTTTCCTAATAACTATAATATCCTAAATCTAATATAATCCTACTATAACTTAAAAGCCCTAAATCTAATTACATAATTTAGTAAAAATAAGCCCTAATAAATAAAATATTAATTAAATAAAACATCTAAACCTAATTAAACAAAATTATTCTAAAATCCAAATTATAATAAAATTGTGTCTCGCACTAATTTTCCAGCTTGGATACGATTTTTCTCGTCTTGATCGGGTTATTTTCTTCCATATTTGCATCACCATATTTATGACCAAACTCTATAGCTACAAAACATTAAAGCAAGGTCAAAAAAGGAAAAAAACAAATCCTATACAAGTAATCTATTTTTCTAGTATTATCTAAAATGATATGCCCTAAATATAAAACAAATGTCAATATATTGGCATAAATAAAAAATAATTGTAACACATAAATAAAGACCAAATATCTTACGATTAATGATCTAGTTATTTTATGGAATAATCTAAAACAAGGGTATAAACACCAGAAAATTGTCATTCTTCCGAAAGCTCAGTACGATTAGATTCATTCGTGGCTACGGGATTCTAAATTAGTTAGCAGGTACAAAATAGCTATATTTAAAATTATCTCTCAATTAACACTGTACAAAATTACTGATAATGATTTGTTAGAAATGACATTCTCCACATTCCATGGCTCAAATGTGGTCCTACGACAACAATATCGAGAGCATTGATTCAAAAAATTATTTGAAGTAATCTCTCATTTATTAGTGGCTAAACAAAATAATGTGCTTTTACTAAGAAACCATTATTCATGTCCTAATGGTAGCCCAGCATTTCCTGAAGCAAATGCAACATTATTTAAAAGATGTGGGCAACGAAGTGGTGGTAAATGAGATAATCATTAGGTCCATGAAGGGCACCAACATAAAGATTTTTGGTTTAGCGCCAATTATTCCATGTCTAATGTTTACAGATGATAGTTTGCTATTTTGTGATGCTTCAATAGATACGTGTAGACAACCAAAGTTGTTCTTGACTCGTTCTGTAAGTAGTCAAGTTAGATGGTAAATTATCATAAATATGGCCTAATACTTTCTAAGAATGCACCATTAGATCTAAAATTGAGAATCTGTGGTCTCTCTAGAATTAGATCCAGAATTGATATAGGGTCTTACCTTGAAAATTGTCACATGTACTTTTTTTTTTTTTTTTCCCCTAGTTGTGATGGCAATGATGTTATGACTCCCTCACCCTAAGCACATGCACAAACACATACAAATGTAGCAGAAATTAAAAATAATCAAACATAAACACAAGATATGGAACATAAGACATAAGGGACAACTTTTATTATTGAGCACTATTTGATTTACAATGGAAACCCTCAAAATTTAACATAGAATCGTGTACAAAGCTTTAAACATAAACTATGGCTGAATACTTAACATAAAAAAATGAATGTCGTAACTCTGGGCAAAACATTCCCTATTTGCAGAAGTTCCCAATATTTCCTATGATCTGGCCAGCATGGAAACTACCAAGGACGGCACTTCAAAAATCCAGGTTTCCCACTCTCCCTTGAGGTGCGTCCCACTTAGGGGCAATTACTGGGTCAAATCTCAGTCAAAATCATACCCCGGCTGTTTTTCCTGCCCAAGGGAGGCAGTTACCAGGTCAAAGTGCACCAAATGCCTGGTTAAGCTTCCCTCCACTTCTGCGGCAGTTACTTGGTCAAGGAGTTCAGTCAAACTCATCGTCAAGGGTCTTCCATCAAAGTTCCACTTACTTTTACTTAATTACCCTCATGTCACGTGACCCGCACGTGTCAAGCACCTTCCTGTATGCGTGAGGCTTCAAAGGTATTCAGGTGTCCTGGCACGAACATGCGATGCTGTGCACACACCCAGCGTCTGTTCCTAGACAAGGTGCGTGCGCTGTGCCTATGATGCTCAAGCAGTGCTCACTTTGCAACCCGCCAGTGCCTAGCACTAACTGAGTCACGTGGGTGCTACAAGCATGCATGCGTGTGCTGCATGGGACACACCGTGCGTAAGCCTGCGCACTTAGTCGTGGTGAGTCCCAGATGCCAGCGCACTCTGCACTGCACGTTGGGATTGCGTGTTACATGCGCAAGCCCTGGACCCGTCCCTTAATCAAGGCCTTAAACTTATAGTGTCCATGGGCCCACCCTAGGGAAACGTCTATGCATTTGTCATTGCTTTTGAACACTCAAGGTCCGTCTTGAATCGGTGCCACGTTGCGTCTAGTTGAGGATCCATCATTTGCTAAAGCTATGCAACTAACTATGCACAAGACTTAGCTTTACATGCTTTGTTCATGCTTATGCACATAATGTGCTTGATCTGCATCCCGCGCGTTGGGTTAACGCTATGCAATAAGCGCATGGCCCTAAATCCTAAATTCTATGCTCAGGCTCATTTTCATTAGGCCCCGTTCATCCATACAAAGAATTGGCATTGCGTATAATTGTGTCTGATCGATGTCCATCTTGCATCGGCACAACATGTGCGTTGCATCTAGTCAAAGGTCCGTTCTTAATTTACACTGTGCAACTAACATGCGCATGCTTAAGCATAATCATGCACTTGACTAGTGCCACCTAACTAACTCAATGCGCTGCTCCAAGTGCACATGCCCTAATAGGGCCATGCTCGGGTCAAGGTCCATTATGTCCTGTGTCACAATCAAACATAGGCGCTGAGATTGATTGTGAACTCAAAGTTTGTGCATCATATCCCCATGTCCGCGCAATGATCAGAATGTGCTGCTCCTTAACGCCAAGCATCACCCTACATGCGGCATCCCCATGTCAAGGGTCTTATAAATATCCTCTAGTTGGAAAATGACCAGTGAGAAATGAATTTATTGATCTTAGGGATAGGGTTTTTAGCAAAATTGCTCCTTGGAAAGCGCACCTTCTTTGTAAAGCAAGGAGGGGAGTTCTCATTCGAGCGAACTTAATAAGTCTAATGTTTCAAACCATGCGCTACTTTCAAATTTCGGCATTAATATCTAATGAAATCGACAAGGCATGTAAAGATTTTTTTCTGGTAAAAGGGTGAACGGAGATAAAGGTCTTCCTATGTTAACTTGGGACAAAATTTGCAGGCCTAAAATTAGCAGGAGGTCTTAGTTCTCATTGGAAGGCTGCTATGAATTAAGCCTTTTGTGTAAATTAGGGTAGAAGATGCCAACGCAAATGACAAATCTTTGGGTGCAAACAGTGAAAGGTAAGTACTTATCTCATAATTATATTTTAAATTATGTTCCTAAATCAAAGGACTCTTGGCTTGGAAAAGATTATCCAATGTGGAGCACTGATCAAGAAATGGACTTGATAGATTATAGGTGATAACTCAAATATCTCCTTCTAGTTTTGACCAATGGTGCTCTCAAGAACCTTTGGCTAAAATGCTTTGAGATGAGAGTGGTCTTAAGAATCCGCATCTAAGAGTAACAATTTTTTTTTTTTTTCCAATGGTAAATGTGATGTTCTAAGACTAGTTTTGAGGGTTCCAAAGCATGTTATCTCTCTAATTCCGTCCATTCCTATTCTTTTTGAGTATAAGAGAAGATTAATTTTATTGGGGATTTATTGCAGATGATTTTTTTTTTTTTTTGTTTTTTTGTTAAAACTGCTGCTTGATTGGCTCATTGGCTCAAGTGGAAGGATATGAAGGCTTGGCCATTTAAATAGATCTGGTGAATTGACATAACACCCAAGGTTAAGGTGTTTTCTGGCATATCCTGCATGGTTCCTTCTAGTCGGTGCCTGTGGTGCGATATGCAAGATTAAAAGATAGAGCATTTATTTCTTAGATATAAATTTGCTAAATAATGTTGCGGGCAAGGTAACAAGAAGGGAATGGTACAAAGAATTCACTTTAGGAACAACTGGGTAGATGAGATTCATAATGTGTGGATGAATAAAAGACGAGTAGGAGACAATGACATGCATAATTGGATCTATTTACTATGGTCTATGCGAAAAGGCCATAATAATAAAGTGTTGAGGGGTACATTGGTTACTCCAGTAAAAGTGGTCTTAATGGTGAATATTAAAGTTATTGAATAAAGAATGAGAATTCAGGTAGATAACATGGAACTAGTATAAAACAGAGAGGTGAACAAAAGGGAGAAAAGGGCAAAGACGAAATGGGTAGCCCCTAAAAGATGGCGGATTAAAATGAATTTTGATGGCACCAGAAAAGGAGGAGAAGCCGCTTATGGTTTTGTTTTTGATGATGACAGAGGAAAATTAATTAACTATAACTGGAGGAATATGGGTAGTGCCCCCATAATAGTTGTAGAAGCTATAATAGCGTGAGATGGGATTTAGCATTGCATTAAAAAGGGGTTCAGAAGTATCCACGTGGAAGGTGATAATCTTGTGGTGATTAAAACTTTTTGTGGCAAGTACAAATGACTTTAGAAGATTAGATTCATTGTCAAAGACATTAGGCCATTGTTGAAGAAATGTCAAGTGTCACCTATATTTATCATGAAGGGAATAGAGTTAGAGATAGGGCAATTGCTAGAGAGATTCAAAAGCACTTAATTGATAGTTTTTAGAAGGACTTTGTATAGATTCTAGTAAGATACTAAATGAGGAAGTGCTTGAGCTGGCTGCTTGTGGTTAGGCCCTCTAGCCTTTTTACCATAAAAGAAAGAAATTAAGGGCATCAACATTAACAACTATATTAAAGTGGTAGTTCAAGTCCACTTAAGTGCAATAAAGTAAATCAAATAAGAAAAAAAAACCCTTGAATTATGAAAACGTTTGGTATAAATATGGAACAAGGAGTCACCTGTCTTGTACTTGTTGAACTTCGGGGCACTTGATTAATCTTTACCAAGCCTCCATCAAAGAAAACGGAGAAAAGGAAAAAGCAAACTTTGATTCAATATCCTTAGACACCAAATTGCACATTTCGGATTTGTTAAAAAATCCTAATAGTACAATCGATCATTTAATTGATAATGAAGACGTTTATATCGATTAACTAATTTTTAGTCTTATATTGTTCTATCTCTTATAATTTTCATTAATAACCTATTTTATATGAGACAATTATATTTTATTAAACTTTCGTACATATGCAATCTTATATGTCTTTGCAACAATGACATCAACAAGGGTAACAAACCTAGTGCTATAAAGGCTCCCACCAATGAAGTGCCTTGGGGGGGAGAGATGTATGCTACCTTACCCCTTCAATAGGTACCCTAAAGGGAGGACATGTTTAAGGGCCCCCAATTCTGACAAGCATGAAACCTAACGAAACAAACAAAACAATAAAATGACAAAGCAACAAATATGTATGTATAGAAGAAGTACACAAGTGAGCAACAAGCAACAAACAACATGCAGCTATAGCAAACATTAAGTCTAAGGGCGCTATGAGCTAGCTTAGCATACTAAACAAACAATTTAAAAATACCCCTTCAATTACCATTTTCTACACCGAATACAAGGTGATATGTTCAATTACCATATGGACCATTCCAATATTTTAAGGTCCTTGTTGATTCCTCTACTAGATCGTTTGTTGTTTCTTTGTTGTCCATTCCTAATGCTACATTTTCTATACTTTTGCCCAAAAAATAAAGTTCCAAACACACTTCTGTGACGACCCAATATGGACAATTTGCTTTAATAATGCTGATGATTTTACCCTAAACTATTTTATGACTATTGCATGTCAATTGGGATAGATGTGGAACATCTTGTTGCCCGTACTTATAATCAGAATGGACTAGTTGAGTATTTCATTAAGCATCTTTAATAAAATGCTGGACCTACGCTTTTAAAATCCAAGTTGCCTACATCTGCTTGAAGACATGCGAAAGTACATGCTGCTCCTTTAGTTTGCATCAAACCAAGTACATATCACAAGTACTCTCCTTTATAGTTGGTTTTTGACCAACAACCAAGTATTGCTTATCTTAAAACTTTTCAGTGTGTTGTTTATGTTTCGTTAACTCCTCCACAAGGCAAGACGAGACCTCACCGTTGCCTAAGGTTTATGTTGGCTTTGACTCCTCATCAATTATTAAGTACCTTGAATCAATTGAAGACGGTCTTTTTAAAGCCCATTTTTTAATTGTATATTTGATGAGTCAGTTTTCCTTTCATAAGGGGAAGATCAAAAATAAATTGTATAACCTCATGAGATTAGTTGGAATATCAAAATTATTGCATCTTTTGTCGTACTACTTAATTTGAACTCAAAAAACAAAAAGTTATTCATTCGCAAATTGCTGCAAATCAATCGCCTGATATCTTCACCGATACTCACAAAGTAACAAAATCTCATGTACCAACAACGAATGTACCTTCTTAAATTGCAATCTTTAAAAAAATCAATTGGTACAATAACAAATAAATCAAAACCACACTAAAAGCATGGTAGACCTATTGATTTAACGGACTCGATCCCAAAACAGGATACAAAAAATACCTAAAGAAAATATTAGTGCTAATAAAGAGGATGCTACTTTTGAAAGCGGCCATTGCACCTGTAGAGACTATTACTCATAAAAAGATTACATCGATGAAAAAAAAACTACAAATCAACAATTAACCCCAGAAGTAATTCTAATTCTAAAAAATTAAGAAATATCTTTAATATTAAGAAACAAATGGGATGGAAATCCAATTAACATAAATCATATATCTGTGTATGTGGTTGCCATTGAGATTATAAATGAGGAAGAATCTAAACCCTCAACAATCAAAGAATGTCAGCATAAAACTAATTGGCCGTGATAAAAGGATGCCAACAAAAATAAGTTGAACACGTTGACCAAAAGAGAAGTGTTCAGCACATACAAAACTAAATGAGGACCCTTTTTTCCCATTTGAAAAGGGTGAAGACATCCTTAGCCTCAAAATAAGATACATTATGCGATTGGGGGGGCACTCATATATCTTACTAATTGTACTAGAGCCAATAATTTATTATCTATTAATATTCTTGCTAGATACAGTATCGCATCCACTCAAAGACACTGGAAAAAGATAAAACATATTCTACACTTATTCTACGCTATCTTCATTATACATCTAACATGGGATTATTCTATCCAAGAATAACTACATCCGAGCTAATTGTATACATGAATGTCGATTATCCTTTTGATCTACATAAATCCCGCTAGCAAAACAACAATGTTTTCACTTATGGTAACTTCGTTATTAGGCACTCATTGAAATAAAGGATGGCAATTATTCCATCAAATCATTCTTAAATCCTTACAATTCAAGAAACGGGTCAAATATATATAGGGTCAAAATCTATAATTAAACACATCAAAGAGTCATATAATTTATCATCAATCACTAATAAACCGTCAATATTATATAAGGATAATACAACATATATTGCTTAGATTAAAAGAGGATATAACAAAGGCGATAGAACCAGTCACTTCTTTATTTGCGATGAATTTGGTTAGTGTTCTCATTCACTATATTTGAGTTAGGGTTGAGGCGGGGCTCATAAGGATGAGCTGAATTCAAGCTCTAACTATACAGCCGACTTGATATTTTCTTAAGAAGAATAGAAGGCTTGAACGATCATTACTCCAAAAAGGTAATTATGGAAGAAAGAAGTGTGAATAAGGTGAGGAATCTTGGCCTCCCCTTTCCTTTCTCTTCCCTCCCCTTATATAGAAGAAGTGGTAAGTGGATAAGCAAAATTTTGAAGGATGAGCATGTTTAATTCTATCCTTTAGTTACTTGCTGCATAGTACCTGGTGAATTGCAAGTGGGTGAATTCTAGGCTGTGAATGGAGACGAAGTCCCCCAGCCCTAAAATGATTTACACACCAACAAGATAAGGAAATCTAGATTGTGAATTGGGACAAAGTCTCCCAGTCCTAAAATGATTTATGCACCACCATAAAAACGGAATCACGAATAAAGGAAAAGTCTCTTAGTCTTCACCATTTATGAGATGGCTTTTGTTTCGAATTCATTGCTGACTAAATATAGTTTAGAAGTACTTTTGTATAGAAACATTCGATTTTGAGAGATGGCGATATCGCGCAACTTATCAAATAGGTCAAGTATGGTGAGATTCCGTCTTTCTGATTAAATAGCACTCCCTCACTCTTTGTAGGAGAATAATGGGCACGTTGGCACATGACGGGTAACCTAATTTCTACTGGCAATAAAGATGCCTTGTGTTCCCATTTGATGAATGGTTTGTTTCGAAATTTCCTTGTGGATGTATAGAATATTCAATTGAGAATTTCGTGGAGTTATTGGATTAGTCATGGATGGAAAGAGACAATAGACATGCTTTCCGAGTTTCAAGGAAGTTATGAGGTCTCTTACGTGCCCAAAAAAAAGTCCTTGGAATGAATCATTTAATTTAGCCATCTTGTTATAAACGCTTTTACCACTTTAGAATTCAGCACTTATATGTGCTTTTTGATTTGCACTTGTGTCTTGGTTTTGGATTATGTACGTTTTGTATTTTGAAATCATTAAGAGTAGGGTCGATGACTTCATTCCTTATTTAACCCTAATTTAGAATTGTCGTATCTAATTGTTAATTTGATGACTTATGTGTAAGGATCTAGCGAAGTATAGTTTAGTGGAACTAAAAATCATAGCAAGAGTGTGTTGAAGTACAGTTTGCCTGGATTAGAAATCATAGCAAAGGTTGATTCAGCTAAAAATCCATTAAAGGGGAATCACAACAAAGACTAATTCTCTTAGATGTTAATTGAATAGAGATTGACTTGATTAGGATTCGAGCATATTAAAATTCCCGTAAATGGTGATTCAACTAGGATTCAAATGAACAAATGATACAACAAGAATTGCTTCAATCGGAATTTGATATAGTATGAAAGTAGTACAAGAACTATTAAAAATTGGTTATTAGAGTTAACTTGAAGTAGGATCATGAGGAAAATTGATCCAATTAGAGTTCAATTTGAACGAGAATTGTATCAAATCAAGATTGGATTAAACTAAAATTGTAAAGAAAACAAGGATTGTAAAAAAAAGTAACCCATTTAGGGTTGAAGTAATTGAGATTGTTAGGTTGAACAAAACTAAGATTATGACAAATTTTGATCCACTTGGGGTCAAAGTAAACTGAGATTGTAGTGAAAATTAACCCATTTAGGGTTAAAGTGAACAAAGATTATAACACAAATTGGTTCAATTAGGATTGAACTAAACCAAGTTTGTGACGGAAATTGATTCATTGAAGGTTGAAGGAAATGAAGATTGTAGCGAAAACTAACCCACTTAGGGTTAAATTAAACAAAGATTGTAATAAAAATTTGTTCAATTAGAGTTCAACTAAACTAAAATTGTGACGAAAATTGATCCACTTAGGGTTGAAGTAAACTAAGATTATAACAAAAATTAATCCATTTAGGGCTGAAGTAATGTAAGATTGTAATGAAAATTAACCCATTTAGGATTAAAATAAACTAAGATTGTAATAAAAATTAACCCTTTAAGATTGAGTTAAACTAAGATCGTAATGAAAATTGAACCAACTAGGTTGTAATGAATCGAGATTATAATGAAAATTATCCTTTTATGATTGAATTAAACTAATATAAAAATTGGCTCAAATTAGAGTTTCAAGAGGAGAGAAGTAGTCGATGATGGTGGGCCATAAACAGCACGGTAATGGCTAATGCGACAGTGGCTACCGATGTGCGAAACGATGGTGGTGGTCAGGTGGCGGTTGGGTGCGAAGATAATGGCAATTCGAAGGCGGTGTTGTGCGAAGTAGCAGAACAGACCATGGAACATGACGAGTCAGGGTTGTTTTAGATGGTAAATGGCGCCGGGTTTGGATGATGCCAGGTTGTGTGATGACGAGTTCGGGTTGATGTCGGATAGTATAACACCGGGTTTGGGATGACATAGTTGAATGACGTCGGGTTGGTTGACGCCGAGTTGTATAACGCCGAGTTCAGGATGACGCCGGGTTGGATGATGCCGGTACTGACGGTGGTGGTTGTGGTATTTTAGTGGTTCAAGTGTTTTAGGTGGTGGTTAGGATATTGATTGTTATGGTTGACCTACATGCCAAGCCGACCCAACCTGCCAACCAAGTTAAGGACCCGCCTTTTTGGGGTGCCTTAGTGCCACCTCAGCCCTAATCTCCCCCTTCCTCATCTATAAATAAGGGGCTCCTTCCCCTCTAGTTAGTATGCTTAGTATGATTATGAGTGTGTTGACACTCCCTCTATCTCTTCCCCCTTTTCTCTAGTTCTTCCCCCCTTCTTCTATATCTCCTCCCTTTTTCTTATACTTGTAATTAGTATCTTATCAATATCAATATATAGAAAAGGATAGCTATCTAGTTATCCTGTAGGCCCTTGTGATTAATTATATATTTTAACTATGTGGTGGTGTGGATTGATAGCTTTGATAGGATCCAGGCCGGACCCTAACAATTGGTATCGGAGTATTCCTTCCTTGGACAAATTTTGTCAGCCCTGATCGCCGTATTTGACCACTGATTCTGCTGGTTTCGTCATCACCTTCCCCATCGTCAGTATCTTCTTCATCTCCATCATCTGCAAAGTCATCCACCAGCAACACCGTCAACCTCCAGATGTCCACCCGGATCATTGGCCCCCGATCTCAGCTAGAATCATCATCATCATTCACCATTGTCATCATCAACAATCCATCTCCCCACTATCAACATTAACCCAAAAAAATAGAGAGAGAAAAAGAACCCAAAACTCACCCCCTCATCGATCACCGTCAAACTTCACCCATCACCATCGGTATCCACCATCACCTTCATCACCAATCGACCAACACTTCCATCAGCACAGAGAGCTTTAGCCTCTCTATTTTTCTGCGAAACTTTATCACTGCCGTCATCACCAGGAACCGAATCGTCACCACCACCACCACTAACCATCATCGGCTTCAACAACCGCCATCATCATCACTTCCACCGAGCTCATCATCAATAGCAGCATAGAACCTCAGCTCTCAAAACCCCAACACGCACTCAAGGTGTTTGACAAAATGCCTCAACCATCTCTCCACTTCTGATCGCCAACCATCACTTCCATGGCTGAAGGAAACCCATTCACAGAGCTCTTTTGGCTTCATTAAATGGGAAGTGTTGACAAGTACCTCAATCGGTTTGAATCCTTGGCGATCAGTTGTCGGCTAACAGAGGAGCAAAAGATTCAATTGATGGTTAGCGGCTTGCGGAAGGACATAAGGGAAGGCGTCCTCTTATATAGGCCACAAACCCTTCATGACGCCAAGATATTGGCCTATCTCGAAGAGAACACTTGCACCTATCTTGAGATGATAGCCGTAAAGTGGTCTACAAGTACAGTGCCAATATCGCTCATGCCAAGCCCTGGAAGGGAAGATCCCGCCAACCTTGTAACCCAGCAACCGTCACTGCGAACATTTGACACACCTCGTAGTCAGCCTAGTTTGGCACCCGCCAAACTTGAGGAGGATGCCCCTCCCTCTCAGCCAATCATGGATCCAAGTCTAGATCCATCCTCGAATACCACCATCACCCTACTCCTTGGCGCTTCTGAGGATGCCGCCATCTCCAAGGAAGCTTCATCTCCCGCCATCACTGCTCCAATCTTGGTTCCACCTCTCCTGCTCTCAACTTACATAGATCCGCCTACTAGGTCTGATCATCTAGAGCTTCAGCCATTGTGGGTTGCTGCTGCCAAACCTCTGCAGTCTCGCCATGCCGTCAAACTCCAAATGCCCTTCAAAGATCATCCTTCGCCATTCCAGCAAGAATGATACATGGCCCATGTACTACTGGAGTTCCAAAAGCTAGTATTTGACCCAGGAGAATCATCTACCTTCCGGAGCCAACTCGTTGTCCATGACCCTTGGGGGAAAGGGTCTTTGGAGGGGCAAAGTCGTGATACGAGCCACAATGGGATTAAGCGTACAGACGAACACCATCTCACTATCCCCCGCTCACCTGGGCTACTGTCGCCAAGTACCCGACATATGGCATAGCCAGCCGCCAAGCTCACCTCAAGCAGACATATATATGATGGCGACCCTTCTCTTTATCCTCGAGGACGAGGATCTTTTCAAGGGGGTGGTATTGTTATGGTTGGGCCCTTGACCTACATGCCAAGCCGACCCGACCCACCAACCCAGTTAAGGACCCGCCTTTTTGGGGTGCCTTAGTGCCACCTCAGCCCTAATCTTCCCCTCCCTCATCTCTAAATAAGGGGCTCCTTCCCCCCTAGTTAGTATGCTTAGTATGATTATGAGTGTGTTGAAACTCCCTCTATCTCTCCCCCCTTTTCTCTAGTTCCTCCCCCCTTCTTCTATATCTCCTCCCTTTTTCTTATACTTGTAATTAGTATCTTATGAATATCAATATACAAAGGGATAGGTATCTAGCTATCTCGTAGGCCCTTGTGATTGATTATTGATTGTGTGGCCGTGTGGATTGTGAGTGTTGATTGGATTATTTGGTTGTGGATTGATAGTTTGGATAGGATCCGGGTTGATAGGGTGTACAGGGCAGGTGATGGTGGAGGTGGAGGTGGTTGCTAGTGTTCAAAGTCGGTAAAAATTCATTTATGCAATTATTTTGTTTTTTATCATCGTTTAACGTATAAGGTACCCAGCAACTTTAAACGAATATAATGTTTTGTCCATAAAGAGTTATAAAGTGAGTCACAAACCAAAACAAAGCTCTTTAAGAGCTCTACGCAGCCATTATAATTTCTATTCTTTTTGACCAAAGAAAAGATAAAAAAGACGAGGTAGGCGTTTTTTTTCAGTTTTGATTGCTATATAACTTCACCCTATGACTTATAACGAGCATAACTTCAATTTGGAAGAGTTATGTTAAGATCGAGATTAAATCTTGATCTTACCTAAGATAAAGAGAGTATGGGATGAGGAAGAAGTGAAGAAGATGTGAAAATAAACAGAGTTAGATGAGAGAAAGAAGGTTTGATCTCAAAGAGATTGGTTTGATATTTTTCATTGAATGACTAAGAATTACATATGATCATCCTACTTATAGGAATTACAAGATATGATCTAATACATTGGATCTAGACATCACAACCAACCAACTTACCAAAATATCTAAAGCATATGGAAATATCTACTAACTAACTTCTAGCTTATTTGGTGCCATGACAACTAACACCACTAATACCCACAGCAACACAGCCTCTACCGGCTCATGCCTTGGATTCTCGCATTCATAACATTCCCTCCCTCTTGAAAACATTCTTGTCCTGAAGAATGGAAGAGAGTTGGAGCAATGCAGATCACTTGCTTATGAAAAGATAGTTGAAGTGATGAACTTCTTGCTGAAGTTCTGCAGCTGGAAAGACATCTGAAGCACTCCATCTGAACTTGAAAATCACTTGTTATGCAATAGAAGATAGCTTGAGTTTGCTGACTACCTTTCAATGTCTTATAACATCAAGAACACGTATGTAATCCATGCAGCTCAGGAACTGAATGGTACTGCAACTGGACCTGCTGAAATCTGTTACAGCTGAAACGAGCCAATGCTGAACTGACTTCGAGATGCAGTAGATACCTAAGTATGTCTCTTGTTACGACCAATGTTTGTGCTTTAATGTATAATCCTCTTCAGGGGGTCTGCACTGATCAGACCAGACATCAACAACACATCCAATGCACTTCCTGATGCAGTTAATACAGCTCCAAGCACTATCGTGCTGCAAAAGACCCAACCACGCAATTCTTCTGAAATTCTGCTTATAGTATACTGCACAACAGAATTTGAATGTCTTAAGACCCATTAGACAGCATATTAAGTCCTTTAACATCTCAGGAGGCCTTCGAAACTCAAACCAAGAGAACCAAGGATCAAAATCAGCTTGAAGAAATTCCCACTTACAGCTCAAACGACCCCATATCTTGATCTTAGTGACAAAGCACATTGGAATTCCATAAGAATGCAGCTGCAACTCCTTCATCTTGGATCTTATCCAAAATTTGTATTGCTTAAACATCCACTTACTAAACCATCTCAAACCAAGCTCAACAAACTTTTGATTGCTTTCCAATTCCACCTGATAAGCTGCAGAACACAAAATTGCAGTAGTGCTAAACCGATGCATCACATAGTGACAAATTTCAGCTCGATTTCTATCCATATGGAAGCTTCTCGATGCGAACAAGTTATTACATCTTCCCAAAGCCTTATTAGCACCAACCACACTCAATCTGAACAACTCTTTCACTGCTAACAGTGAAAGGACTGGAATTTCCCAAGAATTTGCAGCAGCTTCCTTGCATTATTGCTGTCCCAACTTGACCAATTGAGCACTTGTGACTTGGGCTGGAAATTCTGAACTTTTACTCCGCCAAATTAAGTACTCACGAATCACACTTGAATTCCAAGGACACAAGATCATCACTTGAATGCCCAAAGCAACTCCATTGACAGATTGTATTATGCAGCTCACAACTTCCAGCCTGATCTCAAAACTTCCTTGGATCCCATGCTCATCCAACCACCAAACATGCCTCCAATGATCAAGCTTTTCTTTCTTGTCAACCATCACAAGCATGAGTAACAAATATAACAAGTGGAAATGCCAACAGAATTCCTGATCAGCTGTAAACTCTTCCCAATCTAGAGTTGATCTGTTCCCCTCCCCCTTGTTGATTTTCACTCTAATTTCAGCTAGAACTATCCTCAATGTTGCACTGATCTCTTCCTTCCAAACATTAAGAGAATATTGAAGCTTGTGCCTATAATTTTTCCATTCAGAACAACCACAACAGATCACCCCATATACATGCAGAATCTGTATCTGATCAGCAAGCTTCAATTGAGACTTCAATGACACCAATTCTGGAACAATTGAGACTACAATGACCTGATCTGAATTATGCAGCTTGCAACATGTAAAATCCTTCCCCTCAAAGCTTGCTTTGATGTTAACTTCATCATGACTCATAGCCACTACCATTTTTTAACCATAGCTTGCACTGGCATAGAATTGTTCTTCATCAAACAACAGCACCAGAGGTCCAGCTTTTCCAATCACCTGCAATTCACCCCTTCCCAGTTCAAAGGGCCTGCCATCATTAATTACATCATTTAAAGCACCTATTGTATTGATGTGGATCTGATCACAGATCTGTCTCCCCCAATTACCACCATTGTACACATCCATCAGCTCAATTGCTTGCATAGGAACCAAGCTTTGTTTGTTGTGAACCTTGAAACGAACTCTCTCAGCTCGAGTGCTTCTTTTCAGCAAAAATTCAACTCCTCTCAGCTTCATATAGTCTTGAGAATCTTCTCCCGGATCAGGAGGCAACTCATCATAAGAGTGTGTATTGGAATACACTTTTTCTCCACTCGAAAAAGGAAAAAGATCATCCCGATCTTGGCGATCGTCACGCCGACAGTGCATTTCAGCCACTATAAATTCGTAATCATTCACCTCACACAAGAGACCTTGCAAGGCATCCAAGATAATGTTGTTCTCGTCTTGAGTTAGCACAACAGCATGCCCAAAAGTGAACTTAAGCATACCCTTTTTTGTATTTGATGACACTGCAGCAGCAACATTAGATTTCCCAACAGAATGACATTGCTCAGTAGTGAAAGCACTTCGGTTCTGCATATAAGCTTGCCATGGAGTCATACTTAACATATTTGGGGATGTATTCATTGATATTACAGCAGTAGCATCAACTTTGTCAGTTGAAATCAAAGGTTTTGCTATATCCAACCCTGGTATACCAGCATATATATCAATAAAATCAGTATCTTGAGCTAGTTCTTGTTGATCAACCAGCATCCCAACTTCTTCCAGTGAATCATCCTGATGTCCCATAACTGAATTGGACTCGATTAAGGGAACCACATGTTGTTTATGGCTATGCTCTTGCACATTCAGAAGCTCCTTAGTCTGACACACAACCTCTCGCTTCAATTTCTTCTTCGTAATCTTCTTTGCTTCCCAAAACTCTTTCAATGCGTCATTGAGTTGGCTTCTCTTAGCTTTACTCCTTGCTTTCTTTAACATTCCCTTGACATGAAAACCGTATTCCTATTCCGGAAGCATGTCATGCTGTAGCTCAAGATCTTCGAAATACTCTAACTCTAGCAAAGAGTCTTCATAATGATCATCTCTTTCAAACTCCGGTTCTTCTAACTTGTGTTCATCAATTTCGGCATTGCCGTGGACGAGTTCATCTCCAACGGCAATAGATTCCACTTCCTCTTCGTGCTCAACCTTGAATTCTTGCGGTTTAACCACTTCATCTAATCCTAGCTTTAGTGCACTGATAATGCGATCACAAATTTCCTGAAGATGAGCAGTAGTCAAATACTCAGGTCCGGTTGTAGTATTTGCACCAGCAACAGCAGCGTGAGGCCCATTAGTACCAACAACTGCAGCTGCATTGGCTCCACCAGCTCCTGAGCGAATGCTCACTCCATCAGCCATGTGTACAATGAACAACAAGCTTCGATCCGAAACAGCTTAGTTCGCCGGATACAAGTTCGAAAATCGCAGAGTGTGAAACTTGTTTAGCAACTCTTCAACAATCGATTGCTTAAAGAAGTTCTACTCCTTTGCTCGCACAAACAATCCCTTGCTATCAGTTTGACAATCGTCATTGGTAACCCTAACTTGTAGCATTCGTGAACGAACCCTAACTTCGATCAAACCCTAACAGAGATGCCTTCTTGAATTCAGACTTACAATTCTGAATTAAACTCGATTCCAAATCGCAATCAAGTCCTCAACGCAATACTCAAAGCAATCTTCAAGAACGAAATCAGATTTCAACACTTTTGGTGCTTAGTTCAGTGTCAGATTTTTGCCTAAGCAAATCTCCACTCAATAACATATAATTCTTAAGAATCAATGTAGATTCTGATGAATTATCACCACTTCTATGCTTATCAACACAATTTCATCACAAACTAGCAACAAACACAAATTCTCATCGAATTGTAGCTTGAAGTTCAGAAACCATTACCTCAACCTCAGTTACTGAATTGTAGAGTCAGAATTAACCTTAATGCAGCTTGTTTCTGATCTTCTGATTATGATCAAGTGTAATGTTGATCCAATACTCACTTCAGCCTTATTCATCAACTTGAGAAATTCTAATGATCAATAACGCACGCTGCTGCTCAACTGAATGTGATCAATGTACTGCAATTAACTCTCAATTCTAATCACATATACAATCAAACCGAACTTGCCCTTCAATCACTGAATTCTGCTGTTTCAACTGTCAACAATGAGATTAACACAAGCTTGAATTCAAGGACTCACAATCGATCATCAATTGAACCTCTTTTTATATATTTTTCAAGCAACTTTTCTCTGTAATTTACAATAGAATTCAGAACTGAATTCTTAAGCAAATTGCAATGAAATCAAAGGATATTTGATATCAAATCCATTTGAATTGGAAGCCAAACGAGACTCTGATACCAATTGTTAAGATCGAGATTAAATCTTAATCTTAACCTAAGATAAAAAGAGTATGGGATGAGGAAGAAGTGAAGGAGATGAGAAAATAGAGAGAGTTAGATGAGAGAAAGAAGGTTTAATCTCAAAGAGATTTGTTTGATATTTTTTATTGAATGACTAAGAATTACACATGATCATCCTACTTATAGGAATTACAAGATATGATCTAATACATTGGATCTAGACATCATAAACAACTAACTTACCAAAATATCTAAAGCATATGGAAATATCTACTAACTAACTTCTAGCTTATTTGGCGCCATGACAACTAACACCACCAATACACTCTTAGCAACCCCACAGCAACACAGCCTCTACCGGCTCATGCCTTGGATTCTCGCATTCATAACAAGTTACAAATCGAATCACCTATCCAAATGAAGCTCAAGAAGAGTTCTATGTAACTATGATGAGTTTTTAAGTTTTTGATCAAAAAAAATATGAAAAAGAGGTGAAAAGATGAAGTGAGCGAATTCAAGCAAAATGGTTATATAATTTACCCTGTAACTTAAAACAAGCACAACTCTTAATACATGAATACTTACGGATTGAGTTACATATCAAAATGAAGCTCTTGATGATTTCAACAAAACTATGATATGCTTTGAAGTTTTTGATCAAAAAAATATGAAAAAAGGTGAAAAGATAAAGTGGGCATTCCGTGCAAAGTGGTTATATAACTTACCCTGTAACTCTAAATGGGCATAACTTTGAATCTGTGATGAGCTACGAATTGAGTTATATATCAAAACCAAGCTCTTTAAAAGTTATATGTAAGTATAATGAGTTTTTAAGTTTTAGATCAAAGAAATATGAAAAAGGGGTGAAAATATGAAGTGGGAAAATTCTGTTCAAATTGGTTAAATAACTTACCTTGTAACTTAAAATGGGCATAACTTTAATTCCGCAAAGAGTTACAGATGGAGTTACATATCAAAACAAAGCTCTTGAAGAGATCTATATAATTTTGGTGAGTTTTTAAGTTTTTGATCAAAGAAAATATGAAAAAGAGGTGAACAGATAAAGTGGGTGAATTCCGTGCGAAGTGGTTGTACAAGTTACCTTGTAAATTAAAATTGGCATAACTTTTAATCCGTGAAGAGTTACAAATTGAATAATATATCAAAATGAAGCTCTTGAAGAGTTCTATGTAATTATAATAAGTTTACAGGTTTTTGATCAAATGATTTATTCAAGCAAATATTTTTGTATATTCCAAAAATATGCTTAAAAGTGCTCAAAGAAGGCAAAATATTTGGCTTACTCGGCCAAATCTTTATGTATATGCCAAAGATATGGTCAAATGTGTTCAAAGGAGATAAAATACATGGCCTACTTAAGGAAATCTTTTTGCATGTCCAAGTATACTAGGGAGCTTCTTTGATTAACTTTACCTAAGTAGGACCGTTCTTATTAAAAAAAATACAGTAAAGACCAAAAAATGCTAAAAATTACCTTAACCGACATTAAAATGTTTGAATCTTACAAGCAACACCAAGCCAAACGTGAGCTTATGATCTTTCCCACAGACGCCGCCAAAATGTTTGTGAAGAATTTGATCAATGTGCTTATTCATCATATTTGAGTCTAATTTGAGGTGGGGCTAGTAAGGATGCACTGAATTCAAATTCTAAGGATGTTTGCAATGATGCCCCATTTTTGGGGGGCACCCAAAAAGAATCTCAAAATGGGACTTTTCATTTCTGAGGCCCCATAATGGGGCTTCCAAAAGAGATCCCTATTTCAATTTTTATTATTTTATTATTTTTATTTCATATTTTTTAATTATTTTTAATTAATAAAATATATCAAATTTTATTTAAAAATAGATTATAAATATTAAAAAAATTTTATATATTAAGTTTGAGTAATTTTTTATTTAATTATTAATATTATGTTATATTTATTAATATAAATCTTAATTTTTATAATTTTAATTCATTCTCTTAATGAAACCGTACCGAGCAAGGAGAGCTTCAAATATCTGGGATCCATGATACACAAGAATGGTGAAGTGGATGAGGATGTCAGCAACAGGATTAAAGTAGGCTGGCAGAAGTGGAGGATGGCATCTGGCGTGCTGTGTGATAGAAAGTTCCCGCTAAAGTTAAAGGAAAAATACTATAGGATGGTAGTAAGACCGGCTATGCTATATGAGGCAGAGTGTCGACTAATGAAACAAAATCAAACATAGAGGATGAAGGTGGCAGAGATGAGGATGCTGCGCAGGATTTGTGGCCACACAAGGAAGGATAGAATTAGGAATGATGTGATACGAGGTAAGCTGGGTGTAGCCTCGATCGAGGATAAATTGAGGGAGCACCGCCTAAGATGGTTTGGACATGTTAGCAGAAGACCGACTACAGCTCCAGTCAGGAGGTGTGAACAGCTTCACACGGCGATAAGTAGAAGAGGGAGGGGCAGACCAAAGAAGAGTTTGCTGGAGACAATTCGTCGAGACCTAACCCACCTAAACCTAAGAAAGGAGATGGCCTTAGATAGGGCACGTTGGAGGGCTAGTATAAGGGTAGCGGAAGTGGCAGAGTAAAGTAGTGGAAGGAGTGGCTGGTAGTCTAAGATCCACTAGGCATGCATAACCTCAGGTGTAGCACTTATAGGCTAGCTTACTCTCTGATTATGCTTCTTCTTCTTCTTCTTCTTTTTCCTCAAAATACATTGGTAATTGATTGGTGGTTTATCTGCAGGCACTCAACTACTTCAGGTTGGGGGTCCCCGAAAATAGTCTCCTTTCCAGCCGGAAGGGGTAAGGCTACGTACATCACCCCCCCCCCCCCCCCGACCCTGCTTTCTGCGGGAGCCACAAGGCACTGGGACTGTTGTTGTTGTTGTTGTAATTCATTCTCTTAATATAATTAATTATTTTTTAATTATATATATTTTTTAATGTATTTTTATTTTTTGTCTTGAATTAATTAAAATAATATAAATGACATTAACTATTAAAATATCTAAAAAAGAGATTTTAAAAATGGGGCACGATTGGATAGGAGAAGCCCCTTTCTTTATAAAGCTCCATTTTTTCAAAAATGAGGCTTGACAAATAGGTTATCACTGTGGAGAGCCTAAGTACACAACCAACTTGATATTTTCTTTCGATGAATAAAAACTTGAAGAATTATTGCTCCAAAGAGGTTATTATGAAAGAAGAAAATGTGAATGAGGTGAGGAATCTTTCCCTTCCCCTTCCTTTCTCTTCCTTCCCCTATGCATAGAAGGTGTAAATTAGTAAGTATGATTCGAAAGATGAGCATGTTTGATTCTATCATTTAGTTACTTATTGCATAGTACTGCCGAATTACAAGTGTGCACGAATTGCAAGTGAGTGAGTTGCAAGTTTACAAATATCAAGTGGGCGTTTTGTACATTTTAAAGATATAATTACAAACAATTATCATATGAATAATAACCAATTTGCCCATCTACAATAGCAAACTGTTTAATTAATGTCACCAATAATCTCAACAAAATAGTCACATTAATATGCATGATATTTGATCAAATGATAATGTAACAGATTTATTTACTAAGATATTGCAAACTACACTTGTCAAAAAGCATGTTCACTTTATCAAAAAATGCGGCAACTTAGGAATCTAGTATGATTATAAAGTTTTGGACTAATGAATTAAAGGTTTCTATACCACATATATAGTACTATTAAACTCTATCTGGATTTTTTTAGCATGGTTTTTATGAGAGTGTTTTCTATGTATGGCTGATCCTTATATAATACATGTGGCTACTCTTTATTTCATGTTTCAAATTTATTATAGGTCCTAATATGAAATTGAAGTAAAAATAGGCACATCTCGTCTTAAAAATGAATGAACCCACAAATAAAAGTGAAAAAAAAAAAAATGGAATTCAACTCTTTCTTTTTTCTTTCTGGTGGACAAATTACTCATACGTTCCTCCTTCATATTATTTGTATTAATTTAATTAGTAATTTATAATTTAATTAAAAATATTATTTTATTTTCAATTATTCTATTATTTATATTTATTTTATTATTTTAGATAGTAGATAGAATAGAATTCTACGTTACTATAATTATAGAATATAATCATAAAAATATAAAATATATATATAGAATATTTAATAGAATATAAAATAGAATAGATAGAAAGAATATTCCATCCTTATATTATTATGTGTAATTATAGGAATTATTTGTTATTACTTTTTTTTTTCAAAGGGGTGAGATGGCTGAGTGGACGAAAGTGCCGGATTGCTAATCCATTGTACGATTCATTTGTACCGAGGGTTCGAATCCCTCTCTTTCCATTTCTGTTGATGACTTACTATTTAATTTATTTTTCTTTCAAATTTCTTTTATCTAATCTTTTGGATTTTTTCATAGTCAAGTGCGTAGAATAGAGGAAAAATCCTAAAACAATTTTTGAAATCAAGAGGGAAACCCCCTTTTATTCTTCTCGTCCAGGATTACGTCCTGAATCATTAGATAAGAATCCGAAAATGAAGAGAGAAACAAAAAATATTACTACTGTGTAAATTAAGAGTTTGAGAGTAAACATTACACAATCTCCAAGATTAGTTATAGGTAAAAGAGAATAGATTCTCAATTTTTATACTATTTTGACGCCGAAAAGTGAAGTGGTTTCCAAAAATAGAAAAGAATTTTTATTTTCATATATATATATATATATACTCTATATTATCAACATCTAGTAATTATCTTATAACCAAATCCTTTTTATTTTGAATTTATATTAAGAAACATAATTATTAAAATTTAGATTCAAATCTTAAAATCTTACGCTTCTATAATTCCACAATTACCAATTGATTTTATAATTCATTGATATTATATGAAATTAAGAGTCGGTTCCGAAAATAATGCTTAAAAATAAAAAAATTAAATAAATAATGCTGAAAAAAATAATTCCAAATCTACTGTTGAACCGCGTTTATAAAAGGCGGTTATAGTAAACCGCGTCAAAGAAACGCATTTCAACTAAAACAAAACCGTGTGCCCTTTTTACACTAAACCGCATCATCAAGACGCGGTTATACTAACAAAAAACCGCGTCTTCACCATGCGGTTTACCATGAAGTCAACCGCGTTCTTGCGACACGGTTTATGGGCGTTGCCCCTCCCCTCTCCTCGGCTGTCACCGCCTCACTATAAAACTACGTTTTATTAACGCAGTTTATTCATATAAACCGCGTTTTTGTAATGCGGTTTATTTTATTATGAACCGCGTTTTGTGAATGCTGTTTATTCAAATATAAACAGTGTTTTGTAAACGCGATTTTATTTTATTTTAAACGCCTCACTTTGACGCGGTTTAGTAGAGCCGCATTTTATAAACGCGGTTCAACAGTAGATTTGAAATTATTTTTTTTATTTTTTTATTTTTCAATTATTTTCAGAACCGACTCTAAAATTAATGGATAAAACCTGAACATAATTTTACAATTCTACTAATGTATATAAATAAAATTTTGAAATATAAAAAACTAAATATATATTTTTATAATATTTGATTATATTTTTATATATATCCATATAAATAAAAATCTTATTAATAATTTTTAAAATTATATAACTGATATTACTACAAAAATAATTAAAATATAAATTTAATAAAACCTTACAATTCTCAATATGATTCTACGATTCCAATTCTATATGCTCCCATCGATTTTAAATAGAATCCCGATTTTACCAATCTTAATTAGAAAGAAATTGTTATTAATACACTTTAAATTAGTAATAATGAGTATAGATTGGCTTTATACGCCCGTTAAAACGGAAAACCACATACTCAAAACAAGACTATGGCTCGTTTGATAGAGAGAATATTTTTCACAAGAAACATGTTCCTTTTGAAAAGATTTTATAAGGAATATCTAGATTTTTCTTTATATTTTAAAAGAATATTTTCCACCTATTATTTATGTCGTTTTTAAGTTAATATAAACTCAATTTAATTCAAACTTCGACACATAAGTAACCAAGACTTTGAAACAATAACTTCCCTCGGTCTAGAAGAGAAGTCCCGGAATACCTTTTCCCTTAAAAAGTCTTTCTAACAATGAGAAAAACCAGAAATATCAATTTCAATAGTACAATTCTCCCCGAACAATGGAGCCTACAATTGACTTCACAAAAAGAAAAACTAGAGAGAAGATAGAAAACTTAAAATCTTTGTTACTATTAACACAATAATTATTATTGTGAAAGCAAACATATGACTTAGAATGAATACTAACTACAAAAATCAAGCAAATTACTTTAATATTAATAATTTTATCCAAATAATTACATTAATCAATTTAAATAATGGAAGGAACCAAAGGGCTACCCCCAGAAGCGAGAAAACGCTTGAATACGGTCCGCATCATGGTGAAGTCCTCCTATGAGGACCCCATCATTTGGTCTCCGTTCTATACTTCAAAATAAAAACTTTTTCTTGAATCATTTCATGCTAAGACAAGTAAAAAAAATAAACTACAAATTTATTTAGTATCATTCTCTAATTAGAATCGCTATCTTGGAAAACCCATATTCATGTTTCAAAAACAAGTTTTATAGTTTCACATTTTTCGATTTTAAAGTTGTTAGAAAGAATGGTCAAAAACTAAACTAACAAAAAGTAATTACAAAACCTAAATTTAAGTAAACTTAATAAAAGACGAGTAAAAGACAGGGGCAGAGCTCAGAAAAGAAAAGGGTGAAAGGAAGGTATCAGCACAGATTTGAATCAAATCAGAGTGGTGCATGACTATATTCTATTTCATCATCGCCATTGAGCCCCGGAAGAGAGAGAAATACAAGCAGAGCGAGAGAGAGAGAGAGGTAGAGGGAGAGGAAGAGAGGAGAGTGAACGATGGAGGCAAGCAGCAAAATTAACAAGATGCTAAATAGGCAGGGCAAACTGAAAACCCTAGTTTGGCTCATCCGATGTTACCATTCTGCCCTTTTATTTTTTTCCCTTTCATATTTTTTTAAAAATTTTTTAAAAGGCATTAATATATACATATATATATATTTGAATCAAACTCTTTAACAATAAAAGAAAAGTATTAAAAATCTATACATAAATTAATTTAAAATTGTACAATAAAAAGGATTTAGAATTCTAAATATATGTATAATGTATATAATGTATTTTTTTTAAACTACCTATATTTTATGTATATTTAAATTATGGGTATTTACGTAAAATGTTCCTATATTTCGCCAATTTGCCAATTTTGTTGTTTTGGTTTTAGTTATATGACATACCAAACAAAAAAAAGGTTTTAGTTGTATCAATTTAATCCATGTACAAATTCATAAGATATATTTTTAATTATTTGATCACATTAAATTTCCAAACCCTACGCAAGCGGAGGTCCTTGTAGCACTGGGACTGTTGTTGCTTCTGTTGTTGTATTTAATCACATTAAATGCACTACCAAATGTAAATTCAATGTTTAGCCTAATTAAAATCACTTGTGGCCCGACCATTAAAAAAATCTTTCACCGCCTTAACATTAATTTTACAAAAGGACAAAATTAATTAGGTTAAATTAATTTTTAATTAAGACCTTGAGTAAAATTAGGCTAAATTAATTTACCTATTCATCACAAAAATTACAATTAGCCTAATTAATTTGGTTCTACTATAAAATTAACATCAAGGTGGTGAAAAAGTTTTTAACAGTCATGTCACAAGTGATTTTAATGAGGATAAATAGCATTGTTTGGAACATTAATACGATCAAATAATTAAAGATTATGTTGTTAACTTTACAAGTACTGAGTTGATACAATTAAAAATAAAACAACTCAGTTAATACAATGGGCAAAGTGCAATAACATTTTACATAAATAATCCTAATGTTAACGAGTTTTTTAGTAATTTATGGCTTCAGATAAATAATTACCAACACGCAAAACAAGAATGAAATATAGACTCAAAGATCTCGAAATTAAAGACAAAAAACGGCGAAGAACTCCGAGGATTTTTACGGTGTTCAAACCCTAGCCGGTCCCATTCCACGGCTCCCTATATCAAGAGAGATCTTTATTATTAAATGAGGTGATTAGTACAAATTTAAAAATGAATACAACCAATATCAACTCAAATTTAGTGCATTCAACTCCTAGACTCAAAAATTACGAACAAGAACTTCAACTTCTAAGCTCGAAACCGAAGAACTAAACCAAAAACAATAATATACCTCTTCTAGCAGCTGAAACATGCCATGAATTGAACGTCACAACCATGGACCACCTTGAATTGGGCTCACAAGGTTGGAATCTTCAACAATTGGCTCAGAGGTTCAAATTTAGGGTTAGGGTTTTGTAGAGAGCCCTAGGGAAGGAGAAAACCAAAAGAGAGAGAGGAGAAGACGAGATCAAAAGTGAAATACACTTCTCCAAAACCCTAACTCTCGGTTTATATACTTCCCTTAGCTTCAATCCATGTGCTTGCCCAGATCTCATCACAGCCATTGATTTCAATCGGATCTAACGGACAAAATTTACCAACAGAACACATAAAGTGAGACCCTCATCGTGTGACATGCGTCTATCGAACGAACGGCTCAGATGAGTCCCATGAAGCTTCTCTAAGAAGCTTACAATTCCAACGGGCAGAAGATGGAATAAATTACCAAAGTGGCATATTTTGCAAAAAAAAATACCAAAATGGTATAGTTGAAAAAATATTTACCAAAATGGCACACTTTACTGTAGCGTCAATAGGAAACGCCGTTTCAAACGGCGTTCGTTGAGCGGTCGGAGACGTTACCTGTCGGACGCCGTCAGAAACGGCGTCCGTTAGGTGACGTCTAACGGACGCCGTTTCAAACGACCTCCGTACGCTGTTAGACCACACACCTTTGTATAAAGTAGAAAAAATTAACAATCCTCCTAACTTAATTAACAATAAAATGATAAAATAAAGTAGAAAAAAAATTTAGTAGAGTTACATTATTTAATGTATAAAGTAATAAAAAGGAAAAAAAAGCACTGTAATAATAGATTACAAAAACCCCCTGATGTAATAAAAAAGGGTGTCGATGTGATTCGGGATATGTTGCGTTAATCCAAACTGACGCAACACTCTATCAGGGCAATGCAGCTCTACAATGCCAATGCATATCATTGGTCCCTGATATCACCCGATATGACTCAACGAACGCCGTTTCAAATGGCATTTCCTATTGACGCTACAGTAAAGTTTGCCATTTTGGTAAATATTTTTTCAACTATGCCATTTTAGTTATTTTTTTTTTGCAAAAGGTGCCACTTTGGTAATTTATTCTGCATTTTTTTCCTTTTTATTACTTTATACATTAAATAATGTAACTCTACTAAGTTTTTTTTCTACTTTATTTTATCATTTTATTGTTAATTAAGTTAGAAGGATTGTTAATTTTTTCTACTTTATACAAAGGTGTGTGGTCTAACGGCGTACGGAGGCCGTTTGAAACGGCGTCCGTTAGGTGAAGCCTGTTGGATGCCGTTAGAAACGGCTTCCGTTAGACGTCACCTAACGGATGCCGTTTTTAAAGGCGTCCGTACGCCGTTTCAGACGGCGTCTGACAGGTAACGTCTCCGACCGCTCAACGAACATCGTTTGAAACTGCGTTTCCTTTTGACGCTACAGTAAAGTGTGCCATTTTGGTAAATATTTTTTCAACTATGCCATTTTGGTAATTTTTTTTGCAAAATATGCCACTTTGGTAATTTACTCTAGAAGATGAGCACAACAGTACACCGGCTTCTGATTCAAAAAAAAAAAAAAAAAAAAAAGGTAGTACACGGGCAGCTTAGGCTATCTTCAAATTGGGGAACTCAAAAAGGGAGCCCTATTTGTACTTTTTAATATTATTTTAATTTAGTTTGTATTTTCTAATTATTTTTAATTAATAAAATATACTAAATTTTATTTAAAATATATTTTCGGCATTAATAAATTTTCATATATTAAATTTGAGTATTTTTTTGTTCAATTATTCACATTATGTTATTTTTTATCAATATAAATCTTAATTTTTATAATTTTAATTTGTTCTCTAAGTATAGATAATTATTTTTTAATCACATTTATTTTTAATATATTTTGGTATTTTATCTTAAATTAATTAAAATAGTATAAATGACATTGACTATTGAAATAATTTAAAAAATTTTAAAGAAGGGGTTAAAAAAAGGGGTTTGGATGGAGAAAGGAAGCCCGATTTTTGGATGAAGCCCCATTTTTTAAAGATGTGTCAAAAGTGGGGCTTCAAAAAATGGGACATGGATGGGAGTAGCCTTAGTACCACCGGGCAGTGCAGTACAACTATGAGCAAGTGTAGTACAACATTTGGGCAGCTAGTACACGGCTCTATATGTAATTAATTGATTTAAGTGGGGGTAATATGGTTAATGTCATAAAATACTTGATTCAAATTTTGAACCACAACAAAACGCAGCTTTTTACGTTCCCTCTACATATAAAGTGATGCATTTCATACCAATTAATAGTTTAGCTTAATCTAGCTCATTTTAAGTCCAATTTAAGCCTAATTTCTACCTTATTAGGCATGGTCTAAGTCTTATACTTACCAATTAAGGGTACAACACCTAAATTAAATATAAAATATATTATAAAATATAGCTTGTTCTAAAAGTGGAAAATTGATACACCACATGTATCGCCAAGCCGCCAAGGGCCCATTCCTAGTTACCGCAACCACCTCTACCACCATACGCATCACACCATCTGTCCCGCCAAGCTCCTATACCTGGTCCCAGCACTTGCCCAACTACTGCCAGGACCCCATCAACGCCTTCCTTCCCTACTCGCCCGTCAACCATGTCTCGGCGCTGCTATCAACACCCTCCTTTCAGAACCTTCCATGGCATGCCACCTCAGCCTAAGATATTTTTAGATATTTTGTGTACAAATAGGGAGTGATGGTTAGAGTTAGGGTATCTGATGTTTTAGTGTGTTCTTCTTTCTCTCCCTCAAGCTCTCTTCTATGTCTTCTCCCTCCTTTTTCATGTAAATCCTCCATTATTGGAGCTTATATTATCAATATATATCTATATTAGTTGTGATTCCAGTTGATTTATAGTTTGTATTACATAAATTGGTATCACAACTACCTATCCTTGGCCCGATCATCATCATCGTCGTCATCATATTCATCACCACCATTGGCATCACCATCAAGCTGTTAATCAACCAGCTTCACCACCATCATCATCGTCAACCATCGTCACCCATCTTCAGCCAGTGATTGCGGTCCCAATCATCCCAACCCTTAGCATCATCAAACCTCCTTCTAGCACCATTCAACCTCTCACCCACCATCACCAAATTCTCCTCTTCATTCCCTACACCCCCACTGTTACCCAAAAAAAAAAAAAAAAAAAAAAAACAGAGAGAGAGAGAGAACCCGAAACCCATCATCATCATCAACCTCACTATCATCATCAAACACTAAACACCCACCCAAACCCAAATTGCATATGAGGTGTTTCATAAAATATCTTAACCAAATTTTCCATTTTCCTACTGTCAACAATCACCCATGAATGAAGGAACCTAGTTCCAGACCTCGATGAGAAAGTGCGAGGAAGCTCACTAGCGCCACCTCGCATCATTTGAGCATAGCATGGAAATATTCAATAAAGCCATTGAAGCCTCATAGGCTCAATACCCCAAAAGCGCTCAACCCAAATCACTCACGGAGCTCATAAGGCTTTGCCAGACTGGTAGTATTGGCGAGTCTGAGCCAATTTGAGTCCCTAGTGGACAAGTGTAGGTTAACAGAAAGAAAAAAGATGGAAGTGTTTATAGGCGGCTTACGAGAAGAGATAGCAGAAGGCGTCACCCTATTCATGCTGCAAATAGTTCGTGACGCCAAGCTGTTGGAAAAGCAGCGAGCGCACCAATTTCGCCTACCTCGAGAAGTTAGCTGCAAGGGGAGCGTTGAGCATGGCGCCAACCATGCTCACGCCAAGTCCAGCAAGAGCCCCTTCCGCCAACCCTCTATCCGAGCACCTTCTGCAACCAGTCAACACACCCACGAAGTAGCTCAATGAGATGCCTAACCCACTCACCGAAGATGCCTCTCCTCTACAGTCAGCCTTAGACCCGGGCCCTAACCCCATCCCGGATACCGCCATTGTCCCATCTCTTGTCATTATTGGGGATGTCTCCAACCATCCTTCAGTAACATTTGCAAATGGAAAACAGATGGTTTCCATTACTCCTCCACTCTTCGCCATTCCAGTGACTCCAACCTCTATCCTGCCTCCATTGCTCTCAATCAGCTTGGAGCTGCCAATCGAGTTAGATCCTCTAGTACTTTCGCAGCTGCTCTCAAACTTAGAGGATGAGGTCACCATGTCCACCAAGCCTCCACGATTCCACCAACTCTTCAATCGCCGGGTAGACCGCAACCTGGATAATCTCACAGTTCAAATCTTGCTGAAGTTCCAAAAGATGGTGTTTGACCCGGGAGGATCATCTACACTCTAGAATTGGCTCGGTGTCCACGACCCTTGGGGGTAAGGGTCTTTTGAAGGGAAAGAAGTAGTACGACCCATAGTGGGATTTGGCATACAAAAGGACGCCATTCCACTAAGCCCCACCTGCCATAGCATCTACCTGACTCTCGATCCTTGAGGACGAGGATCGTTTCAAGAGGGCGGCATTGATACACCACGTGTATCTCCAAGCAGCCAAGGGCCCATTCCCAGTTACTGCAACCACCTCGACCGCCATCACGCATCACGCCATCCGTCCCGCCGAGCTCCTATACTTGGCGTCACCCCAGCACTTGCCTAACTATTGCTAGGACCCCATCAACGCCTTCCTTCCCTACTCGCCCGTCAACCACGTCTCGGCACCGGCATCAGCACCCTCCTTCCAGAACCTTCCATGGCATGCCACCTCATCCTAAGATATTTTTAGATACTTTGTGTATAAATAGGGAGTGATGGCTAGGGTTAGGGTATATGATGTTTTAGTATGTTCTTCTCTCTCTCCCTCAAGCTCTCTTCTATGTCTTCTCTCTTCTTCTTCATGTAAATCTTCTATTATTGGAGTTTATACTATCAATATATATCTATATTAGTTCTGATTCCACTTGATTTATAGTTTGTATTGTATCCAAAATATTATATATATGTATATAATACTAAATTTATTCCTTTGTCCAAATCAATTTCAATATGGATGTTCAATTATAAATTAATTCTTGTATAGGTGTTCAATACTTTTCTTTTACCATTGAAGAGTTAAGTAGCCCATCATAAGGGTGTCTCATTTGGTGGCGTCTCCTACCTATACGGTCATCACCCAGGGGTCATGAGTTCGATTCTCGCTGAGAATATACTCATGACTTACCTGCTCATGGGGGCTTGTGGGCTATTCTCATGGGCCGGGGTTAGTTGGGGCCACCCAATCCCTCGTCACAAAAAAAAAAAAGTGTTAAGTACCAGAAAAATTCTTTATGATATAGTTGAATACCTTTTTAATATTTTATCCTTATCTTTTTGTTTTGGTAAATTAGCCTAAATACGTTGTACGACTACGACACTGTTAATAGATTTTAAAATTGAATGAATACAATAGACATCCAGTAAATTATTAGTTTTGGTCAATAATTTGCTATATATATTTAATAAAATTAAAAGCATAAAAAGTCACTCTTATTTTGATTAATAATTCAAAAATGTTTCCATGAATCCAACTACATGCATGGGATTCAATCAGGGATTCAACAAGGAAAAGAGGAAGAAGAAGGAGAGGGAAGGAGAGATTAGGGATGAGAGGAGAGAGAAAGGGGTTGCAGAGCAACTGTATGAGATAAGAAAAGGGGGCCAAAACTATATTTTATTCATTGCCTTTAATCCCATGTATAGAACTTGTATTTATACATCAATACCAACCATATAACCAACTATATAGCAACCATATAACAACCTACACCTCATCCCTAGTATCCATACCAAGAATACATCAATTAGTTATGATGTAAGAATCAATCAATACAAGTGCTCTAAGTACACTATTAATGATGCTAAGAATTACATTTGTTACTAATCATGACATTGCATCTTCCTTTTGAAATCCTCGACCTCAAGGATTGGAGGGAACTCAGGAAATTGTGAAGCTAAGGCACTAGAGTCCTCCCAGGTGGCTTCTGACTCATCCAAGTTCAACCACTTGATCAACCACTGGGTTACTACAACATTATGCCTTGGTACAATTCGCCTAGCCAATACTCTCTCTGGCTCAACTTTGAGCTCCCCTTCAGCAGCAGTCTTGGGCAAGTAAGGTTGGACTAGCATCTGGTTTCCAATTTTGCATTTCAGATGGGAAATGTGAAACACTAGGTGGATGAAACAGTCTGCAGGAAGCTGAAGTTTGTAAGCAACTTGGCCAACTTGTTGTAAGACAAGGAATGGACCATAGTACTTAGAAGATAACTTCAGATTTTTTCTCAATGCAACAGATGACTGCTTGTATGGCTGTAGCTTTAAGTATACCTAGTCCCCATGCTGCAAAGCCCTTTCTAATCTTCGTTTGTCAGCAAAGTATTTCATCCTTACTTGTGCTTGACTCAAATTGAGCCTCAGATGCTGCAGCATGCTCTGTCTTTCTATCAACCATTCTTCAACAGCAGCTATAGATGGTGCTGGTCCAGGAGCATTCTCCAGATCAAGCCTAGGAGGTGCACACCCTTAAAGGGCTTGGAAAGGGGAAAGTTGCATGCTAGTATGATGGTTAGTATTATACCAGAACTCAGCAAGTGTGAGCCATTTGTGCCACTTCCTTTGCTTTTGCATACAAAAGCATCTAAGGTAAGTTTCAAGGCATTGATTCACCCTTTCAGATTGGCCATCTGACTGTGGGTGGTATGAAGAGCTTAAATGAAGTGAGGTACCCAGCATTTGGAATAGCTCTTGCCAAAAGTTACTCAGGAACACTTTGTCTCTATCAGAGACAATGCTTTGGGGAAGGCCATGTAGCTTATACACATGGTCCATGAAAAGTCGAGCCACATGAGTGGCAGTGAAGGGGTGGGAGAGACTAGCAAAGTGAGCATACTTTGTTAATCTGTCCACTACAACTAAAATGGTATCTTGGCCTTCCGATAGGGGCAACCCCTCAATAAAGTCCATTGCAGTGTGTGTCCAACACTGATTTGGATTGTCTAAAGGCTGTAGTGAGCCTGGATATGCAGTGTGTTCTACCTTACTACACTGGCAGACATCACACTCTTGCACCACTTTCTTTACATCCAAATTCAATTGAGGCCAATAGAACAGCCTCTTCAATCTTTGATGGGTGGCCTGTACACCAGAGTGACCACCCAAGGGAGATGAGTGAATGGATTGGATAAGTTGTTGCCTCATATTATGTCCTTACCCCCACCATTATTCTTCCTTGGAATCGAATCACCCCATGTTTAAGGGTGAAGTCTGGCTGACTGTCAAGGGACACCAGCAGTGCAGTGGTGAGTTGGGTACAATAATCATCCCCTTCATAGCTTTGCACTACTTCATTCACCCAGGTTGGATGGAGGAGTGAAGTAGTTAAGGCATGGCAAGATGACTCAGCTCTTCTGGACAATGCATCTGCCACAACATTGTCTTTTCCTTTCTTGTAAGATATAGTGTAGTGAAGGCCTAGTAGCTTGGACAACACCTTTTTTTGAACAGCTGTAGTTATTCTCTGTTCTAAGAGGTACTGGAGTGCTTGATGATCAGTCTTAATGACAAAGCTATCTGCCTCCAGATAATGCCTCCATTTGGAGACTGGCAGCAGTATTGCCAAGAATTCCTTTTCATAAGTGGATAGACCCAAACTCTTGGGTCCAAGGGCCTTATTCAAGAAGGCTATAGGTATGTTCTGCTACATAAATACAGCCCCCATTCCCCTATCACTAGCATCTGTTTCCAGCACAAAGGTCAGTGAAAAGTCTGGCAGTGCCAGAACTGGAGCACTAGTCATGGCTGTCTTCAATTGATTGAAGGCAAGTTCAACCTCATTAGTCCAGGAAAACCCATTCTTCTTCAGTTGATCAGTTAGGGGCTTAGCAATTGAGCCATAGTTCTAGACAAACTTCCGATAGTAGCCAGTGAGGCCAAGGAATGATCTCAATTCCTTAACATCCTAGGGCTGGGCCATGATACCATAGCTTACACCTTGGATGGGTCAGTAGCCACTCCTTTAGCTGTTATAATGTGGCCTAGGTATTCTATTTGGGGCTGGGCAAAGCTGCATTTGGATTTCATGGCAAATAGTGGGTGGTCTTTAAGTGTTTGGAGCACTAATTTAAGGTGAACCAAATGGGATTCCATTGATTTGCTGTAGATGAGTACATCATCGAAGAAAACTAGGACAAATTTCCTTAAGAATGGTGCAAACGCTTCATTCATTAAGGCCTGGAAGGAGGCTGGTGCATTTGTTAGGCCAAAGGGTATGACTCTAAATTCGTAATGGCCATGATGGGTTCTGAATGTTGTTTTTGGAATGTCAGGTGGGTGCACTCAAACTTGGAAATAACAAGCTCTTAAATCTAGCTTGGAAAAAATGGTTGCTCCTTGGAGCTCGTCTAACAAGTCATCTATATGTGGGATGGGAAATCTGTTTTTAATTGTGAGGTCATTAAGTTACATGTAGTTGATGCAAAAACGCATAGAACCATCTTTCTTTTTAACTAATAGGACAGGGGAGGCAAAGGGTGAGCAACTAGGCTGTATGATTGATGATTCTAGCATTTCCTTGACTTGTTTTTCGATTTCATTTTTCTGAAGATATGGTTATCTATAAGGCCTAATATTGATAGGTTTGGCATCACTTTTGAGAGGGATATGGTGGTCATGGGATCTTTGGGGAGGCAAGGATTTGGGTTCTTGGAAAATCACATTATATTTAGCAATAAGAGTACTAACTGAAACGGGTAAGGTGGAAGAAGGTACCTGGGGGCCCTCATGGCCTTGAACCATCATCAATGTTGCCACGAAATATTCCTCCTTCTTGTGACATAAGCCTTGCAGCTTCTGGCCAGTTAGTAGCTTCAGTGAGCCTGAGTTAGTGATTCCTTTTAACTCCACTGTTTTCTCTTCTTTAACGAAGCTGATCTTGGGGTGGTTGAAATCCAATGATATTGGGCAGTACTATTTCATCCAATCCACACCAAGTAGCATATCACATCCACCAATCTTAATCAAACGTATGTTATAGCAAAAAAAATGGCTTTACATCTGCCATTTGGCTAAGCATTGTTGCTTACTGACCATAGTTTGTCCATTGGCCATTGTGATGCCTAGAGGTGTAGTATCCTCTAGTGTAAATCCTGCCTCCTTTGCCAATCTCGGATCAAGGAACCTATGAGTACTTCCACTGTCCACCAAATGATTATGGACCTCTTATGTAGGTGCCTAAGAATCTTGAGAGTGTTTGTGGATGCGTTCCCAGTCAAGGCATGCACATATACTTCTTCAACCAATTCATCACAAGCATCAATGGTTTCGTCTTCCATTGTAGTCACCGATTGCTCATTTTCTGATTCAGGGTTAGGGCCAAGAAGCTCTACAGCTTCAAGGTTGTTTAATGTTTGATTTTCGCATTTATGACCAGGAAAGTACCTTTTATTGTATTTGTAACAGAGGCCTGGGTTTCGTTGGGAAGGGTATCTAGTCCAATTTGAATTTCGTTTTGTAAATTGGGACTGAGGCTTGGGGCTTATACTGCTATTGGTACTAGGGGTAGGGTTATGGGTTTTCAAGAGGTTTTTAGCCTCTTGCAGGGATGCATCAGAGGATTTTGTAAACAGTTTTGCTTTTACAAGGGCTTCTGACAATGTTTTTGGGGTAAGGGCTTTGACCAATGGTTGTATTTCTTTGTCCAGGCCCGATATGTAAGAGGAAAGGAAATACCCTTCAGAAAACAAGCTATCAGTTGTCAGCATCAAGGAACGAAGCTCCTCAAACCTCTCCTGATACTCTTGCAGAGAGCCAGTTTGCTTAAGCTTGTTAAATTGGCTTACAACATCAGTATTATCATTCCCTTCAAATCTATCATACAACTCTTCACAAAATTTTGTCCATCCTATTTCCCCCTTATCTGCTATAGGGCCATCCAACCATACATCTGTCTTATCATCCAAGTACATCGCAGCCATACCAAATTTTTCTGACTCCTCAACTTGAAAAGGGAAAAATATCGTTGGAATTTCCTATCCCAGCTTCTGGGGTTGGTGCCATAAAAGAATGGAAAATCAATCTTAGGTTTGGGTTTGGAACCTTTGCCTCCGCTTGCCTTCTAACTGGCTGTTTTTTCCCTTATCTGGGTAAGCTCCCAAAATGGGCTGTTTTCCAGCATTGATGTTCCCCGTATTGACCCGTAACTCATGGATTTTGTCCTTAACTTCTTGGTTCCGTGTGGGTACTGTGGAATTCGAGGAATTAGCCACCAATTGCTACAATAATGCCAGCATCTGAGTATTGGTCTGGGACATCTGGGCGTTACTCTGTTGTATGGTCTCGAGCAGTTGAGTATGCCTTTCTTCATGCAATCTGCTTGTCTCCGAGGTAGATTGTTGCGATTCAGCGAATTTCTGTATCAGATTTTGCATCTGCCCTTCGATCTCCGCCATGGTAGGGCTCTTCTTGCCTTTAGCCAGGGTGATTCAATTTAGGGTTTACAGAAAAGGGTTTGAGCTCAGGGTCTAAGCTTTGATACCAAATGTCATGAATCCAACTACATGCATGGGATTCAATCAGGGATTCAACAAGGAAATGAGGAAGAAGAAGGAGAGGGAAGGAGAGATTAGAGATGAGAGGAGAGAGAAAGGGGTTGCAGAGCAACCGTATGAGCTAAGAAAAGGGGGCCAAAACTGTATTTTATTCATTGCCTTTAATCCCATGTATAGAACTTGTATTTATACATCAATACCAACCATATAACCAACTATATAACAACCATATAACAACCTACACCTCATCCCTAGTATGAATGCCAAGAATACATCAATTAGTTATAATGCAAGAATCAGTCAATACAAGTGCTCTAAGTACACTATTAATGATGCTAAGAATTACATTTATTACTAATCATGAAAAAATTTTCGTGATATTTATCTTTAAAACTTTAAATCATAAAAAACTTATGTCTTAATTTTTGTCAATAATTACATTTTTCTCCATTAGGTTATTAGCCTCACAGTTCAGAAAATAGAAAAATAATAGCTACTTTAAAAGCTGGCAATTAGATCAGATCAGGTCGGGTCGGATTTGTGTCAGGTGAATGTCATTCTATCTCAAGTCAAGTCAAAATTAGGTTGGGTTAGGCTTGGGTTGGATCATCCTCATGTTCGGATTGACATCGCATTAGGTCAATCTCGGGTTGGGTCGGGTCATCCTCTGGTTGAGTCGGATTTTAGGTTGACCATCAGGTTATTTTGATAATATATTTATTTGAACAACTAAAATTATAAAACAAAAAGACTATAATTAGCATATGATAAATTATATCTCTACTTGTAATTTTGAGTTATAGGACAGGTCTGGTTCGTGTCTCTAGTCATCACAGGTCAGGTCAAGTTTGGGTCGGGCCTAATTCGAGTCAAGTCATTTCAGGTTTCAGGGTAGCTTAGGTTAGGTCATGTTAGGGTTGGGTCAAATTAGGGTCATTTCATTTTTGGGTATGGGTCCCAATAGATTTAAATTTTTTGGGTTAGGGTAGGATTGGGCCAGATAACGGGTCTAATGGGTCAGGTCAGATAGTGTGTCCAATGGGTCTGGTCATCAGATCGGATCACATTTTGCCATCTCTAGTTACTTTCACACTGTTAGCCACTTTTCTTCGCCACCAATTAGGAGCTTTATTTCAAAAGACAAAATATAGAATGACCCCCTGAATTTTACAATTAAATACAACACACCCCCACACTTTCAGTTTCATAAAATAGCCCATGAATTTTATAATTAAACACAATATACCCATGTACTTTCAATTTCATGGAATAGCCACCTAAACTTTGCAATTAAACATAATACACTTTCCACAGGTTTAATTTAGGATCCGTTTGTTTCGGCGGAATTTCTTTTCTCACGGAAAATATTTTCCTTTGGAAAAGGCTTTCCATGGAAAATGCAATTCTCCTTTAAGTTTTCAGTTGTTTATTTCAACGGAAAATATGATCTCATCTTATGATATCCATTGTTTGTTTTAAAGGAAAACATCTTTTATCAATCGCCTTATACCTAGTCATAGGAAAACATAAGTAGTGATATAATATATTTAAAATTGTATAGGCTACGAGTGCTTGTGAAAAAGTTATCTTTTAATAAAAAAAAGGGAAATCATTGCTAAGGTACCTGAGGTTTGATTATTTGTCGCATATCCTAATATTTAAACATATACAATGAGGCACCCTGAATTTGAATATTTTTATTATCTAGGTATGAATAGTTTTTTTTTTTTTTTTTTTTTTTTTTTTTTTTTTGTTGTGCTTAGTTTGATGTAAATGTTATTTCCTAATTATAGTATTCATCATAGTGTTAATAGATAAAAATCTTTCAAATATAAAATATCATTCACAAATGAAAATCAAATTGAAACATATAATTTACTCAAGGATTTAAAGCTGACTAATTATTTTTCTTAAAATTCTTGTCTAACATTATTACCTCTAGAATCTAAGATCTCGTCTAGTTTATTTTGATTTGATTTATATTCGAACTAACATATACCTTCGAAATTTTTTATGTTGATTGGAGTGATAACTTCCCTTTTTCCAAAAGGAATGTCATTTCTCCCATTTGAGGAAAAAGTTTTTCTCTTGGAAAACCTTTTCCGTCATAAAATTCACACCAAACAACGGAAGAGGAGAAAACCAATTCCTGAGATGGTTTTTTCCAGCAAAACAAACGGAGCCTTAGTGTTTGAACTTTATTATCACACACAACTCGCCCAGGAACTTTGCCATCAAACATACGACACCCCTTGGACATTAATAAATTTAAAATTAAAAAAATGTACAAAATTAAAAAATTTCAAACAAATTATGAAAAATTAATTTTTTAACTTTGGCTTTTCAACTTTTAAAATTCTATATTTTAAATTTTGTACTACCTTTTAAATTTAAATTTATTAATTTAATTTTTATTTTTTTGAAAAAGTATTATATTTTATCTTATAGTATTTTTTAAATTTTAAAAATATTTTATTGTCTTCTAAATTTATAATGTTGTTACTATGATTAATTAAGAAATTATTTTGTGTAAATATTAAAAAACTTATATTTTGCTAAGAAACATAAAATTCCTGTCTTTCACCTAGAAATTAAAATATTTATCTTTTGTATAAAAGTAAAAAAAAATTCTTAATTTTTAATTTAATTCTTTTTTTTTAATTTTAAATTTAGTAATTTAAAATTTCCAAAATTAAAAAAATATTATTATATTTTTCTAAATTTTTTTTTCCATAATTTGTCTTAGATTTCAAATTATTGTGTTAAAGGATGAGTTGCATTTATTAATAAAGTTTAAGGGCAAGTTGTACGTAATTAAAAAGTTCAAGGGCTGTTTTTTGAAATTAAAAGTACAAGGGGTATATTGTGTTTAATGTCAAAGTTCAAGGTGTGTCTTGCGGGTCATAACTGTTGTAAAAATGACCCAAGCTAACCTTTAGCTTTATGGGGGAAATGTAACCCACATTAGAAAATTTTGTGGGTGATCTTTTTCTTAACGGGTATATTTATTTTATGGGGAATAATTTTCCAAGACCCGTTACTAGCCGATTACCCGTAGCCGTTTAATGTCATTAAATATGACTGTTAGAGTTAATTAAAAATACGGTTGTTGGAATTTATTCTTGTAGCTGTTTATAGCCATTAGAATTTATTGCACCAATCTTAATACTTGTTGCCGTTACTAGCTGTTGGAGATTCATACCTAATTATAATTTAGGTGTTACAATTCATTAACTCCAGGCAATTTTTTACCGTTAAAAAATTATAGTTGTTGGATGTAAGCTTTAAAAACTGTGTGCCCTCATCCTTGTTTTAAGTCAAAAAAAAAATTTCATAACCTAAAAAACCCCTACACTCTCTCTCCCCTCAGAATTTCAAATACCCATTTACAGAAATATGCTATGTTTATCTATTTCTTTCTGATCAGATTTGGGTCTCTTCTGTAAAAATATTTATGATTATACCAGGAAAAAAAGGACCTTCCTTTTGAGTTGTTCGATACTGGGTAGAATTCGGGTTGACAAGAATACCTATTTCTTTTGCTTCTCTCTCTCCTCAAATTTTGGGTAAAGTTCAAGGTACTCCTGCCCGGCAATTAAGAAGTGCACGTTAAGAGTCGGATCGCGTTAATCCTGGAGGTGGCCGCCGGTTATACTGTGTGCACCGGAACAGCGGCAAAATCATCTTTTAGGACAGCGGCATTTACCACGGCGCGATATCATTTTTTGCGAGATCTTTCTAATTTCTCTCTTCTTTTCGTTGGATTTTCTAATTGCTCTTCGATATTCTAGCCTTTTCTAGCACTTTCGGTTTTATTTTGAGTATTGTTTTTTAGATATTTTTGCTGCCTATTTCTACAGCAATTTTACATAAGTGTTTTACTGTTTTACTACTATTTTTTCTAACAATCTAAAAGACAATTTTTCTAATCCATCATTGTTTTTATCGTCAGTAATTAGAATATTACCATTTGATCTGAAAAGACATTGAATATTGACTATGTTACATAAGAATTTCGATTTAGCAGTTCTCTTGGATATTTATCATAAAACATCTTGCTATATTAGTATTAGAGATTAAAAATCATTTATGTTCTTTTGGAACAGTTGATTGTTTGACATCGTGTTGGCCTTACCGAGAAGTTACAGGTTGGAATCTCATTAGCTCTTATTCTCTAGCATTTTTGTAAGGGGCATATTAGAGTGTATATATTCGAGGCGTTGCTAGGGTTTATAAGAAAATAATATTAAAAAGAGTACATATAAAATTTTAAAAATCTTATTGGATTGTTTGGAAAGGGCCGTTAGAAATTTGGAAAAAAGGGAGGAAATTTGTTTGGGTCCTAATAAGAACAATAACTATTATGGGACCTATTGGATCTATTTTGAATGGAAATCAGGCGCTCTATTTGGATTAAGGCTTTTAAATTACTATCTAAATTTAAGTAGTCTTATATCATTTTTTTTGCATGATACATATTGTTGCTAGTACCTTTTTGCATGTGCGCGTTGAGTCTCTTTCTTGACCAATGGCATACTCTCTCAGGTCATGTAAATGTTGACTCTTTCAATTGACTTAGAAAAATACTTCCTAATGGCTTTACTAAATGCAAAGTATGCTAAACGTGCTTAAAATCCCTCTGAATCTTCAAAGAAAGACTTCAAAAACTAAGTGGTAAAAAGTTATTTTGTCTCATCTGTGGATAACTGATTACGATTTAATAAAGTATATCTTTTGAGATAAGGATAGAAAGATGTTCGTCAAGTATAAAATGGAAGTTAAAATTTAACCAGACCATAAATCAAAAGGGTTAGGCGGAATAGAGGTGGTCAATGTGATACCATCTTCCTCAAGAAAGATTGTTCTAGAAATAAATTGCTTGAGGTGGGACTCGAACCCAAGACCTCCTTTTCACACTTTGGAATCATAGCCACTAGGACAATCATCCTTGTTTTTGGCGTAAGTTACTGAGTTACTCTCTAAGTTGTGGGGGAAGCCATGTTGTGGTTCCTACTCACTTTATTGGTAATCCAATTTAGAAGTTAGATACAATACCTTAACATGAAAAGTTATGTTTCTAATATCCACTACCTGTAAGTGTGGAGGCATATTCAGAATTCCATATTTTCTTTGTTTGGGTGTGTGGTCAGTGAAAGTGAAAGCCAGTAAGAATGAAAGGAATGCCAGCTAGGTCTTGCTAAGATGTCAAGACAATGGGCAATGCATAGGTAACCTCAGTCAAAACCAAATCAGTGGTAAACTTAAAGGTTGTTAAGGATTCCTAGTTGGTTCATGGATATGCCTTTGGTTCACTTAAATGGTCTAGTGTAGATTCTTGTTTTGGTGGAGCAATTTCTGAGGTAAATTGCTCGAGCCTGACCCTGTTAGCAATCAGAGGAGAGTTCTTAGTTTGGATTGTGTGTTTTTCAATTTTTGAGTAATTGTTGTGGTTAATACGTGTTTAACGCTGGAGGTTGATTGTGAACTTATTAGAATGAAGTCCTGAACCTAGAGTTGGCAACTCTCAGGTTAAGCATGTTTAATTGCACAATCTTGAACTCAGTGTGTGAGAAGAGCATTGCATGTTTTCATTTTAACCATGAGATTAGATCTTGTTTGTGAGAGTTATTTTCATGCATGTTTGAATGACCTAAGTGAAATAGTTGATTCTTGTAAAGGGCGAATAGGACTTGTGAGTTCTTGTGAAAATCTATGTGTAATTTTGTGTATTAGTCTTCATGTTAATATGCCTCATGTGTTTCCCATGACCATGTTTGAAGTACGTTGGTATGTTGTCACTTGTTGCTTGAAGTAATGATAAACATGTTGTTTATGGACTATTTTCAAGCAGAATATGCTGATATAACATGCTGTTATGGACTTTTATATACTGGATTTCACAGTACTGGAGTAATACTTGTTGTTTATAGTGTGCAACTACTATATGCTATGAACATACTGCAGATTATGAGGTTTAGCTGTTGAACGTTGTTGTCCATATTGGTTTTATAGTGGTTTTTGGATTGTTTTGCTGAATTTCCAGTTTGCAGTTGGGAAAAACATGATATGCTTGAGTCATATGTAGACTTGGTGTTGTCTTTAGAGACTATTATGCCCTTAGGTTCATTGTTTCGCACCTTCTTTTCTAGTTTTGGGAAAAGGGTAAGGTGTAGGTCACATAAGAACCATGACTGACCTTAAAGTTTATGATGGCTTTATGCCATATATGACCTTGTTGAAAGTGGGGTTAGAACTAGCGTTCCCAAAGAAGTAAATAAGGGTTCTTAACCAAGCAGAAAATTTGAGTGGTTTAGTAATGTTGCGTGAGACATTTCATTGTGAGGTTTTGTAAGACCCGAGAGCCTATGATAAATGCTATTTGACCGGAATCTCTCGTGAATATTGTAGCTCCATCAATATTTGCGAGTTATAGCTAGCTTGTAGAAATTGATTATGATGAAAATACTATTTTATTGACTATCCAAAGTCAGTGTGAATTGCTTGATGGTGCTAACAAATGGACTTGAGAGCCTTGCGGAGGCTTGGGTTGACTTAGCTTGAATTGTAAAAGGCACCTTGTAAGTTATGGTCTCTTGTACCTCTTTTTCTTGAGATCACCAAATATTTGATACAATATTGATAGTACATGGACTACCCTTAATGATAATAATGCATGTACTCTAAGTATAATGAAAATGGGCATATGGTCTTTTGTGACCTAAACTAGTGGTGATCCAATTGATTTGTGATGATATGTGGGTTGACAAGTTTGCGGTATATGTTTTTCGTGTCAACTGTTTGTACGATATACGTACGATGTCTACTATTTGAGTACTTTGGGTGGAGATATGATTTTATTGATATGATATTTGCTCCACTATTGCGTTATACTGACTTTTTGTTGAAGTTGACAGGCGATGGAGATAGTTGTTTAGCAGCTCATTGCAGATACCTCTATGTGGGGGTGAGAGCAACTTGGCGATGGAGCTAGTTGTTTAATAGCTTGTTGCAGATACCTCAATGTGGGGGTAAGAACAACTCGTAGTTGACGTTGGTAATGGTAAACTCTCAAGTACCGCTTTGTTGCAATATAGTGTGAAATGCCATGTATGATGGTTGAGCATGATGCTTTAACCTAACCCATAATTCATGACAGGTGGTATGGACACTGCACACTTGATGGGTTTGGCAAGAGGAGACCTATTCGTCTCAAGCATAAGATCATAAACATTTTAATTGAAAGAAAGTGATATCACTAAATTGCGTAAGGTCTCAAAAGAACCTTGTGGATCCATTAATTGTAAAAACATTGAGGGGGACGGGACTAAAGTCTATACATGAATAAACTGTGATGCATCCAACCTGGTCTTAACAGGTTCAATGTGAAAAGTCATAGTTTCATTCAAGGAATGCATTGTGTTCTATGTTGTCCCTCCCTATGGTGTGACAGTGCAGAAACGGGTCCATAGCCATATGTTTGGTGGTGTAAGCGAGGCTTGCACTTGATAGACATTGTCTGTATGTTACCAGGGGTGAGGTTGAGCTTTAGCTCTTAATGGACCCATATCCATATGTTTGGTAATGTGTGGTAACACACATTTGATGGGATCCACCTATGTAGGTGTGGGAGTCTGGCCTCTCCCTATGAAGGTTCAAGACTTGCCTTCTAGAGCGACTACGAATACGCAGGACGAGCGCATGGCCGATAAAACGCGCCGAACCGCATGAGTTGTCGTTTTGTTACCAAGGGGTAAGGTTGAGCACTAGCTCTTAATGGACCCATAGCCATATGTTTGGTAGTGTGCGGTAACACACACTTGATGGGATCCACCCATATAGGTGTGGGAGTGTGGCCGCTCCCTATGAAGGTTTAAGACTTGTCTTCTACAGCGCCTGTGAATATCCAAGACGAGCACATGGTCGATAAAACGCGCCAAACTACAAGAGTTGCTAAGATTTGGAGTTTGGTATGTGTCCGAGTGACTGACTATACAACCCCTTGTGAGGTTCAAGACGAAAGTCACCTTGCAAGATGTTGGTCCTAAACTCGGGTTACACTAGGTGACGATTCAAGTCGCGAGACATCCACACTTAAAAACTGAACTCTCTTTGCCCAATCTATTCTTCTTTGTTCTCTTCTGCTTGTATCCTTTGTGGGGGATTGTTGTAAAAATAATACAAGCTAACCTTTAGTTTTATGGGGGAAATGTATCCCACATTAGAAAATTTTGTGGGTGATTTTTTTCTTAACGGGTATATTTATTTTATGGGGAATAATTTTCCAAGACCCGTTGCTAGCTGATTACCTTTAGCCATTTAATGTCCATAAATATGATTGTTAGAGTTAATTAAAAATACGGCTGTTGGAATTTATTCTAGTAGCCGTTTATAGCCATTAGAATTCATTGCACTGATCTTAATACTTGTTGCCGCTACTAGCCGTTGGAGATTCATACCTAATTATAATTTTAGGTGTTACAATTCATTAACTCCGGGAAATTTTTTATCGTTAAAAAAATATAGCTGTTGGATGCAAGCTTTAAAAACTGTGTGCCCTCATCCTTGTCTTAAGTAAAAAAATAAAAATAAAAATCATAACCTAAAAAACCCTGCACTCTCTCTCTCCTCAGAATTTCAAATACCCATTTACAGAAATATGCTATGTTTATCTGTTTCTTTCTGATCAAATTTGGGTCTCTTCTGTAAAAATATTTATCATTATACCAGGAAAAAAAGGGCCTTCCACTTGAGTTGTTCGATACTGGGTAGAATTCGGGTTGACAAGAATACCTATTTCTTTTGCTTCTCTCTCTCCTCAAATTTTGGGCAAAGTTCAAGGTACTCCTACCCGGCAATTAACGAGTGCACGTTAAGAATCGGATCGCGTTAATCCTGGAGGACGGCCACCCGTTATACTGTGTGCACTGGAGCAGCAGCGAAATCGTTTTTTAGGACAGTGGCATTTACCACGGCGCAATATCATCTTTTGTGAGATCTTTCTAATTTCTCTCTTCTTTTCGTTGGATTTTCTGTTAGGAAAATGTCTCAAAATTACTTGGCATATTAAGGAGTAGGGCCGTGAGGAGGTCGATTGATCGAGGTGCAGCTCGATAGATCATGAAAGTTACGTAAAAGCAGAACGCCTCCAGCAAGCAGGCCGATCGATCGGGAAGCGCGATTTCCTAGTGCCTATATATTGAGACGTAGGGTTACGTCATTAATCATCCAATATTAAAAGTGAGGTTTTCCCAGCGGCGCCGCCACAAATAAAATGCGAGTGAGAGAAAATATTGTAATTCTTCCTTTGATTCAATAATAAAAGCTCCAATCTTCGCTCATGGTTTTCTCCCCTTTCGATTGTAAAGGGGTTTCCACATAAATAATTGTGTCGATTATTTCATTTCTCTTTTAGTCCATTTATTTCTCATTATTGTCGTGGTATTTGATTCGATTGTGATCCGGGAGAATTATTTATTTCCGCACAAATTGGTATCAGAGCTCCGATTCTTCGAATTGGTACAATGGCATCAGGTATTAAAACCGAGGTAGAGAATTTCAATGGTCAGGGAAGCTTGAGTTTATGGCAAGTCCGTGTGAAAGGACTCCTGACTCAGAACGGCTTGAAGAAAGCACTTGAGGGGAAAGAGAAGAAACTCGAGACTATGATCGAGGCACAATGAGAAGAGTTGGATGATAAGGCTCTCACGGCGATACAGGTGTGTTTGGCTGATGATGTTCTGTCAGAGGTCTTGGAGATGAAAACCACAGAGGAGTTACGGGAGAAATTGCTAGACTTGTTTTGCCACAAGTAAGTCTCCAACAAACTCGCAGTGAAGCGTCGACTGTTCACTTTCTGTATGACAGAAGATACATCTCTTAAAAACCATCTTAGCGAGTTTACCTCAATTATACAAGAATTAAAAGCATTGGACGATATCCCTAAGGACGAGGATCAAGCTATGATATTAATGTGTTCGCTCTCTAATTCGTATAAGGGCTTCGTACAAAGCATGATATACGGGGGTAGACCAACCATTACTGTTGATGAGGTGAAAAAAAACCCTGTCAGTAAAGAACGTGTAGATAGGGAATTATATGACTCGGTGAATGACTCAGGTAGTGGTTTGCATGTGAGAGGTAGACCAGAACATAGGGGATCCAATGGTGGGAAAACGTTTAGGTCTAAATCTAGACATAAGAACCTATCGTGTCATTATTGTCACAAGAAAGGGCACATAAAGAAAGACTGTTTCAAAGATAAGAATAAATCGAAAGAGGGTAACAGGGGTGACCAAGGCAAAGACAAGTCCGCTGAGGCTAGTGTTGTAGACGAGGATAGTGAAGGGGAGCTTCTATTAGTTGCTGATTCTCAGTCCAGGACCAAGGATAAGTGGGCCATGGATTCGGGTTGTTTGTTTCACGTTACTCCAAACAGAGACTGGTTCTCCACGTATAAGTCTGTACAAGGTGGAGTTGTCTTGATGGATAATGATGCTGCTTGTAAGGTAGTGAGGATTGGGACAGTCCGTGTGAGAATATTTGATGGGGCTATTAGAACCTTGAGTGATGTACGTCATGTCCCGGAGTTGAAAAAGAACTTGATTTCTCTAGGTACCCTTGAGTCTAGTGGGTACAAGTACACTGCTGAAGGTGGAGTCATGCGGGTCAGTAAGGGTGCTTTAATTGTGATGAAAGGAAATAGGATTGGTACTTTGTATGAGCTTGTAGGTACAACCGTGACAGGTTAAGTTGATGTTTCCACACCTGCTATGACAGATGCAGAGATAACAAGACTGTGGCACATGAGAATGGGTCACATTGGTGATAAGGCATTGTCTAAGCTGAGTAAGAGGGGACTGCTTTGTGGTTAGTCAACAGGACTGATGGAATTCTGTGAGCACTATATTTATGGGAAGTAGAAGAGAGTCAGCTTCAAGTCAGCAGTGCATCAGACAAAGGGAATGTTAGATTACATATATTATGATCTGTGGGGACCTTCCAGAGTGGCTTCTAAAGGTGGGTCCATGTATCTTCTAACGTTTGCTGATGATTACTCACGAAAAGTTTGGGTCTATTTTCTGAAGCAGAAAAATGAAGTTTATGATGTCTTCAAGAAATGGAAGATTCCGCTTGAAAAATAGACAGGGAAGTCGATCAAGAGGTTGAGGACTGATAATGGTCTTGAGTTCGTTAAAGGTGACTTCACTAGATTTTGTGAAGATCAGGGTATAGTCAGACACAGGACATGTACAGGTTGACCTCAGCAAAATGGAGTGGCTAAAAGGTTAAACAAGATGTTACTTGAGAAGGCTCGATGTATGCTTTCAAATGCAGGTTTAAAAAGAGAATGGTAGGCAGAAGCAGTTAGCATGGTTTGCTATCTTGGGAACAAGACACCGCATTCTTCATTTCAGATGAAGACACCTGAGGAGGTATGGTCTGGTTCTACTTCTGATTATTCTCTGATTAAAATTTTTGGTTGTCCTGCATATGCATATGTGAATGATGAAAAGCTGGAGCCTAGGGCCGAGAAATGCATCTTTCTTGGTTATTCGTCAGGTGTGAAGGGATATAGATTGTGGGATCCCAGTGCTCAGAAGTTTCTTACTAGTAGAGATGCTACCTTTGATGAGTCTACTCTACAACATCTACCACACACACACACTCCACTAACAGTGATACAGTTTAGGTTGAAACACCTGATGTTACAGAGATACAGCCAGATCAGTAGGTTGTTCAGTTAAAGAGTATTCCAGCACCTCAGGTACGGGTTTCTGATGTTGTTACTGATAATGCAGAAACAGGTCAGCGGGTGGAGAATTACACTATAGCCGGTGGTAGACCGAGGCGACAGATCAGGCCTCCAGAGAGATATGGGTATGAGGAGATGATTGCTTATGCCCTTACTATTGCTGAGTCTTTAGATGACAGTGAGCCGACTTCATATTCAGAGGCTGTATTGAGATCAGATGCTGAGAAGTGGCTCGTTGCTATGAATGAAGAGATCCAGTCCCTTCATAAGAATCAGACTTGGGAATTGGTGAAGCCTCCAACAGGGAAAAGACTGATTGGATGCAAATGGGTCTTCAAAAGAAAAGAGGGCATTCCTGGAGTTGAAGATGCAAGGTACCAAGCAAGTTTGGTGGCTAAAGGCTACAGTCAGGTACAAGGTGATGATTTTCGTGATATATTTTCACCAGTAGTTAGACATACTTCGATTCGTGCATTGTTGTCTTTGGTTGCTATGCATGATTTAGAGCTTGAGCAGTTAGATGTAAAGACTGCATTTTTGCCTGATGAACTAGAAGAAAGTATCTTTATGCATCAGTCCTAGGGTTTTGTTGTAGAAGGAAAAGAAGATCATATGTGTTTGCTTAAAAGGTCTTTATATGGTTTGAAGCAATCTCCTAGGCAGTGGTATAGGAGATTTGATCCGTTCATGATAGGTCATGGGTACATCAAAAGTAAGTATGATAGTTGTGTGTACTTCAAAAAGACTGGTTCAGGCCTCGTTTATTTGCTTTTGTATGTTGATGATACGTTGATTGCAGCACGAGACATGAAAGATGTTGATGATTTGAAATCTATGTTGAAGAGTGAGCTTGAGATGAAAGATCTTAGAGCAGCTAAGAAGATCTTAGGCATGAAAATTCGTAGAGACCGAGAAGCCAAAAAATTATACTTGTCTCAGGAGTATATTGAGAAGGTGTTAGACAGGTTTCATATGAAGGATGCCAATCCAGTTAGCACACTTTTAGCAGCTCACTTCAGATTCTCAGCGTTAGATTTGCCTCAGACTGAGGAGGATGTCAGGTACATGTCTCAGATTCCCTATTCGAGTGCAGTGGGCAGTATTATGTATGCGATGGTTTGTACGCGTCCAGATATTGCTTTTGCAGTGAGCAGAGTTAGTAGGTACATGGCGAATCCGAGTAAATAACATTGGCATGATATGAAGTGGATTCTCAGGTATCTTCGTGGACCTTCTTATTTATGTTTGGAATATGGGAAAAGTAAGTGCTGTTTGGTTGGGTATGTAGATTCTGATTATGGTGGAGACCTCAATAAGAGGAAGTCCAAATCAGGGTATGTGTTTTATTTAGGTGACACAGCTATCAGTTGGAGAGAGTGTTTATAGCCTGTTACAGCACAGTCTATACCGAGGCCGAGTATATGGCAGTTACAGAAGCATTCGAAGAAGTCGTCTGGTTGAGAGGTTTGATCAGTGAAATCAGTGTTGAGCAGGGTACAGTTAAAGTCTACTGTGATAGTCAGTCCGCCATTCACCTAGCAAAAGATCAGATGTCACATCATGACCGAACGAAGCATATAGATGTGAAGCATCACTTTATTAGAGATCTGATTGACGAGCGGAAGGTGGAGTTGAGGAAGATTGGGACTAAGGACAATCCAGCTAACATGTTTACTAAAGTTCTACCAGGGAGTTGTTGATGTTAATTTTGAGCCAAGGTGGAGATTTGTTAGGAAAACGTCTCAAAATTACTTGGCATATTAAGGAGAAGGGCCGTGAGGAGGTTGATTGATCGGGTGCAGCTCGATCGATCGGGAAAGTTACGTAAAAGCAGAACGCCTCCAGTAAGCAGGCCGATTGATCGATGAAGTACCGATCGATTGGGAAGCACGATTTCCCAGCGCCTATATATTGAGACGTAGGGTTACATCATTAATCATCCAATATTCAAAGTGAGGTTTTCCCAGTGGCGCCGCCACAAATAAATTGAGAGTGAGAGAGAATATTGTAATTCTTCTTTTGATTCAATAATAAAAGCTTCAATCTTCGCCCGTAGTTTTCTCCCCTTTCGATTGTGAAGGGGTTTCCATGTAAATCATTGTGTCGATTGTTTTGTTTCTCTTTTAGTCCATTTATTTCTCATTATTGTCGTGGTATTTAATTCGATTGTGATACGTGAGAATTATTTATTTCCGCACATTTTCTAATTGCTCTTCGATATTCTAGCCTCTTCTTGCACTTTCGGTTTATTTTGAGTATTGTTTTTTAGATATTTTTGCTGCCTGTTTCTACAGCAATTTTACATAAGTGTTCTACTATTTTACTACTATTTTTTCTTACAATAACAAAGTTCAGAGGGTTAGTTTATTAAGTTAAAAATGCAGGAAGTGTGTTGTATTTAATTATAAAGTTCAGGAAGTTATTTTATAAAATTGTAAAGTTCATGAGGTCTTTTTATATTTTACCCTATTTTAAAACTCTTATGTTACTATTACGTTCCATTTTGTTCCAATTTAAATCTCATACTTTACATAACAATTGCAAGTATAGCTTAACTTATAATTTTGTGTTTGTGCAAATATGAAAAATCTCCTTATATTTTGCTAAAAATATAAAAACTTTTATCTTTTGCCTAAAAATATAGAACTCTCTTCTAAAAATAAAATCAAGCACTTTTTTGGGGTGAAATTATGGATTTTTTTCTCCTTTAGTTTAATGTTGGCAATGTTGGCAAGGTTGGCTAGAGGTGCACACGAGTAGACCTAACAATCTAGTTGGAGTGAACTAAGTTCGGGTCGGGTTAGTATGATCTAGGGTTAGGTCATCCATGGGTCAGGCCAATCACAGGTTGGGTCAGCTTCAGGTTTGGGTCAACACCGGTCGGATCGGCCTTGGGTCAGGTCAATCTCAGGACGGGTTAATCTTAGGTCGACTCGGGTTTCGGATTCATCAGTCAAGTTATTTAAATAATTTATTTTTAATATTTAATTATATTCAAAAAATATAATACAATATTTTATTATTATATTGATTAGTACAATAATTAAGAAAATAAAATATTTAGATTTAAATATCAATAAAAATATAACCTCTAAATTTATAGATATACAAATATGTGTATGTTGTTTTTACGACAAAATATAAGAAATTGAAATTCAAGGCAACATTACTAAGTAATAAAATTGGTTTCATTAAATTTAATAAATAGCAACAATCGTTATTGATATATTATTTAAGCGGTAGTCTAGAAAGAGTTTTTGAGTTGCTTATAAAATGATTAAATCCCAAATATAAAAAAAGGAATGCAAATGAAGTGCTCGACTTGCTACTTGTATATGAGACATAGAAAAGCTCGTTTATATTTGATATGAAGGCTCAATAAATGAATCGACTGAGTTCGAGCTGATAAGCTTTGCTAATTATGTTCGAACAAGGGTGCTTAGGTCAAAAAGTTCAAAACATAGTATATCAAAACATGTTAAGAACTTGTGAGAACTTAGAAGTGTTAATGGTTCATTAACAACTTGTTATGATTTAGCTTGGCTTGATAGTAAGCATTACTTGATGATGCACTTGGCTTGTCTTGGTAATAAACTTGACTTGGCTCAATAATGAGCTCAATTGGCTCATTTAGACTAGTGAATCGAGTCAAGTGTAGTATCAACCATATTAAAATCCTATTGAACTGAGTTCTATTAAAGTTTCAAAAGCTCTATGAAAGCTCCACTTGAATGCAAGGTTGTTAGGCAATATAATTTTTTAGAAAACATGCATATTATATGTTGAGCATTGAATTACATCCTTGTAAATATCATTATTATCGTATTTGTATTTGTACTTTTATATGTATTTATGCTTTAGAATTTTAATTGTAAATAATTGGTTCTAGATTGTTCTACATAATTAGATGGGAAGGCAAGCTTTTCCTCTTCCTCTCTTGTTCTTCCAACCACCCCCTTAATGGGCTATTACTAGAGCTTTCACTTCATGTAACCTCCTACTTTGGGAGGTCATTAGTCTCATGTACTTGTAAGTATTTGTTAGTATAAATAGACTAGTCCATGTACTTTGTTGATCATCCAATATAAATGATTTCTTCCATTGCATTGCTTATTTCCTTCAAGAATATTATTGTTTTAATTTTCTACATGGTATTAGAGCAAGTTCCGATCCTGTCTTGATCGTTCTTCCGTTTTTCCAACATGGCCGAACACTGCAGCAGTAACATTGCCTTAACTGCATTTTTTTTCTTACAGGCCGCAACACTTTTACAGTGCCATTTGTGACCTTATACTCTCCCTTGTATTGTTTCTCCATGTTTAGCGTTTTGGTTTTATAGATTATGGCAGACGTTAACATTGGAAACGATAATATTAACACTCAAGTAAATGCTAATTGAGTTATTAAGCCGGCTCCCATGACAAGGGGAGCCATTGAAGTTAACGCTCCATTTTATTTACACCTCTTGGATAATCTGGGTTTGGTTTTTGTCCAAAAAATTTTAACGGGACTTAACTATCAATCTTTGAGAAGGTCCATTCTCAAGGTTTTTAAGGCCAAGAGAAAAATTGGATTTCTTGATGGAAGCATCATAAAACCGGATGATGACTCTCCGGATTTTGAAAATTGGAGTGCTTGTGACTCCATGGTTGCGACTTAGCTTTCAAACTCCATTTCAAAGGAGATAAATGAGAGTATCACATATTTAGATACTGCGAAATTTGGTTAGACTTGCATGAGAGATTTTCTCAAGGCAACAGTCTTGCATCTATGAATTAAAATGCGAAACCTTGCATTTGAAGCAAGAAAATTTGCCTTGTCAACCTATTTCACTAAATTGAGATCTTTGTGGGATGAGTTATACACTCTTGTTGAAATACCACCTTGCACTTGTGGTCATGCTAAGGCGTTTTCACAAATCCGTGACATGGAAAAATTATTAGATTTGTTAGTTGGTCTCGATCCATCCTTTTCGACAGTTTGTTCCCAACTCATGAATACCAAGCCTTTAACTACCGTTGGAAGTGCTTATTTTATTTTGTGATAGGAGGAAAAAATAATCGAGTGTAGCTGTAGTTTCGGTGGTTGTACCCAAGGCTGTCATTTTGACAGCTAAGGTATCGGCTGCCACTGGAAGAGCCGCGGCAGTCAGGGGGGAAATCCTCATCGTACTAATCGTTTTACTTGTTCTCACTGTAAGAAATAGTGGCATACGAAAGAACAATGTTTTGAGCTAATAGGGTATCCGCCCGGATGGAAAAATAAGGCATAAGGAAGCTTGTCTCGAGGCGTCGTGGTTGCATCTACTGGACCCTCAGCCGATACTCTCTCAGTGGCTGATAGTCCCATGACTGCGCTATCAACTACGCAGTATCATCAGCTTCTCGCCTTGCTCGGGTCCTGTTCGGCTTCTCCTAGTGTGAATTTAACAGGTCAAGTTTTACCATGTTATAATTGCATTATTGACACAAGCGCTACGGATCCTATGGTCTCTTCCCTGACATCAAAGAGAATGTTTGACATCAAAGAGAATGTTTTGGTTGGACCCGTAAAATTTCCCAACGGGTCAACATTAACAGTTACCCATGTGGGAAAGGCTAAAATTTTTGAGAATTTCATTCTCTTTAATGTTCTCTATGTGCCCGGTTGAGTAGACTAACAAATGAAGGAAAATGCACATTAACGTTTCATCGTGATTTTTGCTATATACAGGACCTGTACTTGAAGAGGTTGATTGGAGTGGGTAGGCAACGAGATAGGCTATACCTATTACAAGTGCAACCAATGGTCCCTGCCACTTTTATAGTTCAAAAGAATAAGGATGCCGTTTTGTGGCATCGTCGTCTTGGTCATGGTTTCTTTCAGAAATTGTGTGTTATTTCTCCTTGAGGTGTTAAGAAGACTAATGTTATTTGTGACGTTTTCCATCATGCAAAACAGACGCGTTTGCCTTTTCCGTTATATGTCTTAAAAACTCATGGTTGTTTTGATTTAATATATTGTGATATTTGGGGGCCTTATTGAGTTGTGTCTTTTTTTCTTTCTCATTATTGGCGATGATTTTAGTCGATGTACTTGGATTTACTTGATGAGGGAGAAATCCTAAGCACATGGAATTCTTACGGATTTTTGTCGTATGGTGAGTACACAATTTGGTTTACAGGTTAAATAAGTGAGAAGTGATAGTGAGCAGTAGTTCAAATATAGTCCGTTATTGGAATTTTATGCACAACACGGGATCCAATTTTGGACTTCTCTTACCGGGACCCCTCAACAAATGGTGTACTGGTGCGGAAGCATAAACACTTGAGGTCGGACGGGCTCTTCGATTTCAGGCCAGGCCACCTAAAAGGTTTTGTGGTGAGTGTATTCTGACAGTAGCATATCTTATTAATTTGACACCATCACCCCTACTTAAAAGAAAAAGTCCTTATGAGTTGTTATTCGGGAAAATACCGAAATATGAGCATTTACGATGCTGGGGAGTCTTTGCTATTATCAAGTCAAGAATAGGTCTAATGATAAATTTGAGAACCGAGCTACTTTAGGAATATTTGTCAGGTATCCACCTGGTCAGAAAGGGTACAAAATTTACAATCGTGAAGCAAATAAAGTTGTAGTGTCTCGGAATGTTCGATTTTATGAAGATTCTATTCCTTACCCTAAAAAACAGGAAATTAGCCCCAAAAATATTTATCAAAATTCAATACTGTTTGTCTATTGAATCGGCCTCGACACTAGCCGGCACAGTGCCACCAGCAGAACCACCAGGGATTGGTGGTTTTGCAGAGGAAAGAGGGGGGAGCTGGTGGCAGTGAGGACCACCAACCGGGCAGTTTTAAAGAGAGGGCTTCTAGGGTTGTTCGAAGAAGCTCTCGTACCCACACCACACCCTTTAAATATCAAGATTACATTTGTGACATGCCTAATTCTATAGCCCATATTCCCACTTCCGATCCATCAGCCAATTCTGGTACAGTGTACCCGATTTTCAACTTTGTGTCTAATTTGCGTTTTTCTAACCCTCACTGCAATTTTTTGAACACCGTCACTTCATCTGACCAAAAAATTTTAAACAGGTTGTAGAGCACGAGCACTGGAGAGACACTATGGAGAAAGAAATTAAAGCCTTGAAGCAAAATCAGACTTCAAGACTTACTAGAGGGTAAGAAGGCAGTAGACTCCAAGTGGGCATACAAAGTAAAATAGAAATCAGTTGGGTCCAAAGTATGATACAAGGCGAGATTGATTGCAAAAGGGTTCACACAAGTGGAAGTTATTGAGTATCATGACATCGTTGCTCCTGTTGCCCAGCTAGTCACCATTTGTTGTGTTTTAGCGATGGCTGTAGGGAATAGTGTCCTCAAATCTAGATTTATTTTGTTAATATTATTTTATTAAAAGAATAAAATCGACGTACCAGTAAATTTATGTGAGCGAGCATTTATATTCCATGTGATTTTCTTGTTGGAAACATCCATTTGATGGGTATAGTCCTCAGCCTACAATTTACATGTTTGTTCTAAATGTTGTATGAGATTAACCCACAGATAAACTTGAAAAAAATGGTATAGATTGTTATTTGAAAGACTCATAGTCGTAGACAAGTTTGGACCACTTGTATATTCAGACTATAATGAGACACTTTAGATGAATTGTCCTAGTCATGTGGACGGTGATCAAAAAGTGTTATGTTAGTGTGTTTAATAAGATTGACACACTGATTTGGACCATGTGAGTTGCTTGTTTCTAGACTACTATCAGAGATGAGTGATTCATGTTGTACTGTTTGAATGACGACACTAAATCCTAAGAGTATTCTGGACTTATTCATGGAGCGTTAGTTAATTTGCTATAATATAAGCAAGGTCTAAACGCATGACTAAATTCCCACATACACAGGGTAGAGGTATAAAGTTTGACAAGGATCAGGTATTTAATAGGGAATCTATAGTCTTCTATAAGATACAGATATCCCCTTAGTTGATTCACAAATATTTGAATAGTTCGGAATCTTTAACCAAAGTATTTCAAGTGTTTGACATTTGAAATTTATACTATGAATATGTACAAGTATAAATGAATTATTCAGTGAAGGGCGAGTCGGTAACTAATGGAGAAGCCGTAAGAAGGATAATGGTAGTAGTTATACTTATTCTTTGTCATGGACAACTAATTGAGGGGTTATTGTCTTCAATACAGTCTATTAGGGAGATATCGAATAAATGGTTCAAGTTTGGAGCGCACTGAGATTTATTTAGTTGAATTAAGTCTCAATAAATGGTCATTAAAGTATTTCATGAGATGATTAATTTAACCCATTTGGAGCTAGATTTAAACTATCCTTAAAGTCCCTGCGCAAGCCTCTGCATTGAATGCCATTGGAAAAATATTATTGAATTCATAAGATGAATTATTTATTGATGATATGAGTAAATTTAAATTTTCCAAACATTAATTATGAGATAAATAAAAATTATAAATTATAAAATAAAATAATTTTATGAAAATTAAAATTAATAAGATGAATTTTTACATGTGGTAAAAAAATTGCAAAAGCATAAACGCATAGAGGTTGATCTGCTTATTCGTGGATCAACACGCTCGCTGGGGCTTAGCCCGGGAGGATCTATGCCTTCGGGCACGGACCAATCACCATGTGCCACGTGGCACGTGATGACAAGCCAAAAACGCATGCGATTTTCCCCCTATAATAAACGTGTGTTTTACTTTGATTTTGTATTAAACGTTGCGTTTCGTTTTTAACTGCTGCGATTCCCACCTTGAAATTCTTATATTTTTTTGCTTTGATAGCCTACTATAAATAGAGGTACCTATTTCAAAGATTTGGCATTAGTTCTAAATTAAGGGTTCCAGAAAGTATCGACTTTTAGATACCCTAATTGGGGAGAAAAATTTCCATTGAAGTTTTTCTTTTATAGTTTAATATTTTCGGAGCCCACCCTCCAGGCAGCTTGAGGTCATTGCGTAGAAGGTCATAGGTTCTCGAGTTTTTGGTATTATTATGAAGATTATTATTCTTTCAGGTATTCTATTTTTGGAGCAATTCCAAATACCTTTTTTCCTTCGCTTTTAGTTTTTGCTTTTCTATTTATTTATAATATTTGTTATTATGCCTGTTTAAGTTTATGTATTATTATGAATATATTAGAGTAAAAGGCCTACAGATCTAAATTGAGAATTTAGATCTGAGATTTAAATTATGAACTTAAATCTGTAGATTTAAAATTAGAAATATTAAATCAACTCTAGGTTTAGAATTATGAATTCTAAACCCCTTTCGCTACGTAAACTTTATAAAATTAGGGAGAATTTTTAAAATTCATCTCAACAATCGGTATTAGAGCAAGGGGATTTATAGAGATAACCCTATTCCCAGGAACTCTCGCAAGTGAGGTGTCACAAAGCATGACTCTCCGACTGGGGGCTTAGGTAAATAGAAGAGCCTCCTACTCTAAGTGCTCTAACAGGTGCTTTTTGTTGTGACCATAGTTGAGAACTGTGAACCCAACAGTTGGCATCAGAGTTATATTTTTCCAACAATTAGTATTAGAGCCAACCTCTGATTACATTTATAACATACATGAATAGGTATAATAAGATCGAAATTAATAGACTAGTGATTTAATAAAATAGAAATTTTATTAAGAAGAAAAGATTTTTTAAAGTAACGATTTAAATTGTTTAAATCGTTTATGAATTAATAGTTAATTAGATCATTTAAGGTAACGATTTAAATTGTTTAAATCGTAAATGAATTATTTATTAATTCGGATTTGTCAATTCATGAAATTACATCCATATTATACGCATGATGAGATTGTGCATATTTAATCATGATTTTTGAAATCGGATAAAATTGATCTAATGAGATTAGATTCAATTAATGTTTTACGAAATTGGATAAAGTTGATCTAATAAGATTGGATCCAATTATTTGTTAAATTAATTATTTTAATTTTGAAAAATAAATAAATGATTTTGACATCCGCGTCAGATTTAATAAAAAATTAATTAATTAATTAATTTATTTATTGTTGAGGATGTGTCGAAGTCAACATTGATTTATATAATAATCAAATTAATTATTTTAATTAATTAATTTATTTTTAGAATGAGATTCTAAATTAGATTATGAGATAATCTAAGTTATAAATCAGTGCTATTTTAAATAAAAGTTATTTTAAATTATTTTAGAATAAAATTCTAAAATAGACTATGAGATAGTCTAAGTTAATATTATTTTAAACATAAAAAAATTAATTTTACTAATTAATTTAATTTTAAAATATGATTCTAAAATAGACTATGAGATAGTCTAAGCTTATTTAAATTTTGGAATGAGATTCTAAAAATAGACTATGAGATAGTCTAAGCTCCAAATCGCTACTGATTTCAAATAAAATTAATTTAAATTTTTTTAATCTTTGGATGGAGTTCGGCTCTTAGCGTAGAAGGTACATGATATGATTCTTAGTTAGCAAGTGTGGAATCCATATTAGTATTACAAACCGGATTCACTAAAAGCATCAACCCTCTTCAAAGGTGATTGATTGAGATCAAACACGTGCGATTCGTAAATTAGGCTTGCTCCCAAGTCGCTGTGAGTCCTATTTGTGTATGTTTGTTTGATTTTGTACTTATGAGACAAAAAAGAGTAAACATGGGCCCATAAATTTTTTTCATGCCAAACAACCCCTAAAAGTACCTCAATTAAGTTGGCTCCTGCGGCCCAAGCAAGCCTCTAAGATCTTATGTGATCTATGCTCCTTTCAAAGTGCTTAAGCCTCATACATACTTGAACTAACAAAAATAATTCGTAGTCAATAACAAGTTCATAGTCTAAGGGTCAGTCTACAATGCTGTGAAAAAATGGTTTTTTTTAAAAGCACTTTTGTAAAAAGTGTTATTTCAAATAAGCAGTTTGTATTTACCCAACTAGTACAAAAGTGCTTATTGTAATATTGTTAATGGTTGGTCAATGTTTAAAAAAGTGCCTTTTTCTATAGAATTAACAGAAAGGACATTAACAAAAGTCTTTTATAATAAAAAATAATCACCCAAGAACCATTTGAAATATTTAATATATTTTTTAAATGTCTAAAACATTTTTTCATCATTTAGAATATTTTCTTAAGATATAAAATATCTTTTAAATACTTAAAGTTATTTTTAATATTTTTAGAATAATTTTCAGTATTTTAAAATATTTTTTAGAATTTTTAAAAAGTTAAAAACTTTTTTAAATAAAAATACCTTCTAAATATCTTATAAATATTATTAATTATTTAATATTTTTCATATTTGATATTTTTTTTAAATAAATATAAACTATTTTTAAATATATAAATTATTTTTAAATATATAAATTTATTTTTAAATATATGGACAATCTTGATGATACTTGAACCAAGTTTTCTCAATTGTTTAATTTTTGCTTCTCCTTATAAACAGAAAAGCAGCTTCTTTTTCTAATAAAAAGTGCTTTTTATAGTTGTTAAACACCCTCCGAATCTCAGAAAAGTGCTTTTTGTAGAAAAAAGTTCTTTTTTCCCCCCCAAAGTAAGCTAAGCCAATCAGGCCCTACGCTAAACTATCTATCTCATAAGACTAAAATGTGGTATTGATGTGTTTTAAAACCACCACGCAAGTGTACAAGATCATCGTAGCTTAGTCGTGTATACGAGTCGTATCCACAGGGAATCGGGGTTATGTTAGACTTAGGGATTAACGAGCAGTTGAAATCGGCTTTTTGTGTGGTTTAAATAATTTGTTTACTAAATCAACAAAACTAATGATAAATTAAAAGTCTCAGTTCAAATAAGGTTAGTTTAGGGAGTGAATTCAGGGTAGCTCTACATGTGTCCTGTCATTATATTTTACTTAGGATGATAATTTGAAAGACTCGGGCTACAAGCTCTAAACCTGAGTTAATATATAAATTAGGGCTTAGGGTATCCTATTTTAACACCCTAAGTGTAGCATATGTTATTTGATCAGCACTACTTAATTCCTTTGTTACTCTTAAATCAATATTAATAGTATAAAAGATTGTGTTCTGGGTTAAGTACAACCTCAACCCTGACCATATGTGAAAACCTGTTATGTTATGGTCTAGGCTACAAGCACAAGACTAATCGCTAAATAGCTGGAGATTTAAACATGGCTACAAGCACACATAAAAAAACACCAACAATCATGAATAACTCCCTACAAGCGTGCGAATATAGCATAACTAAATCATCATCAAAAGCACAGTATAAATCTAGGATACGGGCTGCTACCCGCCCTTTATCCCTAAACTAAGAATTCCTACTCCTCTATGGAAGTTTTACACATCATGAAATCCAAAAGAGAAAACAATAACAACTAAAACTAAGGATTTGAAGACTCCCTCAATTAATGTTGACGTTGTTCCTTGCTTTTGATCCTTCCATCAGTCCGACCACCTACGCTTTGATGTTTGAGAACTCGTTGGATCTTGTAGCTGCTTCGGGACAGAGCGGAAGAGAGGGGACGAGTGGAAAAACTTGGGAAAATGGGTCTCCCCCTCTTAATTTATATCTACAGCGGCACCGATCGATCGGTGATCCAGCCGATCGATCAGCTTGAACATTGTGCCAGGCCAATTGATCGGCTTGATTTCCCGATTGATCGAAGGGCTCACTATAAACCGTGTTCCGACGCGAGCCACTAGCTGACTGATATTTCATGTCGGTTGATCATTTAGTCCCCGAAACTGTATAAGACATATTTGGGTTACCAAATCACGACCCAATTGGCCATTCTTTTCCACATGTGGTTGGGTTTCTCAAAGTAATCTTCAAATATGCCTCAATTATGCTTGACTTTGCTGTTTTTTCACCTTTGTTCACTTTGTTGTACTCCAAGCCTAAATGTATCTAAATTACAATAAAAACTCACGTGTAAAGCCAAATATTTTGTAGGAATGATAAAAAATATATGTAAATATAAGGCACACCAATATCTCCAAACCCACTCCTTGCTTGTCCTTAATTAAGATTCAACTTAAACTCGCAAATGATGGAAAAATTTAGATGAGCATGTAATAGCAATGACAACTTGTGAAAACTATTTTCCGATTATATTTGAAGGCGTACCTGAGAGTAGAGAATCTTTATGTTATGTTATTATTATACTAGTTCTAACTCGAGTCTCGTGATTCAAGTTTTTTTTACTAATATGTGACTTTAGAACTTTTCTCCCCTTTGTCTTATTTCAAATCCTGGAAATTTAAGATGAACAGAAAGAATAATTGAAGGAATCAGCTATCCTAACCATTCACAGCTAATCAATAGTGAAATCAAAAGACTTCTCTTTTCTCTCTTGTTTTTCCCTTTTTTTCTTTTTTTTTTTCACGGTCAGGTGCGTCTCCCTCAAGCCCATGTAGCGAGTTTTCAGTCGGTGACTCCCGATCCAGTTGGCTCAAGGCACTGAGTGAAGAACACTCCTTGGACCTAATGGCTCAAGTCAAAGTAATTCACAGCCTAAGCCGTGTTGGGAAAAAATAACTCCGATACTGGCTGTTAGGTTCATAGTTCTCAACCATGGTCACAACAAAAGGCACATATTAGTGCACTTATAGTAAGAGACTCTTCTCTCTACCCAAGCCTTCTGTCGGAGAGTCACGCTTTGTGACATCTAACGTGTGAGAGCTCCCGGGAATAGGGTTATCTCTATAAATTCATTTGCTCTAATACAGGTAGTTAGGACGAATTTCAAAAATATTCCCTAATTTTATAAAGTTTACGCAGCGGAAGGAGATTAGAATTCATAATTCTAAACCTATGGTTGATTTAAACTTCTTAATTTTAAATCTATAGATTTAAATTCATAATTTAAATCTACATATCGAAATTCTTAATTTAGATCTAAATGCCTTTGACTCTAATACATTCATAACAACACATAAACTTAAACAGGCATAATAACAAATATTGTAAATAAATAGAAAAGTAAAAACTAAAAGTGAAAGAAAGAAAACAAACCTGAATTTCCTCCAAATAAAGAAACCTAGAAATTAATAATAATCTCCAAAATCGAGACCCCGCGATCTTCTGCGAAATGACCTCGAGCTGCCCGGAAGGTGGACTCCGAAAAATATTAAACCGAGGAAAGAAAAATTTCAAAGCAAATTTTTCTCTCCAATTAGGTCTCCGAAACAATTTTCAGAAGCCCAAAATAATTTGTTTGATTAAATACCAAAACTCTGAATAGGTACCTCTATTTATAGTAGTATACCAAAACCGATGTGGGATTCGCCTAGTTAAATACCAAACCCAATGTTTCATGAATCAAGCAGCCAAAACGCATCGTTTTACTTCAGGTGAAAATTGTGCAACTTTAAAATAAAAAAAACAGGCGACATGTGTTGCCTAACGGAGCGGACCAACCCCTTCCCTATCATACCAGAGCTTGCCACGTGGCACGCTCTAGTTGTCCGTGCCTGAAGGAACTGATCGGTGCCTAAGCAAGCCCATCACGCGACACGTGGTTGGTCATATTTGTGTGACGCGGATTGCAACCTAGGTTAAAGCGATTCTTGTATTTTTTTTTTGCTTTGTTTCCCATATGTAAAAATTCATCCTATGAATTTTAATTTTTCAAAAATGTTTCATTTTATAATTTTTAATTTTTATTCATCTCATAAATAATGTTTAGAAAAATTAAATTACTCATCTCATGGATAAATAATTAATCTCATGAATTCTTTAATATTTTTTCGATGGCATTAAATACAGAGGCTTGCGTAGGGACCTCGGGAATAATTTAAATCTAGCTCCAAATGGGTTAAATTAATCATTTTAATAAATAATTTAATTACCATTTAATGAGACTTAATTCCACTAATTAAATCTCATTGCACTCCAGACTTAAACCATTCATTTGATATCTCTTAAATAGACTGTATTGATGACAACAACACCTCCACTAGATGTCCATGACAAAGGATAAATATAACTACTATCATTATCCTTCCCACAGCTTCTCCATTAGTTTCATTTATACTTGAACATATTCATAGTATAAATTCCAAATGTCAAACACTTGGAATACTTTTGCCAAATATTCTGAACGATTCAAATATTTGCGAATCAACTAAGGGGACATTTATATCTTATAAGAGACTATGGATTCCCTATCAAATGCCTGATCCTTGTCACACTTCACGCTGCTACACAGTGTACGTGGGAATTCAGTCGTGCGTTTAGACCCTACTTATAGTATACCAAAGTAACTTACTTATAGTATACCAAAGTAACTAACGCTCAATGCACAAGTCCAAAATACTCTCAGGATTTAGAGTCGTCGTTCAAACAGTACAACATGAATCACTCATCTCTAATAGTAGTCTGGAAACAAGTAACCCACATGGTTCAACTCAGTGTACCAATTTTATTAAACACGCCAATCTAACACTTTTGGATCACCGTCCACATGACCAAGACTAGTCATTTAAAGTGTCACGTTATAGTCTTAGCATACAAGTGGTTCAAACTTGTCTTCGACCACAAGTCCTTCAAACAACAATGTATACCATTTGTTCCAAGTCTATCTATGGGTTAATCTCATAAACTACTTAGAATAAACATGTAAATTGTAATATGAGGACTACACCCATCTAATGGATGTTTCCAAAAAGAAAATCACATGTAGTATAAATGCTTACTTGCACAAATTTAACAAGGAAACGACTGAAATTTTAATTTTATTATTTAATAAACTAGTATTACAGAATAAATCAGGATTTTAGGACACTATTTCTAACAATCTTCCACTTGTCCTAAATCTAAGTTATGACAAGCTTTATACCCGTCTCTTTTATGTATGACCCAAAAGTCTACTAGGTTAATTATTCTATTTGAATCAACATGCCCTCTATGCAGCTTCTGAAGCTACAACGTATTTAGCCTGTATGGTGAAGTTAGCAATACAATACTGCTTGACATTCCTCTCACTAATAGTTCTTACTCCAAGGGTAAAGACATGCCCAAAACGTCGTACGTCTAGCATCTCTATCTGACTGGAAATTTGAATCCGTATAGCCAACTAGATCTAGCTCACCAAATTTTTACAGCTGATAACACCCCTACATCATTGCTAATGAGTAGTATATGGTCGACGTAAAATACTAAGAAAATCAGTACTTTCTCTTGATGTGGGTTGTACATGGATAGTTCGTCAACCAATTGCTCAAAACCATAAGACTTTATCCCTTCATTGAATCTAATATTCGATGAGCATGATGCTTGCTTTAGTCCATACATGGACTTCTTTAGTTTACATACCATATGCAGCTGATTTTTACCAACGAAATGGTCTGGTTGCACCATAGATGTCTTCTTCAAGACGACCATTCGTCGTTTTGACTTCCATTTGCTAGATCTCATAATGAGCTGCAATGGATATGAGTATCCTTATGGACTTTAGTATGGTTACTGGTGAGAAGGTCTCATCATAACGAATTCCTTCCTTTTGGGGGGTAAAACCCTTAGCAACCAGTCTTGTCTTGAAGGTCTGTACCTTCCTGTCCACTCCTGTTTTCCTCTTGTAGACCTATCTACAACCAATGGGCTTGATGCCAACAGGCGCCTCTACAAGATCCCAAACCAGATTAGAATACATAAATCCGAATTCAAATTTCATTGCTAAGACCTATTGGTCAGCATCTTTGTCTCTAACTGCATCATCGTAGCTGAGAGGATCAAATTCAATGTCACGGTCAACCATTAAGATTCCCACCACGAACCTGTCAGGTGCCCTGACAATTCTCCCACTACACCTAGGCTCTAGTGTACTTAGGACATTCACAATTCTAACAGTAGGTGCATCTTATGCATCCACTGTGTGCCGAGTTGTGTCAAGCTGTTTAAAATTAGTGTCATTTTCTTTTAACTCTTCTAGCACTGTTCTGTTTTTGCTTTTGTCCTCTACTACAAAATTCTCCTTTAAAAATTTTGCATACTTACAAAAACCCTTTTAATCAAAAACACCGTAGAGAAGATCACCCTTGTTCCTTTGGGATAACCCCAAAAAGAGATCGGTAAAGCAGCATGACACATCATGAACCTTATCATCTCTATCAATGTCCTATTCCTTCTTATCATTACACTATTCTACTATGGTGTACCCAGAGCAGAAAATTGAGATCTTATTTCCTTTGCAATTAGGAAATCTAGAAACTTACCTGAAAGATATTTGCCACATCGATCTAATTAAAGTGACTTAACTTGTTTACCTAATTGCTTTTCAACTTCAACTTTGTACTCTTTGAACTTTTCAAAAGAGTCCGACTTATGTCTCATTAGGTAAACATATCTATACCTTGAGTTCATCAATAAATGTGATGAAGTACTCATACCCACCACTTGCTTGAACATTCATTGGTCCACATGCATATGTGTGAACCAGCTCAAGCAAGCCACCAACCTTGCTGCCTTTACTCTTAAAGACGGACTTGGTCACCTTTCTTTGTATGCAGAATTCACAAACTGGTAATGACTTCAAGTCCAAAGCCTCTATTAGTCCATCTTTTACTAGTCTTTGGATCATATTCGAATTAGTGTGACCTAAATGTTGGTTCCATGTGTAGGCATTATCCCTTTCAGGGTATTTTTTTTAGGAGATTGAACAAATGAGCTAGTGTTAGATTCATTTAGGAAAATAACATGAATAAACTATTTGTACATGTATATTTTGAAAATTTAGTTCTTGTATTAAAAGGTTCATAATCAGAATCAATTAAATAATAATTATTCATAAAACGAGATACAAAAATCAAATTCTGGTGTAGAGTAGCTACAAATAAAAAATCTTTTAAAAACAAAAACTTTAACACTAAAGACTAAGCTAACATCTCCTACACTTAAGACCACTACTCTTGTACTGTCCTTGACCATTATGTATAGCTCCCATCATGCAGCCTTTTGGTTAGCCTGAGCCCCTATAACATATTACAGACACGGTCAGTTGAACTTGAGTCCACACACCAGGAACCTGGTAGACTCTCAACTGTGCATGGCTCAACTAAGTGGGATATCAACATGCCTTCACCAGATGGCTTAGTGGTCTTTATAAGAAGAGAAGCTAAGTACTTAGTGCATTTTTTCTTCCAATGACCAATTTTTCCCGCAAAAGAAACACTTTCCTTTTGCTAACTTCATTATGGACTTCGTTGCTACAATAGCAACCTTGCCATTTCTCTTCTTTCCAGTAGGTCCTTTGTGAGTAATAACTAAGTCTAACTTGTTTTTTCTGGCAAAATAATTTCATCTTTTGAGTTCAGTAATCAAGTGAAATTCACCTGTCGTATCCATTTCAAAATACTGAAAATGCAAATATGCATGTAACTATCTAACAAGAGTCATGTATAATACAGTGATATCTATTCTTTCAATTTTCCATACACAATAAGTCAGATATCCACCAAATTGTACTATCATGCATACAATGATAACCCAAACACACCACTCCTTACTCCCTCACAATGGGGTCGCACGAAGCTAGTTTAGGTGAAACATATTCTCAATTAACATGATTTCCTTGTAACTCTTACTAAACAAGATTAACTCACCACTTTACCTTAGTCTCTAAAATAACACAACAGAGCTTCTTGGGGAGGTTAATGCATCATGCTAGTCAAGTATAAACCATTAACTAAACCTCCATATAAATACACGTAATATTCTACGGCAGTGTGGTCGCATCACTTCTTTGCACTTTGGTTTATCCCAATAGAAGTCTAACCCTGTAATCTGCAAACCAAAATCCTCCACAGGGAGGTCTATCAATCTACTATACTGCTAGACGAGTAATGGAGACCGTGAGGTTACAACATTTGAAACCTCGCTCCCACTTGATTTTTAAAACTAGTGATTTTTAAATAACTTGTATTTACAACCTGAATTATCTTATAACCCCCTTTAGAATCTCATTCTAAAATTAACCATAATTAATTAATTAATTTATTCAAAATAATACAAAAAATTAGATATACTCTATTTTTAGAATCTAATTCTAAAATTAAATTAATTAATAAAATTAATTTATTTAAAATCAGTAGTAATTTAGAGCTTAGACTATTTCATAATCTATTTTCAGAATCTCATTTCAAAAATTAAAAAAGCAGAGACTATCTTATAGTCTATTTTAGAGTCTTAATTTAAAATTAAATTAATTAGTAAAATTAATTTTTATGTTTAAAATTAGATTAACTTAGATTATCTCATAGTCTATTTTAGAATCTTATTCTAAAAATAATTTAAAATTAACTTTTATTTAAAATAACATTGATTCACAACATAAATTATCTCATAATCTAATTTAGAATCTCATTTTAAAAAGAAATTAATTAATTTAATTATTATGCAAACTAGTAAGTAAATAAATATTTTTTGAATTAAAATAAGTAATTTAAAAAATAATTGAATCTAATGTTATTAGATCAATTTTATCCAATTTCGCAAATCATGCCAAACATGCAAAATCTCATTATACAAATAACATAATCGTATTTTATAGATTGACAGATCTGAATGAACGATTAATTCATTTAAACAATGTAAACTGATATCGTAAATAATCTAATTAGCTATTAATTCTTTAATGATTTAAACAATTTAAACTGTTACATTCAACAACCTAGTTAACTATTAACTCTTTTTAACGATTTAAACAATTTAAATTTCTATTTAAGAAAACTGTCCTTCTTAATAAAACCTTTATTTTATTAAACCGCAATTCTATTTATTTCGATCTTATCATACTTATTCATGTATATTATGAATGTAATTAGAGACTGGCTCTGATACTGATTGCTGGGAAAAATAACTCTGGTGTCGGCTTTTTGGTTCATAGTTCTCGACTATGGTCACAGCAGAAGGCACCTATTAGAGCACTTAGAGTAGGAGACTCTTCTCTCTACCTAAACCCCCGGTTGGAGAGTCACGGTTTCGTGACACCTCATGTGCGAGAGCTCCTGGAAATAGAGTTACTCTATAAATCCCATTGCTCTAATACCGGTAGTTGGGACGAATTTCAAAAATTTTCCCTAATTTTATAAAGTTTACGCAGCGGAAGGAGTTTAGAATTCATAATTCTAAACCTATGATTGATTTAAAATTCTTAATTTCAAATCTACATATTTAAATTCATAATTTAAATCTACATATCTAAATTCTTAATTTTAGATCTACAGACCTGTTACTCTAATACATTCATAACAATACATAAATTTAAACAGACATAATAATAAATACTGTGAATAATAGAAAACCGAAAACTAAAAGTGAAGGAAAGAAAACATAACAGGATTTGCTCCAAATAAAAAAAACCAGAAAGTAATAATAATCTTCAAAATCAAGATGCCCAAAGGGTGGGCTCCGAAAAATATTAAACTAAGGAAAGAAAAATTTCAATGGAAAATTTTCTCTCCAATTAAGTCTCCAAAACAATTTTCAGAAACCAAAATAGTTTGTTTGATTGAATACCAAACCTTTGCATAGGTACCTCTATTTATAATAGCGTACCAAAATAAACTAGAAAACCGATGTGGGATTCACCCAGTTAAAAACCAAACGCAGCGTGTCATGAAACAAGCAGCAAAAACGCATCCTTTTACTTCAGCTGAAAATCGTGCGGCTTTAAAATAAAAAAACCTGCGACATACGGTCCGGACCAACCGCTTCCCTATCATACCAGTGCATGCCACGTGGCACGCTCTAGTTGGTCCGTGCTCGAAGGCACGGATCGGTGCCTGTCGTGCACTAGTTGGTCATATCCGCGCGATGCGGATTACAACCTGGGTTAAAGCGATTTTTTTTTTTTTTTTTTTTTGGCTTTGTTTCCCACATGTAATGAATTATAATTTTTCAAAAATATTTTATTTTATAATTTAATTTTTATTCATATCATAAATAATGTTTGAAAAAATTAATTTACTCATCTCATGGATAAAAAATTCATCTCATGAATTTTTTAATATTTTTTCGATGGTAATAAATACAGAGGCTTGCGTAGGGACCTCGGGGATAATTTAAATCTAGCTCCAAATGGGTTAAATTAATCATCTCATGAAATTGTTTAATTTCCATTTAATGAGACTTAATTCCACTAAATAAATTTCATTGTACTCCAGACTTAAACCATTTATTTGATATCTCCTAAATAGATTGTATGGATGACAACAACCCCTCCACTAGAATTCCATGACAAAGGATAAATATAACTACTACCATTATCCTTCCCACAGCTTCTCCATTAGTTGTCGACTCACCCTACACTGAATAATTCGTTTGTACTTGCACATATTCATGGTATAAATTCCAAATATCAAACACTTGGAATACTTTGGCTAAAGATTCCGAACTATTCAAATATTTGCGAATCAATTGAGGGAACATTTATATCTCATAAGAGACTGTAGATTTCCTATTGAATACCTGATCCTTGTCACACTTCACGCCACTGCCCACTATACGTGGGAATTCAGTCGTACGTTTAGACCTTACTTGTAGTACACCAAAGTAGCTAACGCTCCATGCACAAGTCCAAAATACTCTCAGGATTTAGAGTCGTCGTTCAAACAGTACAACATGAATCACTCATCTCTAATAGTAGTCTAGAAACAGGTATTCCACATGGTCCAACTCAGTGTACCAATTTTATTAAACACGCCAATCTAACACTTTTTGATCACCATCCACATAACCAAAAAAAATCATCTAAAGTATCACGTTATAGTCTTAGCATACAAGTTGTCCAAACTTGTCTTTGACTACAAGTCTTTCAAACAACAGTCTATACCATTTGTTCCAAGTCTGTCTGTGGGTTAATCTCATAAATCACTTAGAACAAACATGTAAATTGTAGTCCGAGGACTACACCCATCTCATGGATGTTTCCAAAAAGAAAATTACATGCAGTATAAATGCTCTCTTACACAAGTTTAACAAGAAAATGATTGGAACGTTAATTTTATTCTTTAATAGAATAATATTAACAGAATAAATCTGGATTTTTTGACACTACTCCTAATAGTCGTTGCTAGCACATGCCTTTTGTTCTTCTTCTTCTTCTATTTTTTTTTAGGTGTTAGTGCTTACTATGGTAACTTGAACTGGTTGAATTTTCTTAAGCTTTCCCTGTGGCCCATGTGGCAAGCTTTAGACTGAAAGCTCCCGACCCAATTGGCTCAAGATATCAGGTGTTAAGATACCCCTACAGGCTTACTTGCTAGAGATACAGGAGCTTCAAGAACCAACAAATCACAGGAACCCCCTTTTTGGGAACTCAAGATAAAGTGTTAGGAAATTGATTTAAACATTATTAAAAGTAAAATGGTGGATTTAAATTTCTAAAATTATTTCCACTATTTCATCCTAAAAAGTAGGATGTGTCACAAGATTAAGGATGATTTAATCTCTCTAATGAGTTAAAAGACAAAAATACAGATTCAAAAGTCAGCTCTATAAATAATTTCGTTACATAAATATTGTACTCATCATAGTATATTTCAAATTTGATCTTCAATAGAAATCACCAACAATTCTATGCTCATTCATGCCAAAACGTAGCTAATTTGAGCAAAATGAAGCTAAAAGGGCAATCAAGAGTTCACACCATTCATGCCATCCCCAAACCCAACCTTGCATTGTCCTCAATGCAAATCGGTGAAAATAAATACAAGCAAGGAAAGGAAAGAGATGACCTGAGGTGTGGCATATTTAGCTATACGTGGTGAGCAAAACCAAAAAGGGAAAACAGAATAGCAAGCTACAATCGAAGATCGAGATGACAGAATAATAAATAGACTTGTTAGTAGTGTTAGAGATAAGGATCGTACAAGTGTTTAGTAAAAGAGAAACAAAGTTATCATAATAGAGACAACAAAAGAATCTGCAATTGAAAGAGACTTCATGTGGAAAAAAAAAAAAACAAATTAAAACAAACTTAGAAGTAGGTTGGGTTGCCTTCCAAGAGTGCTAAGTTTAACGTCTTCAGTCGGACACAGTTTAGAGCATAATTCCAACCAAAATCTGAGGCAGTGTCAGCCATAGAACTCAGGTTGACCTAGCAGGGACGATTTTGTTATGATTCAAGATCAATCTTGAATCATAACCTAAGATAGAAGTAGAAATAGAGATGAGAATTAGAAAAAGGGGATAAGAAATAGAGAGAGTTAGGGTTGAGAGAAAGAAGAACAAGATATTTTCATTCATAAGCCTCAATACAAGGAATCATCCCTTATTTATACTAAGGAACTTAAAATGAAAGAAAGATACAACAAGATTCAACTAGAACTTCAAGCTACAGCCAAAACAACAATAACATCCATTCTAAGGACAACTAACTAACCAAACCACCCTTCCCGCCGAAACCAATTACCAATTCATTAGCTAATTATGACTTTTAGACATCAATTAACAACTTTAACCAGCTAAAAACAACACAAGCAAGCTTGATCATAACACTACCCTCCCCTTTAGGACAATCTTGGCCTCAAGAATGAAATAAAGGAAATTAGCCTTTGATGAAGTTCAAGTCTTCCCAAGTAGCATGCTTGCTGTCCAAATTAGCCCATTGAATAAGCACCTCTTTCCTGCCTTGATCTTTTTGTTGGACCTACCTTGAACTCAAGATAGCCATTGGCTCCTGCAAGATCATTCCGTTACTAGCTACTGCTAGTGGTGTTGCAAAACCAATCACACCATCAGCCACATGCTTCTTTAAGAGGGAAACATGGAACACTGGGTGCACATATGAATTAGGTGGTAAATCCAGCTTGTAAGTCACAGCTCCTATCCTTGCCAAGATCATGTAAGGGCCAAAATATTGAGCATAAAGCTTGACATTCTTGCGTACTGCAATAAAAGATTGCCTATATGGTTGCAATTGCAAGTAAACCTGATCACCAATAGCAAAAGATTTATTAGTTCTATTTGTGTTAGCAAAAAAATTCATTCGAGATTGAGTAAGTTGCAAGTTGTCCTTTACTTGCTGCATTAGCTGTATCCTTTGCTCTAGCAATTCACTAACTTCAGACACTGCAGAAACAACTCCTTGAAGTCCCATGGGAGAAGGTGTATCATAGCCATATAATGCCTTGAGGGGTGTTGTCTTAAGAGCTGAATGAGCATGGGTATTGTACCAATACTTAACCATAGCAAGCCAACTGTGCCACTGCTTGGGATGTGAAAAGGTCATGCCTATCAAGTATTGCTCCCCACATTGATTAATCCTTTTAGTCTGACCATCCGTTTGTGGATGATAAGAAGAACTTAAGGCAAGAGTAGAACCAAGCAAGCAAAACAATTCCCTCCAAAAATTGCTGGTCAAGAGTTTATCTTTGTCAGATGTGATGGATTGAGGTAAGTCATGAAGTTTATAAATGTGATCCAAGACCACTTTAGCAAGTTTGGTAGCTGAAATGGGATGATTAAGGCCTATGAAATGCCCAAACTTAGTGAAGCGATCCACCACTACCCAAATGACCTCCTTTCCCTCAAACTTAGGTAATCCCTCTATGAAGTCCATGCCTATGTGTTTCCAAGCCCTTTTTGGAATTGGTAAGGGCTAAAGTAAGCCTTTGTAGGAAACATGATCACTTTTAGTCTGTTGACACATTTCACATACTTGCGCATACCACACTTTTCTTCATGCCTGTCCAAAGGAAATATTGCTCCAAGAAGGCAGTGCCACTGAAATGGCATGACAATTTGCAAGCTACTCCTCTTCTTAGCTTCTAGATAGAGCATCTGCTACCACATTCTCTCTACCACTCCTGTACTCAATGGAATAATCCAATCTCAACATCTTCATGAGACCCTTGCATTGAACACTAGTAGTTATCTTTTGTTATAGCAAATACTTGAGACTTTGATGATCATTCTTGATGATGAAAAGATGTCCCTTCAAGTAATGCCTCCATTTCTGAATAGCTAATAAGATGGTGAGATACTCCTTCTCATATATGGACAAACTCAAATTCCTTGGACACAAAGCTTGGCTCAAGTAAGCTATAGGCCTTCTTTCTTGAGGTTGAACAGCTCCCACGCCTTTGCTACTAGCATCAGTCTCCAATATGAAAGGTAACTTGAAATCTGGCATGGCTAACATAGGGGCTGCGCACACAGTTAATTTAAGGTGCTGAAATGCCTCTTGAGTTGCTTTTGACCACCCAAACGCATCCATTTTGAGTAGATTTGTCAGAGGTTTAGCCAGCAATCCATAGCCTGAAATAAACTTGTGGTAATACCCTATCAAACCTAAGAATCCCCTCAAATTCCTGAGAGTAATAGGAGTTGGCCAATCCTTCATTACTTGGACCTTGGAGGAGTCAGTTGTCACACCTTCTCTTGAAATAATATGGCCCATATACTCAACTTGAGGACAAGCAAATGAGCACTTCGAGAGTTTAGCATACAACTTATGTTGCCTCATAATGTAAAACAATTTTCTAAGGTGCACCAAATGGATGTCCAAGTAGGACTGTACACCAGAATATCATCAAAGAATACAAGAATGATCTTCCTCAAGAATGGTTTAAATACTGCATTCATCAAAGCTTGAAACATGGCTGGAGCATTGCACAATCCAAAAGGCATCACTACAAATTCATAATGCCCATGGTGTGTGCGAAATGCAGTCTTGTGAATGTCTTGGTCCATTACCCAAATCTGATAATAACCTTGCCTCAAATCCAGTTGGAAAAAAGTAAGAACCATGTAATTCATCAAGTAAATCATCTATAATAAGAATTGGAAACTTGTCCTTAATGGTGAGTGAACTGAGCTGCCTATAATTAAAGCACATCTGAGAGGTCCCATCATCCTTCTTAACCAAAATCGCAGGCGAGGCGAAGGGACTGCGACTATGTCTAATGAAATTCGTTTTCAGAAGGTCCTTCACTTGCCTCTCAATCTCATTCTTTTGGGAATGAGCATACTTATAAGGCTTGAGATTCACAGGACTTGCATCTGAGCTCAAAGGAATGGCATGGTCCAAAGATCTCTTAGGAGGAAGGATCGTTGGTTGCTAAAAAAGATCCTTATAGTCATGAATGAGGTTGTCTACTGCAGGGTTGGCTTTCTCCCGAGCTTCCTCTGAATTGGCATTAATAGAGAATAAATGACCAATCCATTGATAAGGTCCCTTCTTGATTACTCCTTCCAATCTTTTCCCTGACATCACTTACAGATGTCCTTGCTCAACAATGCCTTGCAACTGAATTCTCTAACTATTTCTTTCAAAGGAAACTATTAGCTCAGCAAAATCAAACACAATGGGGCTTATGGTCTTCATCTAGTCTACTCCAAGGACCATATCACACCCTCCCAAACTCAAGACACTGAAATCATAAGCAAAACTATGCTTCTTCATCAACCAAGAGAACTTTTTGCACTTGGTCTGAGTTAATATGGAATTTCCAATAGCCACAATGACTGCCAATGGGCTAGTCTTAATCATCTCATGTCCACGGCTCTAACAATCTTAGGATCCACAAAGCTATGCATACTCCCACTATCCATTAAGATCAAAAAGGGTTTATGGCCTACTTCACCTCTAATCCTAATGGTGTTGTGAAAGCCACTGCCTGTTAAAGCCTTGACAGAAATCTCCATCTCATCCTCATCTGATTCCACCATGATCTCTTGCTCCTTCGCTTCAGGGCCTAATGTACCATCCAATTGCTTTGATTCTTCTTCAGTGTCAGCTCTAATAATAGCCATAAGGAACTTGGAATTTCATTTATGGCAATAAAGTACTTTTGATTGCATTTAAAACACAACCATTGAGACTTCATTTCCTCTAAACTGAGCTGTTTATTACTCATTTAAGAAGCTGGTGGTGATGAAGTTGCATCCTATCCACTCCTGAATTGAGAACCATCAGAGGTAGTTAAGACAGTGCTCTCAAATAGCCTCGCTTTGGAGTAAGCCTGAAGTAAGGAGGTAGGCTCTATTGCTCTAACAAGATTCTTGATTTTAACTTTCAATCCACTAATGAAACTTGAGACATAGTATGCCTCAGTAGCTCCTAGATTTTCTATGAACATCCTTGCTCTAAAATTCTCAAATTGTGTCATGTATTCCTTGACTGATGTTGTTTGTGTCACTTTATTGAAGCTATCCACAATATCGCCAAGATCTTCATCACCATATCATTCACACAATCCGTTCACAAATTCAGGCCATGTAATTAAAGATTCGCTATGCATCAGTCCAAAGTACTAAGTCTCTTGATCTCCATGCAAATACACTACAGCAAGCTCCACTCTCTCAGCCTCAGCAATGTTATAGAAATGAAAGTATCTTTCACATCTTCTAATCCATAACTGAGGTTGCATTCCATCAAAAGGCTCCATATCAACACGAGGCTACTTAAAACCATTGTTTCTTAATACAAGCAACCCATTTCCACTTTCAGTTGATAAGGAAGGCACTGCTGAATTAATTTGCTGACTAGTTGGTGATAATAATCCAGCTCCAGCAGCTTTACTTTGCCTATCTAACTGTTGTTGCATTCCATTGATATGTTGTCGAAGGTTATGAGTCTCTTCCTGATTGTGCTAGAATGCTATAAACTTAGCTTGCATTTGTCGTGCAAGGTTAGCAATTATTTTTGCTTGATCACCACTATTAGCATTACTCCCTCATTTGCAGCAGTTCCAGCAATAGCAGCTACAGAATATGAAGCAGCACTAGCTCGAGTAGTAACTTCACCAGCCATTCCAATGTAACTGTCCCCTGGCTACAATCGATCATGAATTATACCTCAATCGCAAGCACCTTCCAGCTTCAATAACCTGAACCAATGATTATAACCTTTCTCAGCTTGATCAAATTCAATTGAAGTCAAATTAAATACAATCCAATTCGATCGAATGCAATAGCACAAGCTCTAACTTCAATTGTTATGATTCAAGATCAGTCTTGAATCATAACCTAAGATAGAAGTAGAAATTGAGATGAGAAGTAGAAGAAGGGGATGAGAAATAGAGAGAATTAGGGTTTAGAGAAAGAAGAACAAAATATTTTCATTCATAAGTCTCAACAAAAGGAATCATCCCTTATTTACACTAAGGAACTTAAAATGAAAGAAAGATATAGCAAGATTTAGCTAGAACCTCACACTACTGCAAAAACAACAATAACATCCATTCTAAGAACAACTAACTAACCAAACCACCTTCCAGCCAAAACCAATTACAAATTCATTAGCTAATTACAACCTTTAGACATCAATTCACAACTTTAACCAACTAACACTGATATAAGCAAGCTTGATCATAACAGATTCCCAAACCCAACAGCGTTTCAAGACCTGTGACTATCAAGGAGGGAAACACTACCAGCATCAAGGTCGCGAATCTCTATCCTACCAGGTGTAGGTGATGAAGCACAGCTATCGACACAGACAGGGACACTATTACAATCAGCACGTTTAGTAGAATTAGGCTTACCCGGCTGTACCAAAGGGCCAATATCATTAACCCTATAGCGTTCCAACTTGTCCTTAGTCTCAAGGTGCTGAACAAAGTTCAAGACCTTCAATTTCCCCTTGAGGTTTCTAAAAGAAACCTCCAACACTCCCATCCTACAATGAATCATAGCGATAACTGTGGCTAGGAACGGTCGACCTAGAATAATGGGATCGTTTTGCTTTTGCCTCGGAGTAGGGTCTATATCTAAGACAATAAAATCTAAGGGGAATACAAACTTTCCAACCTTGACAAGTACATCCCCCACTACCCCATGAGGTACCTGCTCTGTCCTATTACCCAACTGAAGTGTGGCATTGGTTAGGTTAAGGTCTCATATACCCAATTCTTTAAAAACTGAGTAAGGGATGAGGTTTACACTCCCTCGTAGATCTAGCAAGTCTCTACTGGTGTACAGCTCTCCTAAGACACATGGAACTGTAAAACACTCAGGGTCTCAAAACTTGGGCACGGGGTGCCTGACGCTAAAATGCTACTCACCTTCTCGGTGAGCCAGGCCTTGTTTGGATATGTGCTTGCACGTGCTTCTTTTTGGTGCAAGAGCCCTTGAGTAACTTGGTATACATAGGAATGTGTTTAATGACTTCGATCAACAGTAAGTTGTTCTTCACGTCCTTAAACGCATTTATCAGCCCTCTTTGGGTCGTCCTTCTTCTTTGGTCTTATAAGGACCGAAGGAAAAGGGACAGCGGGTTCAAAAACTCTCTCTCGTGATCTCTCCCTGTGAGAAGTGGGAGGGGGAGTCATATCCTTCTCGATTTCAATCTCAACTTCCCTAAGGTTCTGCTCTCCTAAAACTGACACAACCTGAGCTTGCTCACCAATGAGCAGGCCAGGGCAGAACCAGTTGATCTCGTGGAATTTGTGAGTGGTTGGGAGGGCAACCTTCCTTCGTCTATCCTATTCAGTGTGTGAGTCAACTGTCCTATCTAGTTCTCTAATTGGGCGATATGAGTGAAACCAAACCAGTTGTGTGATGTCCTCTATAAAGTGGAGCATACACTCCTTGAACTGTGACGTATATCCTAGAGGTGGAGGAGAAGGGTTATCATGATGAACACTAGGGTAAGGTCGAACATCCTACCTATGCCTCCCCGAAAGACGGGAGGGTTCGTTTACCTATAAAGCCAGGATCATGTTGTCTCGTAGTTTGATTTTGATTGGCCTTCTTCTTCCACGAGAAGTTTGGATGATTGCACCTGCTAGGATTGTAGGTGTTGGAGAACAGGTCGCTATTTCTCGAACATCCTTAAGCTACATGAACCTCTTCCTGCATGTATTCGGGAAATTGTGACGCATATAAATAATTAAGCACAAAATAATCCTCACCCGAAAAAATGTCACACGGAGTAGTACCATTTGATGACTCAACTGCATTGGCTAGGCGCACATTAGTGGGATTCACATGCAAATTCATGATCTGATCCATCTTCCTACTAAGGGCGTCAAGTCTAAGGTTGACGTCATCATTGGGTGTTACTTCATAGACACCATGTGTGCCCCCTCTAACCACCCTCATAGAAGAGGCTTGGTCGAGAGAGTATTCTTTGAGGCGCTCAAATAGCGTCCATGCCTCGTCCTAGTCTTATTGGTTAAATGCTCCCCCGCATGAATCATTAACCATTTGTTTGTTCGATGCACCGAGACCATCACAAAAACTTTGAATAAGGGCCCACTTAGGTGACCCATGTTGGGAACAGCTTCTAAGGAGTTTCTTGAATTTGTCCTAACTCTTGCGAAATTGCTCTTGCTCCTTTTGTTCAAAACATTATTCTAGCTTTAGGGAAATGTTGGATATCATTCCAAGTGGTGATTTTACCCATGGTAAGGATTGAAACAACCTCTTAGCTATGTATTTTAATGAAAATGGAAAAAGATGTAGTCTAATAGTATCAGTCGAGACACCTTGATAGTGGCAAGTTTCACAAATTTCAAGGAATGCATCAAGCTGCTCCTATGGGCTCTCTTTCGGCTTCCCATAGAAAGTGGGAAGCATGTTGATGATCTCAAGCTTAAGCTCGAACTTGGCATTATCTACGGCGGGTAACATAACCCCGGCGGGTGCAACGTACGTTTGGGGAATGAAGTGGTCTCCAATCATACACGGTGCAAAGTTAGCCATAATGAAAAAAAAGAAATAAATTAAAATAAATAAATAATAAATGAACATAAACAAAAAAGGAAAAAATGAAACAGAAAAATAAAAAACAAATTTAAGTAGGTTTTTCTCTTTTCTTTTCTTTTTAAAAACAAAGAAAATAAAAATAGAAATAACTCATTAATTTTTAAATCAAATTAGCCTACTGATTCCCCGGCAATGGCGCCAAAAATTTGATGTATTTTAAAAGAGTGTTTTAAAACCGTCTGCTTGTAAGCATACGAGATTGTTGTAGCTTAGTTGTGTATACGGGTCGTATTCACAGGAAATCAGTGTTAAGTCAGAACTAGTAATTAATGAGCTGTTAAAATCGGGTTTTTGTGTGGTTTGAATAATTTGTTTACTAAATTAACAAAACTAATGATAAACTAAAAGTGCCAATTCAATTCAGGTTAGTTTAGGGAGGGAATTCATGGTAGCTCGACATGTATCCTATCATTATATTTTATTTGGGATGACAATTTGAAGGATTTATGCGACATGCTCTAAGCCTAGGTTAATATATAAATTAGGGCTTAGGGTAATGAACTAGTCTAAGGAAATAACCTATCTTATCGCCCGAAGTGTAGCATAGGTTATCTTATTAGCACTGCTTAATTTATTTGTTACTCCTAATTCAATATTAATTGCACAAAAGATTATGTTTAGGGTTGGGTGCACTCTGAACCCTAACCATGCGTGAAAACCTATTATGTTATGGTCTAGGTTACAAGCACAAGACTAATTGCCAAAAAGCTGGAGATCTAAACATGGCTACAAGCACACATTTAGAAACACTAGGCAATCATGAATAACTCCCCACAAGGGTGCGAATATAACACAACTAAATCATCGTCAAAAGCATATTATAAACCTGAGATATGAGCAGCTACCCACCCTTCATCTTAAGCTAAGGACGCCTACACCTCTATGGGAGCTTTACAGATCATGAAATCCAAAAGAGAAAACAATCATGACTAAAACTAAGGATTCAAGGACTCCCTCAATTGACATTGACGTTGATCCTTGCTTTTGATCCTTCCAGCACTCTAACAACCTACTCTTCGGCATTTGAGAACTCCTTCGATCTCATAGCAGCTTCGAGGAGGAGAGGAGGAGAGGGGACGCGTAGCAAAAGATGGGAAAATAGATCTCCCCCTATTAATTTATATTTGCGGCATGGCCTACTAGTCACGCCACAGAAGCGGTGCCAATCGATTGGCTGGATTGGCTAGTCTGGCCAATCAATCGACTTCAACATTGTGCCAGGCCGATTGATCGGCTCAGTTTCTTGATTTGATTGAAGGCCTCACTGTAAACAGGTGTCGGTACGAGGCCAGTATTTCATGTCGGTTGATCGTTTAGTTCCCGAAACATTTCAAGACCTTTTGGTTACCGAATCACGACCTGATTGGCCATTATTTTCCACATGTGGTTGGGTTTTTCAAAGTAATCTTTAAATATGCCTAGATTATGCTTGACTTTGCTGTTTTTCCACGTTTGTTCACTCCGTTGTACTCCAAGCCGAAATGTACCTAGATCACTAAAAAAAAGTATGTGTAAAAACCGAATATTTCACAAAAATGAAGAATACAATAGGTAAATATAAGACACATCAGGTATAAATGATAATTTCTCTTTGTCATGTGGATAAAGATCATAAAATATTATATTGGTGTTTCTTAATAAATTGGGATCATTGAACTAGACCATTTGAATATTTTATTTCTTAATATCATAATTCAATAATTTATATTATGTTATTAAGCAATAACTCTAGATCCTAAAAATATCTTGAACTCGTGCATATTGCATATATCACTTTGATTTACTCAAAAGTGAAGTTTCACAAAGTGACATATATTCTTTGTATGTTGGTTGGTAGCATAAAGTATAGCAGAAATGAATATTGAATAGGGAATCTATAATCTGTTCTTAAGATAGAGATGTCCCTTCGGGAGATTTGCAAGTGTTTGAAATTCGACGTCTTTGAGCAAAGTATTTTGAGTGAACGTCATTAAAATTTGATACGATAAAAAATATTTTTCATATCTTAAAATTTTTGAAATGGGCAAATTAGGAACTTAAGGAAAAGCTGTAAAGAAAATATAGTGATAGTAGTACAAGATATTTTTCTTATAGATATCTAATAGAAGGGTAGATAGTTCATTAAATGGCAATATGAGAATTCTTAAACGTAATTAATTTTAGAATGGACCAATATTTATTTTGTGAAGACCCGAACTTTTAAGTTTGCAATATTAGTTCCTTTTATAGTTTTAAGCTTCTAGAATTATATTTATTGTAACGTCACCTTCACCTCTAATTATTTGTTATAGTATCCTTGACATAAATATTTCTAAGTAAATGTATAGTGTATTCGGGTGTAAGTGGAAGAAATTGAGTGTAACTGAAGCAAGTTGTGGATAAGTGTGTATAAATATGTACGCTTGTGGAGGTCATTTTTCCTTTTTATAAATATATAAAATGAGGTTGTTTTTCCTTGTAAAATAAGTTTGTGATCCATTGTTGTCTCGTTGGAACACAGCCTAGTGTTGGAGAACACTGGCGGCAACCATGTTATCTGGATTTGATTCCTAATAGGGACGTTGTTATTCCCCTTTATGGGGAATGAGAAATTTAAAGGGTATTCCAAGGCGTTATCAATCTAAGAAAAAATAGTGATCGGTCGTACTAGGTTTTTCTTTTTTTTCTTTTTTTTTCCTTTTGGTCAAACGTGTTTCATGAAAAAAGAACTTGAGCTGCATTTTCTTTTTGGGCTAGAATATAAAATTATCAAAACATCCCTTCCTAGTTGGCAAAATGTCAAATTGTATGCTGCTCTTGCTATTTTGAAAATTTTTAATTTTCACTCACTATTTTAGGAATTGTAAATTTTTCACATGCTATTTTTGTAACAAAATGTAAAATTGACTATTTTGAAAAATCACCCATGAAATGGGAAGGAACGAGGGAGCAGGGTATATTAGGGGCCAGTATGTATAATATTCTTGTACTTGGTCTGCCTAGCCTCAGACCCGCCCATATCTGCCTTGTGTCACCTATTTCAAATTGTATTTAATTAATTTAAAAACAACAAAAGATAATTAATCTATTAAATAATATATCATTATATGACTAGATGACAAAATGCAATTTTACATAATTACACTCGAAAAGATATGGATAACTATTACCATTAGGTACACAAATGAAAGGGGCACAGGGCAAATAATGAATACCTGCAGGTAACATGGGTTTATACCTGCCGAGGCAAGTATGGGTATGAGGGTATCCATATCATAGCCGTGTATCAATTTGGTTGACGAGTGTGGGTATGGAGAAGATATTCAAAGTATTCTCCTTGCTCTAATGCCATCCTGGGCGTTTACTAGGAAAATTTTATATATTTTAAAAAAAAATTTAAGCAACGAGTTAAAATGAGTCATGAGTCAAGGGGGGACCCAGTCAGGTGGGGCACTTGCTAGGGTCGAACTGAGGACTTGACTTGTTGCAATCACTAGACTCATATCTATCCTGTTGAAAAACAAACACCTATCACTTATTCCAATTTTTTTTTTTTAATGAAGGAAAATGCCAATCCAATTACAAAAGACTTAGAAAGACATAGTGATTCATGATAGGTTAGCCAGCAAAATTAAATTTGAATATCTTCCTTGTTATTTTGCGAGGTTGAGCCTAATGTTGCCACCTAGTTTGCCGCCTTATTATCCCCACAAGGCATATAAAATCCCACAAACTACGGTATCATGTCCTAGAAATTATAACTCAGTTTTCAAGAAAATATAAAAAAGAATTTAAAATAATACCAAAAAAATCATTACAAAGATGGGGTCCAAGTGAATGCAGAAGCCCACATGGATGCCACCATGGCACCCGCCAGGTTTTGGTGGATGCTACACAATAAATTGACCAAAGAAAAAGTGCTAATATAAAATCTCTTAGGAACGAGGCCAATATTTGAACAATCCCTAAACTTAAACCATGTTTTGGTACCGTGGTTAAATCCAAAGTAAATCACGTTTCCACGACATGGTCTACATGCCATAGGTACTTTTAGGACCCTTTTTTATATACCAGATGTAAACTGTGGCTTGGGAACTCAGTTTACATTTGATAGATATTACTGGCAACTTTATTTTTTTAGAAATTTCTACAGTCCATAATTTTTTAATTTCTTTAGTGAACTATATTGTGAGAATGTGACTCACATTTAGTAAAACTGAGGTGTACCTCAGTCATACACTTGTTATAAATGCGCCCTAAAACTCGAAACCTTCCTTTCTTCTCTTCATTTCTTTGTTCATCGTCGTTTGAACTCTGAAGCATGCCGGCGTCTCTCTCATAAAAACTACCTCCATTTTCAGTCCATTTCACACCATTGCCAGAGTTAGTTGACCATCACCAACTTTCTCACCAAAAAGTGACAAATTTAGTAATTTAATATTTAGTAATTTAGTTGACTATCGCCAACTTTCTCGCCAACTTTCATAACTATGGCAATTTTAAGATTATTTAAATTTTACTTTTCTCTAGTTATACATAGACACACACATATATTTAGGGTCTATATTATAGTTAATTTTGTTTATTTTGATTTATACTTAGGCATATTTGGTTTGACGTTAACAGGAGTTAATGGTTACAAGGGTAACCATTACACCCCTTTTAATTATGTTTGGTTTGCCATTAATATTTAATCCATGAAAATGTTTATCCCTAAATGGGGTTAAAATCCATAACAAGTGAAGGGGTAAAAACTTTTTCTACTTGTTTATTGGCTTTGGGAATTTGGATATTATAAGCTTTTATTTTTATATATTTAAAAAATCATTTAAATATTTATTAAAATTATTTTTAATATTTTTAAAATATCTAATCTTAGAAAAATAATTTAAACTTCAAAATTATTTGAAATATATAAAAACTATATTTAAATATTATTATACTATCTATAAATTCATAGATATTCAATAGTTAAAAATATATAATAATATTTAAATATTAACAATATTAAAAATACTTTAAAAATATTTTATATATTTACAAAAATATTTCAAAATTTAAAAATATATTAAATATTCAAAAATAAAATAGAATGCATGAGATATTTACTATGGCGATATTGGTGGTTAATGGAGGTTGGCGACAATAGCAGTGCCAGTGGGGATATGTCATTGACGTTGTAGTTGGGATTATCTAAATCTTTTTTAAAAATTGTTGATATTATTTTTTAGATATTTAAAGCATCATTAATTATATAAGGGTGATTTTATCTAGTATTTAAATAAATAGTTATATTTAAATTTAAAAAAATTAAAAATAATATGGGAAATGACTTAGTATATGAAAGATAAAAGAACTATATTACACTTAAACCAAACATAAAGAAAGATTCATAGGTTAATGTTACTCCTTTAAAAGTTGCAACCAAACAAGGTGCAAGGAAATTTTTTTTTCATGGGGTAGTAGTTACACTCATTAACGATTGCACTCCTTCTGTGGTTTCAGATGCATATCCGAGGCACTCCTTCCTTCTCTGGCTAGCTTCTCAGAAGCGACTTTGGACTTGGGACCGACTTCTGTTCTCATGCTTCCTTGCTTCGACAATGGGGGTTTGAGGATTTGTTTCCTTAGTTTTTTCTTTGGTTGTATCCTGTATGAACTTTGTTGAACTACGTTTTGACGTTCTTTCATCTTTGTAGGCTTCGGCTGTGTCCTGGGATATGCCCCTTGTAGCTGTATTTCTATTTTTTTTCATCTATATATTTTGTTGACTTACCAAAAAAAAAAAAAAAAAGATTGCACCATTAAAGATTACCCCTTTTTAACCCAAAATCAAACATATTATATTATTTATATTTTAAATGTGTTAACATTCCTTCAATTTTATTTTTAATCTATATCAATTTAGTTTATTATTTTATTTATCAGAATGTGGCTTATTTGACGAATACTATATCATGTCATTAGAAAGGAATTATTTAGAAAATCAGAGAGTATATCAATTATATTGATGGTTATAGTAGTGCGGTGTTTGTTGGGAAAGATATCAACTTTATTGAATTGATTTTTGTGTGACAATTGCAATATTCACCGAAATAGCATTCATTTGAAAGTGAAAACGCGATGTTCTTTCTACACATGGACATCAGATAGTTGATCTTGTCAATGATAATTCATTGGCAGTTATGTTGGCATACATAGAGCTACATATGGAGCTCACAATGAATTTCTATAGACAACTTGGCCGAAAAATCCAAAATTTTTTTTTTAATGAAATAGCCTACCGTCATTGCACTCAAATTATATGTACCTATGGCCTTATTCCGGTTTGTTGTCATCTATTAAATCTCAATCTCATTGGCAGAATATGATGTATTATCAAATGTCTTATATGGGGCATGAGGTTGGTCCCTATGAAACAAAATCATGTGAGTGATGTTCATATTATTATTGTTCCAACTCTATCATTAGATTGTCCTAACAGTAGCTTAATTGCTTCTAATTCTAGAATGGGTTGAGTTGGCGTATCAAGCACTCATATTGGGCACAATTAGTGTTCATAGTGCAAGATGATTAATGTCACAATGTAATCCTATAATGTAATATGTAAAACAGGGTGATAATTATGACAAAGTATTTGCTAGTGCTACTTATGATGATATTGAGTGGGAATATGGAACCAATAATGAAAATGACAAGCAAATTGAGGAGATTGAAAGTGAGCTTGAAATGACGATAGAGGTGAAGATCACATTAGTGTTTTTGCTCCAATCCTTGTATTTGCTTATATTGATGAAAATCCCTATGTTAGGAAAGATGTATTTAATTTCCACTCCGATCCTGAGGCGAGTTTGCAGTTGGGCATCTTTTCATACAAAAGAGTTGCTAGAGGAGTGATAGTTAACAGAAGAAACCAAATTTATATGATAACAGAGTTACAGCAAGATTTGTTAATGTTAAAATATAAAAGGGGAAGTCCTTGACTATGGTGGTTAAATGGGACAAGTGAAATGTCTGTAAGACTCTTACTTCACTGTTATAAAGTATGGAGGTTATCACACCTGTGAGTGATGTAATTAATTAAAATCATCGCTTAAGCTGCTCGTTCATTGTCTAACATGTGAAGGAACTTGTAAGAGCACAAGTGTCAATTTCTGCAAGTGCCATTGCTATCTCTTACCGTTCTCGATATATGCTTATATATAACAACTTAGTTGGCAAAACAAAGGGAAATCGATGAGATATTTGGCACATCCAAAGACTCATATGAAAAATCTCCCACTTCTTGAAAGCCATAAAGAGATTAAATCGTGGTACAAAAAGCGTCTTAAGAAATATTAGAACCGTAGACCCTTCTATCCATGCTTTTGACAAATTTTTTAATTTGTTTGGGGGTAGCTAGAAGGGTTTTGAATATTGTTGACATGTCATCTCAATTGATATGATTAACACACATGGAAAATATACGGGGGCGTTGTTCCTTGTGTCTTCTAATGCCACTAGTCATGTGTTTCAATTGGCATTTGCCCTCGTAGATAAAGGTGGCCAATGGGTCAATTCGGATCAACTCGTGATCCGACTCGCAGGTTGAAAAGGTACGGACGGGTCGACACGGTCAGACCTATCTGTACCACAGGCCGGGTCGGGGAAGGGGAAAATCTCTGACCTGGTTCGTCTTGTGACACGGGTCAGGGATGGACTGGGTTGGGACGGGTCACCGGTCTAACACGAGTTGGGATCTAGCGGTTCAGAGCTGGGTCAGGTCTAAAACGGGTATATCATGGGTCTAACTCTTTTTTTGGCATTTTTTTACTGTGTTTTGACAAATAAAAAATAAAAAAGTAAACACATAAATATAAAATATATATAAGCAAAATTATATTATTAATAAAACATAAAATACATAACATAACACTAGAATTTGTACGGTCACTTCGGTTTCCTTAGTTCTCCGTCGTGACTTTGTCTCTTTAGTTTCCTTACTTATCCTTTGGTCTCTTTTGTTCTCGTTTGCTCTTAGTCTCAAGTTGAGAAGCTTTATGCATGTAGGAACTTGCATGCCCCGGTTCCCATACCACATTAGCAAAACAAAATGCTGGCCATACTCTCCCTAAGTGGACCATCTACTAGAAGTGACTCACTTCATCGTAGGAATTAACTTTAGGAAGCATTTCGTTGTACTTCCAATCATGGGACCTATGTTAGATCTCAATACTAGTTGAGTTCTATATCTTATATTTTAATACAAGTTGGGTAATAAGAATATAGCCAAATATTATGCTATTAGGAATAGTGTCCTGAAATCTAGATTTATTTTGTAACATTACTTTATTAATAAATAAAATTATAGTTCTATTCATTTTCTCGTTAATTTTGTGTAAGGAAGCATATATACTACATGTGATTTTCTTTTAAATATAGTCCATGAGATGGACAGAGTCCTTAAATAACATTTTACTTGTTTGTTCTAAATGGATAATGAGATTAAGCCACAGTTAGAACAAATGATATTGAATGTTAGTTGAATAATTCATGGTCGGTGATAAGTTTTGGCTACTTGTCTGTTAAAACCATGACTCGAAACTTTAGATGACTTAGTTATGTGGATGGTGATCCAAATGTGTTAGATTGGTGTGTTTAATAAGATTGACACACTAAATTGGATGATGTGAGTTGCTTGTTTCTAGACTATTATAGGAGATGAGTAATTCATGTTTTATTGTTTGAACGATGACTTTAAATCCTAAGTGTAGTATGAACTTGTGCATGGAACGTTAGTTGCTTTACTGTACTATAATTAAAGTCTAGACAAATGACTGGATTCCCATGTACATTGGGTAGCAGCATGAAGTGTGACAAGGATAAGGTATTCAATACAAAATCTACAGTCTCTTATGAGATACAGATATCCCCTTAGTTGATTCACAAGTGTTTAAATGGTTCAGAATAAAAGTGTTACAAGTGTTTGATGTTTGAAATTTATACTGTGAATTTGTTCAAGTATAAATGAATAGTTATTATTAATTTTTTATTTTTTTGTTATGGACATCTAGTAGAGAGTTATTATCATCAATACAATCTATTTGGGAAATATCGAATAAATGAATCAAGTATAGAGTGCAGTAGGATTTATTTACTGGAATTAAGTCCCACTAAATGGTAATTAAATTTTATCATGAGATAATAATTAATTTAGCCTATTTGGAGTTAGATTTAAATTGTCCACAAGGTCCATGTGCAAACCTTTGTTTTTATTGCCATCGAAAAAATATCAAAAAATTCATGATATGAGTAAATTTAAATTTACTAAATATTAGTTATGAGATGAATAAAAATTAAAAATTATAAAATAAAATAATTTTTTGAAAATTAAAATTTATAAGACAAATATTTACATGTGAAAAACAACAAAAAGGGCCGAAAATCGCACAGGAGTCATGATCGATGTATAAGCTGACAGACACGTGTTGAGTGGTACTGGGAGGAGATCCGCGTGCATGCGCGTAGGCCAATAGTTGGCCGCCATGCCATGTGGCACACAGATTAAATTAACAAATAGAGGTGGTTTGAACTGTGTGGGAAATGGTGCGTTTTGACTAATATTTAACTCAAACGCTGCATTTTGTTCAAACCTGCGCGTCCCACATCAAAAAATTGAAATTTTTTCACTCCGGTATCCTACTATAAAAAGGGGTATTGATTTTATGGTTTCGCATCCAATCAATTTAAAATTAAGGGTTACTGAAGTGTTGACTTACGGTGACCTAATTAGAGAGAAAAATTTTCGTTGAAATTTTTTTTTCTACAGTTTAGTACTTTTCGGAGCCCACTCTCTGGGTGTTTCAAGATCATTGCGTAGAAGGCAGCAGGGTCTCAATTTTCTCTGCCTTCTCGGAGTTCTTTATCATTCTGGTTTTCTTATTTTGGAGCAATTCCAGGTATTTTTCTTTTACTTCTTATTTAAGTTTTTTGCTTTTTTATTTATTTACAGTTTTTCTATTATGCTAGTTATGGTTCATGTAATTATTATGAATATATGAGAGTAGAGGCCTATAGATTTGAATTAGAAATTTAAATCTGTAGATTTAAAATTAGGAATTTTAAATCAAATTTAGGTTTAAAATTAAGAATTTTAAGCCCTTCCGTTGCCCTAGTTTAATAAACTAAGGGAAAATTTTTGAAATTCTTCCCAATAATTTGTATCAGAACCATCCTCTGATTACATTTATAATATATATGAATAGGTACAATAAGATTAAAATAAATAGACTTGCGATTTAATAAAATAGCAATTTTACTAAGAAGGATAGATTGTTTAAATGATTAATGAATTAATAGTTAATTTAGATCGATAAATTTATTAATTTGAACACATGTTTTTCATATGATGAGATTGTGTGTTCTTAATCATGATTTACGATAAAAAAATTGATGTAACGAGATTAGATTCAATTACTATTTAAATTAAGAAATTCAAAATAAAATCAGTGATGACGTGTTGATGACTTGGCGCTGACATGGCGATGATGTTGCATTTTTTTAAAAAAAAACTTTTTTTGGATGTGTAGACGTTAGTACTGCTTTATTAAATAATAATTAAAAAATTAATTTTTATTAATTAGTTTAATTTTAGAATGAGATTCTAAATTAGATTATGATATAATCTAAGTTGTAAGTCGGCACAATTTTAAATAAAAAATTAATTAATTAATTTTATTAATTAATTTAATATTTAGAATGAGATTACAAAGGAGATTATGAGATAATCTAAAGGCATGTTTAGTATTGGGTTCATAGGGGTTAATGGTTACAAAGGTAACCACTGCATTCTTTTTAACTCTATTTGGCTTACTATTAACATTTAACCCATGACAAAAGTTTATTACCAAACAAGTTAAAACCATTGCACTACCCTCCCCCAGTGCAACATCCATAACATGGGAAAGGGTAAAACAAATTTCAACTGGTTTATTGTTTGGGAAATTTGGATATTATAAAAATATATTTTACATTTAAAAATGTTTAAATACTTAATAAAATATTCTAAATATTTTCAGAATATTTAATATTAGAAAATATTTTAAAAATTCATAAAATACTTGAAAAATATACAAAAAATTTTTAATATTATTATAATATTTATATATTTATAAAACATTATAAATATAAAATGTAAACAATATGTATAAAAATTAAATAGTTAAAAATATATAATAATATTTAAATATTAAAAATACTTAAAATCTAATTATTAGAAAAATATTTTTATATTTGCAAAAATATTTTATATATTTGCAAAAATATTTTAAATACTTAAAAAATATTTGAGGTTAAGAAATACATTAAATATTCAAAAACGTGAATAGAAAGCAGAAGAGATCTACTATGGATATTGTTGGTGGTGACTGAAGATCAGCAACAATAGGGATGTCGGTGGGTACAGGTCGTCGGCATTGTTATAGGGATTACCTGATTTTTTTTAAAAAATTTGAAATTATTTTTAAGCATTGTCAATTAAACAAGAGTGATTTTGTTCAGTGTTTTAATAAATAGTTATATTTAATTGTTTAAACCTCACGATCTTTATTACAGGTCAAGTAGGTAGTAGATTGGCAGAACTCCCCGAGGAGGGTGACGATTTGCAGGTTACAAGGCTAGACTTCTATTAGGATAAACCAAAGTGTAAAGAAGTGATGCGATCAAGCTGCCTTGGAGTATTACGTGTATTTGTATAGAGGTCTAGGTAACGGTTTACACTTGACTAGCGTGATACATTAGCCTCCCCGTGGAGCTCTGTTGTGCTATGTTAGAGACTAAGGTAAAGTGGTGAGTTAATCATGTTTAGTAAGAGTTACAAGAAAACATGTTAACTGAGAATAGTTCTCGTCCAAACTAAGTTCGTACAACTCCGTTGCCGGGGAGTAAGGAGTGGTGTGTTTGGGTCATCATTGCATGCATGATACTTTAGTTTAGTTGATACCTAACTTATTGCATATGCTAAAATAAAAAATAGATACTACTGCATTATACATGACTCATATTTGATAGTTACACAAATATTTGCATTTATAGTGTTTTAAAATGGATACAGTTGGTGAATTTTGCTCGATTCTAATGCGTAATGCACTCACTAGACCAAATTACTTTGCCTGAAAAAACAAGTTTGACTTAGTTATTACTCATAAGGGTCTTGAGTTTATTCTCACTGAAGATTGTCCACCAATGCCCACTGCTAATTATAGAGCTATTGAAAAAGAGCATTACAAATGTTGGCACGGGGCTAATGAGTTAGCCAAGTGCTATATATTGACCTAAGTGTCAGAAGTACTCAGGAATTAGATGCTTGAGAAGCAAATAGCAGTTGTGATGATTGAACAGTAGGAGAAATATTTGAGGAGCAATATAAAGCAGCGAGGTAAGAATTCATAAAGAAGTTGCATAACATGAGGAGGTCTGAAGGAATACAAGTTAAGGAAAGCATCATGAGCTTGACGACGTGTTTTTCTGAACTGGAGATCCTCGAAGTTCAGTTTGATAGTCAAACTAAGCAAGATATCATCCTTACTTCTTTGTCTAGCTTATTCGCAGTTCAGGCAAAATTTTTATAGGAACAATAAACACTATTCGATACCTAAACAAGTGAAAGAGCTGCAAGCAATAGAGGACATGATGTGCGGTATGAGGAGTGCCCAGGAATGAGGGATGAGTAACAGTCAGCAAGTAAAAAAAAAAAGTGTTTCCTTTGCAGAGATATGGGCCACTCAAACTGAGACTGCACTAAGGACTTAGCTAACCTTCCTGTAAAGACTGCTAAGCCATCTAATGAAAGCATGTTAATATCTCACCTAGTTAAGTCATGCGTAGTTGAGAGTCCACTAAGTTCCTAGTGTGGACTCAGATTCAACTGACCATGTCCGTAATATGTTATAGGGGCTTAGGCTAACCAGGAGGCTGAATGATGGAGAGCTGTACCTGACGGTACGAGATTGTAGAAGAGTATGGATCTTAGGAATAGGAGATGTTAGCTTAGGATTTCTTGGAAGAGTCTTGTTTATTAAAGGATAGTTTATTTGTACCTACATTGCGTATGAATTTAATTTATGTGTCTCGTTTAATGGATAATTCCTATTTAGTTAATTTTTTTTGTTGTGAACCTATTATTACAAGAAATAAATTGTTTATTTGCAAAGGTGCATGAGTGTATGATTTATTCATCTTGTTTCTTGATCAAAACTCGCATATTTGTTTAAATGAATCTAACACAAGCTCACTTGTTCAATCTCCTAAAAGAAAACACCCTGAAAGGGATAACACCTAATGTTTGGGTCATATTAATTCGAACAAGATCCAACGACTAGCGAAAGATGGACTGATAGAGGCTTTGGACTTGAAGTCATTACCAGTATGCGAATCCTACATAGAAGGAAAGATGACCAAGTCTGTCTTTAAGTGTAAAGGCAATAGGGTTGGTGACTTACTTGAGCTGGTTCACACAGATGTATGTGGACCAATGAATGTTCAGGCAATAGGTGGGTATGAGCACTTCATCATATTTACTGATGATTACTCAAGTTATGGATATGTTTACTTAATGAGACATAAGTCGAACTCTTTTCAAAGAGTACAAAGCCGAAGTTGAAAAGCAATTAGGTAAACAAGTTAAGTCACTTCGATCAGATCGAGGTGGAAAATATCTTTCGGGTGAGAGTCTAGATTTCCTAACTGCAAATGGGGTAAGATCTCAGCTTTCTGCTCCGAGTATACCGCAGCAGAATGGTGTTGTAGAAAGAAGGAATAGGAAGTTGTTAGAGATGGTAAGGTCCATGATGAGTCATGTTGCTTTACTAATCTCTTTTTAGGGTTATCCCAAAGGAACAACGATGGTCTTTCTACAATTCTTTTGTTCAAAATATTTTTGTAAATATAAATGTGAAACATTTAGAGGAGGATTTTGTAGTAGACTACAAAAGCAAAGGCAGAGTAGTGTTAGAGGGATTAAAACAAAATGACGCTAATTCTGTATAACTAGACACAACTTAGGATATAGTGGATGCATTTGATGCACATACTAATAGGGTTGAGAATGTTCCAAGTACACGAGAGCCTAGATGTAGTGGGAGGATAGTCAGGTCACCTGAAAAGTTCGTGGCGGGATCCTTAATAGTTGACCGTGACATTGAAGCTGAACCTCTTAGCTACAATGAGGCAATTAAGGACAATGATGCTGTCCATTGGGTCTTGGCAATGAAATCTAAGATAAGATCTATGTATTCTAATCAAGTACGGGATCTTATATAGGTGTCTGTTGGCATTAAGCCCATTGGTTGTAAATGGGCCTACAAGAGGAAAAGAGGAATGGATGGGAAGGTAGAGACCTTTAAGGCAACACTGGTTGCTAAAGGGTTTTACCTAAAAGAAAGGAATCGATTATGACAAGATCTTCTCACCAGTAGCCATGCTAAAGTCTATAAGGATACTCCTATCCATAGCAGCTTATTAAGATTATGAGAATTGACAAATAGATGTTTAAATAGCCTTTTTTTGGAATGGCCATCTTGAAGAAGACATCTATATGGTACAACTGGACGGTTTCATTGGCAAAAATATAGAGCATATGGTATGCAAATTAAAGAAGTCAATTTATGGATTGAAGCAAGCATTAAGCTCTTGGAATATTAGATTTAATGAAGCGATTTAGTCTTTTAATTTTGAGCAATTGGTTGACGAACCATGTGTGTACAAACGAAATCAAGAGAAAGTAGTGACTTTCTTAGTTTTGTCTGTTGACGATACACTGCTCATTGGGAATGATGTAGGGTGTTATCAACTGTAAAGATTTGGTTGTTAAGTCAATTCGATATGAGGGACTTAAGAGAAACCAGTTATATTCTTGGGATCAAAAATTTTGACAAGATGTTGTCAAGGTATCACATGGAGGACTCAAAGAAAGGGATTTTACCTTTCAAACATGGAGTCCCTCTTTCTTTAGTGTAGTGTTCTAAGACGCCTCAAGAGGAGGAGCAGATGAGGAATGATCCATATGCTTAGGCTGTGGGATGCCTCATGTATGGCATGTTGTGCACGAGACAGGATATCTGCTATGATTTACATATGATAAGCATATGTCAGTTTAACCCAGGTCCGATGCACTGGGTGGTAGTGAAGCATAATCTCAAGTACTCTAGAAGAACTAGAGATTATATGCTGGTCTTTCAAAGTGACAAGTTGTTTCTAGTTGGGTATACTGATTCAGACTTCTAGTCAGAGAGAGATGCTAGATGTTTGACATCTGGGCATGCCTTTACCCTTGAAGGAGGAGCCATTAGTGGCAGGAGTGTCAAGAAGTCTTGTATTGCTGACTTAACCACAGAGGTAGAATGCATTGCAGCTTGAGAAGATGCAAAGAGGGTATGTTGGTTTAGATAGAATAATTGACTTCATTAAGACTTAAATTCTGTATACTTTTGGATCATACATAGAAGGGATGGGAATCGTTAGGAATAGTATCCTGAAGTCCAGTTTTATTTTGTAATATTACTTTATTAATAAATAAAATTGAAGTTCCGATTATTTTCACATTAAATTTGTGTAAGTGAGATATATACTGCATGTGATTTTCTTTTAAGTATCGTCCATGATATGAACAGAGTCCTTATATCACATTTTACATGTTTGTTCTAAGTAAAACATGAAATTAAGCCACATATAGACTTGGAACAAATGGTATGGAATGTTATTTGAATAACTTATGGTTGGTGATAAGTTTGGGCTATTGTCTATTAAGACCATGACTCGACACTTTAGATAACTTGTCTTGGTCTTGTGGATTGTGATCCAAAAGTGTTAAGTTGATGTGTTTAATAAGATTGACACACTGCGTTGGATCATGTGAGTTGCTTGTTTCTAGACTACTATCAGATATGAGTAATTCATGCTGTAATATTTTAACGACGACTCTAAATCTTAAGAGTAAGACATGTACATGGAACATTAGTTGCTTTGGTGTACTATAAGTAAGGTCTAGACAAATGACTGAATTTTCACGTATACTGGGTAGTGGCATAAAGTGTGACAAGGATCAGGTATTCAATACAGAATCTACATTCTCTTAAGAGATACATATGCCCCCTCAGTTGAATTGCAAGTGTTTGAATAGTTTAGAATCTTTGACAAAATTGTTCCAAGTGTTTGATATTCGGAATTTATGCTGTAAATTTATTCAAGCATAAATGAATTATTCAATAAAAGGCGAGTTAGTAACTAATGGAAAAGCTATGAGAAAAATAATGACAGTAGTTATAATTATATATATATTTTTTGTTATGGATATCTAGTGGAGGGGTTATTGTCATCAATACAATCTATTTTGGAAAATATCGAATAAATGATTTAAGTTTAGAGTGCAGTGGGATTTATTTAGTTGAACTAAGTCCCATTAAATAGTAATTAAATTTTATTGTGAGATGATAATTAATTTAACCCATTTGGAGCTAGATTTACCCTTATATCCTATGAGTGTTTTCGTGCTTACTTGTGGCTATTCCTAGCTAGTTCATGAACTATTCTAGTTATACAGCAAAAAAGGTTGAGGCCATCTTTAAAGGGGTTAAGGAGAGGACAGGCCAAGTAACTCGTTGAGGGAAGCCTGCTATGCGGGACATTAAATGTTGCCACATTAACGAAGAAGAGTTTTGAGATGGCCCACAGGATGATGAAACGAAAGATCAACATCCCGTGCCTACAAAAGACTGGATGGGTGGGTACAAAAGCAAGGGATGTATTAGTATACAAACTTTGGTATGCAGGAAAAGCTAGGGAGGGGGGAATGGAGTGTGTATTGTGGAGGATAGCTACTATAAGGACATAGTAGTGGTTGTGATTAGGATTAGCAATAGAATCATTGGCATCAATTTGGTCATAGATGGGGAGGTACTGAACGTTATAAGTGCCTATGCACCACAGACCAGGTAGACAAAGCAAAAGAAGGCTAGGTTCTGGGAGGACTTAGACTTAACAATGCAAGGCATACCCCAAAGCGATCAAGTAGTGATTGGCGGCGACTTCAACGGCCACATGGGACCGAACACTGACGGTTATGCATCTTACCATGGAGGCTTTGTGTTTGGAACCAAGAATGATGAGGGTGAGGCCCTATTGGACTTTGTAGTCATCTATGAGTTAACGGTTGCCAACACCTTCTTTGGAGAACATGATGAGCACATCATCACGTATCGAAGCGGTAGTACAAAGACTCAGATTGACTAAATACTACTAAGGAAGAGGGCTCAAAAAGATGGTAGGGTTTGCAAGGTTATCTAGGGGAGGACCTCTGAACACAGCATAGGGTATTTTGTGCTAATGTCAAGGCCAAAAGAAGGGCAAAGAGGACCACGAAACCAGCTTAGCCACGCACTCATTTGAGGGGACTGAAGGAGGACAAGTCTTAAGTCTTTAAGGAAAGAGTTGAGGTGAAGCTTGGGGAGATTGTGAGGGGGATTTGAACCATAGTTGGAACCAAGTAGCCCAAAAGATCATAGGTGTGGCGTACGAAGTTCTAGGTGTGTCAAAGGGTGGGGCACCAAAAAACAGAGAGTCCCGGTGGTGGTGCAGAGAGGTGCAAGAGAAGATTAAGGCAACAAGAGACTGCTTCAAGGAGTGGGACCGAAGTGCAGACGAGGAAAAGAGGCAACAATATAAATAAGCCAAGAAAGAAGCAAAGATAACAGTACGAGATGCACAATCCAAAGCCTATGCTGATTTTTGCTGAAGGTTGGATAATAAGGAGGGAGCTATGGACCTCTATAGAATCGCAAAAGCGAGAGAGAGGAGGACTAGAGGCCTGGACCAAGTAACATGCATAAAGGGGGTAGATGGACAAGTGCTTGTGGACGAGCAACAAATTCAAATTATATGGCTATCCTACTTCCATGATCTATTCATCGAACACGGAGATAGCGATATATCCCCAAGAGTAAGCATTGGCGGAACATCAGACCCAGTGTTACTACATGCAGATTAGACTCGAGGTAGTTAGGGAAGCCTTGAAGAAGATGGGCAGGGGTCAAGCATTAGGCTTAGATGGAATACCCATCGAGGCATGGAAATGCACCAGAGAAACGGGTATCAAATGGCTGACCAAATTATTCAACCAGATCCTCCAAGGGGAGGAGATGCCCGATGAGTGGCCAAAGAGTTCATTAGTTCCTATCTATAAGAACAAAGGCGACATCCTGAATTGCGCAAATTATAGAGGAATCATACTAATGAGCCACACTCTAAAGCTTTGAGAATGAGTCATTGAACTAAGACTATGACAACAAACAAGCATTTCAGAAAACTAGTTTGGGTTTATGCCTCGCAAGTCGATAATAGAAGCAATCCATCTCTTAAGGAGGACGATAGAGTACTACAGGGATAGACAAAGGGACTTCCATATGGTCTTCATTGATTTGGAGAAGGCGTATAACAGAGTGCTAAGAGAGGTCCTATAGAGGGTCTTGGATGGGAAAGGCATCCCCCAGTCCTATATCCAAGTCATTAAAGACATGTACAATGATGCAATAACCAATATGCGTACAATAGTAGGGGAGACAGACGCTTTCCCCATCACAGTTAGGGTACATCAGGGATCAACCTTGAGTCCCCTTTTGTTCATTCTGGTTATGGACGAGCTCACTAGGCACATACAAAGGGAAGTGCCTTAGTGCATGCTCTTTGCAATCAAACTAATGAGCCACACTTTGAAGCTTTGAGAATGAGTCATTGAAAGACGACTACAACAATAAATAGGGATTTCAGAGAACTAGTTTGGGTTTATGCCTGGTAGGACGACGATAAAAGCAATCCATCTCTTAAGTAGGATGATAGAGTACTACAGGAATAGACAAATGGACCTCCATATGGCATTCATTGATTTGGAGAAGGCGTATGATAGAGTGCCAAGAGAGGTCCTACGGGAGGGTCATGGAGGGGAAAGGCATCCCCCAGTCCCATATCCAAGTCATTAAAGACATGTACAAAGACGCACTAACCAATGTGCGTACAACGGTAAGGGAGACAAACGCTTTCCCCATCACAGTTGGGGTACATCAGGGATCAACCTTGAGTCTCTTTCTGTTCATTCTGGTTATGGATGAGCTCACTAAGCACATACAAGGGGACGCGCCTTAGTGCATGCTCTTCACAGATGATATAGTTCTGGCGGGAGAGTCTGGGGAGGAGGTGAATGAGAAAGGCCTTGGAATCGAAAGGTCTAAGACTCAGTAGATCTAAGACTGAGTATATGAAACTCAAGTTCGACACCTCTACCAGGACAAGCTTAGGAGATGTAAAAATTGGATTAGAGTGCATACTACAAGACAGAGTGCTTCAAATACTTGGGTTCAATGGTGCAGCAAGATGGCGACGTAGATGCAGATGTCAAAAATCGGATTAAAGTGGGTTGCCATAAATGGAGGATCACATCAACGGTACTATGCGATAGGAAGTTCCTGTTAAAGTTAAAAAGAAAATACTACAAGATGGTAGTGAGATCGGCTATGTCGTACAGGGCGGAGTGCTGGCCAGTTAAGCATAGGCGGCAAAAATAAGGATGCTGATATGGATGTGTGGACACACAAGTAAATTGGGTGTGGCCCCAATTGAGGATAAGTTGAGGGAGCAACGTTTGCAGTAGTTTGGGCATGTCAAGAGGAGACCGACCATTGCCTCTGTCAGAAGGTGCGAATAACTCTATGTTATAGATGGGAAGAGGGGAAGAGGCCAGCCAAAGAAGAGTTGGATGGAGGCAATTTGACAGGACCTAGCCTATCTCAATCTAAATTAGGAGATGGCCCTAGATAGAGCTCAGTAGAGGATTATAGGTGTAATCGATGTAGTAGTGCAGGATCAGGAAGCACTTCTAGGCTATTACTAATGACCCGAGGCCGGGTTCATGCTCATGCTTTTCATGCTTTTCGTGCTTTTTGTGCTTGTCATGCTCTTCATGCTTAGGTGTTCATGTTCGTGGAGCTTGGGTATTCATGCTTTTCATGCTTTTTGTGCTTTTGTGCTTGCAAGCTTCTTAGGTTGGGGGTCCTCAAAAACAACCTCTCATCAGGGTATCACCTGAAGGGGTAAGGTTGCGCACATCACACCCCCTCCCAAACCCTACTTATGGGGGAGCCCTTGAGGCACTAGGTATATTGTTATTGTTATTGTATTTAGAGCTATTTTAATTATTCCTGAAATCCCTGAGCAAGCCTCTATTTTTATTGCCATCCAAAAAATATTAAGAAATAAGATGAATTATTTAGTTATGAGATGAGGAAATTTAAATTTGCCAAACATTATTCATGAGATGAATAAAAATTAAAAACTATAAAATAAAATAATTTTTTAAAAATTAAAATTCATAAAATAAATTTTTACATGTGGAAAACAAAAAAAAGGGTCAAGAGTTGCACAGAGGTCGCGATCCATCTATAAGCTAACGGGCGTGCTGGGTGGAGATCCGAGTGAATGCGCACAGGCCAACAGTTGGATGCCACGTGGCATGCAGATTAAATTAAAAAATGGGAGTTTGAACTATTTGCGAAACGGTGCGTTTTGACTAATATTTTCCACATCAAAAAATTGGAATTTTTTTTGCTCGGATATCTTACTATAAATAGGGGTATTGATTTTATGGTTTAACATCCAATCAATTTAAAATTAAAAGTTTCTGAAAGTTTTGACTTTTGGAGACCAAATTAGAGAGAAATTTTCGTTGAAGTTTTTCTTTTTACCGTTTAATATACTTCAAAGCCCATTCTCCGGGCGTTTCGAAGTCATTGCATAGAAGGCAGCTAGGTCTCGATTTTTTGCTTTCTCGGAGTTCTTGATCATTTCGGCTTTCTTATTTTGGAGTAATTTTAAGTATTCTTTTTTCCTTCTTTTTAAAGTCTTTTACTTTTATATTTATTTATAATTTTTTTTATTATGCTAGTTATGGTTCATGTAATTATTATGAATGTATTAGAGTAGAGGCCTATAGATTTAAATTAGGAATTTAAACCTGTAGACTTAAAATTAGAAATTTTTAATTAACTTTAGGTTTAAAAATTCGTCCAAATATATGCCTATCATGATGCAATTCATGAATGCATAATAATGACAATAACAACAATTATTAAAATTGAAAGAAATTTTAAACATTGCAATTTTAAAATATTTATAATTGATAAAATGTAAACTTGAAAATGAAGAGGGGTATTTATAGGCAGCTAGGGATAAAGGGTAAAAAATAAATTTTCACAATTTTTTTAATTATTAATTAACTTACTTGTCATCTCAATGGTGACAAGTCAATTAAAAGGTTGCATGAGCCACAGTAGGCAGGCATGCAGCCTTGGCAATAAACAAGGCGACAAGGGTTAGATCCATGTTCAACAAGGGTCATGAATGACCCTTGTCACCTACATGGGTTGGGTCGGGTCCGGGTTTAGCAACTCAAAAAATTAACCTGTGACTTGGCCTGCTACAGGGATGGGTGACCCGGATCGACTTGCCATCATAATGGGTCGGGTTGGATTGGGTCAATTTATGGACAACCTAACCCGTTGGCCGCCTCTACTTGTAGATGGAGAGAGTAATTGCATTTGGTCATACTTTATGAAATGCTTGAAAACGCATGTCACATGAGATTGAGAAACTGTGAATCTTCATGTTGGGATTATGATGTAATGAGTAAAAGAGAATGGGATGAGCCAAATTCCCATCATAAGATTTACTCAAGGCAATTTTCTTCTAGCGAAAATAAGGTTTCGAAATACAAACTTAAAAAATCGGACAAAATATGCTGCAAAACAGGATCAACCTACGAAATTCAACTCCACCTTCAATAGAATCAACAAGTTAAATATCATTGTCCGCAAATATCTTGTTGACATTGGCCTACACAAATGGGCTCTTTACCATGAACAAGGGAAATGATACGGCCTCATGACTACCACTATGGCTGGAGTCATGAATAAGTTCATAACCTACCCATCACTACACTTGTAGAGTGGACCTTCTTTTTGTCGAATCAATGGTTTGCTCAGAGGTGAGGAATTGTAGATCAACTTTGTGATGAAGAGAAAGCATGTTACCTAAGAATAAATGAGATGTTGGATTGCAATAAGGCCATAGCATGATATCTTTGAAATTTTTGCAAGCCTTTAGGCCTAACCCATATAATTAGCTCATATGAAATCTACATATAAGCCCAAGTGGAGTTCCATTTTAAAACCATTTGGCAATACGTGTAGTAATCCACTAGGTTTATAAATTGATCTATTTACTCTCACAACTCTAATGCGGGATTCTTATACTAGAGTCATGTGTGTAGTCTTTAACAATATCATCATATTGAAGTATTTGACTGCAAATGGGATATATATGAGCGATCATTGGATAGGGTGATAGGACAGGTAGCAAAGGAGGGCATAAATAGATCATCAACCTCGAAAACAGACTTGGCCCTATCAAAAGCTTTAGCTATATGGTATTCCCGTTGCCATCTTCTTAGCATACACCGTGGTAGAAATTAAGACATTTTGTCATTTATGGACCAATATTATTCCCTTCCTATGTACCCTAGTTCATATGAACCTAAATTATATCCAATTTTAGATGAGGGATATTGGGAATAATATGATAGTGCCAAAATAATTATGCACCCCAATATGAAGCGAAGCCAAGGGCGGACATTCATAAAATGCATACAAAATGAGATGGATAAGAATGATAATAGACAAAGGCTCATATGTGGGTATTGTAAGGAAAAAAAGCTGTGTACTTACATGCAAAAAGAAAAAGGAGCATGTGGCTTGGTTAGTAGGTAATAATAATGGGGCGTAGGACAATAATATTTGTTTATGCTTTTTCTTAGAATTGTTTTTCATTTCTAACAATTTTATATCATATGTATCTAATAATGCAGATAAAATTTCGTCGGGTCACAGTAGATATAGAGCCATATCTAGTTGACCCCAGCATCCCACGGCTATAACATCAGCACAACAGTAGTGCCATATGGGACAAGTAAGTTAGCTTCATAATGATTGAAAATGTTGTGTTTGTTTTTAGTTACAAATACACTAATTTTCATTTGCTAATTATTACAAAATAACGGTATTCTCACCTGCCGACACTACATTACTAGACGGGTGCGTGGTTGGGAGGCTGATAATCGGATTTAACACTATGTTAGGCTTGTTGGACCTTTTGGAGTCCACATATTTATTAGTGTATTTCTAAATCATTGTCTCATCATTGCACGGTTGAGAGATGGAATCAAGAGATCCGTACCTTCTAGTTGACACTTGGGGAGGATGCGATCACCATACAAGATGTTGCTATGTTGATGGGATTGAGGATGAATGGTTGCCCTGTCACAAGTACCAGTGACGTGGATTGGGCCACATTGGTGAGGATCTAATTAATGTCCAGCCTACCTACGACATCTTGTATGACTCCTCTATATTAGGGTTACTTGGCTTTATTAGCACTTCTCCTACTTGCGCCATAGTGCTACATATATTTAGATCCAACATCATGTAAGGACATATGTTTAGATACTAATAGGTGGCCTGATATTTCGGACAAGACCAACAATGGGATACAACTCATATATTTACAATTGCTGTGTAATTGGAAGACAACATCATAGTGCAGCTAGGGCAGTGCGTCGTTAACTTTCATGTATGGACAAACACATCGGGCGTCGAGACTAGGATTACAAGAGATTGTCCTTTTATTCTTCAATAGGTTAGTTATATATTCATTGTCTAATACTTTATTTTGCATTAATATTGAAAAATATTCTAATGTTTATTTATTTATATTGAATAGATGTAGAATATATGGTCCAAATAAGTGAGACGTGTAGGGAGATTTCTCAAGATACGGAACTCAAATACATAGGAGCTTAATTGTTGAGGCTCACTATAAATGACATAAGGACATGTGCAATTCAATGCATGGAGCGTACTGAATGATCCAATATGCTTCATGTGCCTATTTCGGGTAACTTTTCCTCTCATCCTACCACTTCCATACATGGTGAAGGAACATTGTCGAGAGGGATTTGGGATGAACACAATGAAAGACCATAATGTTTACACCCCAAACTCAAGGGAGTTTGGATGACGTCGTTTGATGATAAAAGAACACATGCTTGACTTGTGGAGCCATGTTCGATGTGTGAATTGCTTTTAATAATTGAAATAACGGCATCTCGAGTCTAGCTACTTTATGAGTAAAAAAATCCTTGAACAATTAATGACCTCTTAAGAACGGTTGAAGGAGTAAAGGGGGCTTGAACTTGAGGAATCACCAAAAAGGCCGTGAGAAAAGCAATTTACAAGCTCAAGGTAGTTACTTAGAGCACATATCAAGAAAGATAGGCCTTAAGAATATCCAGAAAGAAGAGGATGAACATGGGGAGTCTATAAGGGCCTTGAGCATGTGTATTGATGCACGTTCAACACCATTTCAGCGTGGGAAAGAACAATTGAGATTGAACGTAGGATAAAGATGGCTGGTTTCTAGGGTGCAGTAGTTAGAACTTGAGTCTTTAAATAAGAGACACTGTTTGTCTTGTAAAGGATCCAGCACCGACTAGAAAATTTTTTCAAGTTTCCTTTACAACACACTTGTGCTTCCTTTCTTAGGAGTAGTGTAACTTAACTTAGCAAAGTATAGCTTGTAGCTTATTGTTTTCCTTTCATCGAGGCAATACAATTCTCAAGTTTCACGTATGAACTCTTTGTCTTAAATTTGTTCCCGTAATCGATGAATTAAGATTTGAGTCCTTCCTTTAGGGCTTTGATGGCCAAGCTTCAAGCTTGATTGCATTAGTCTTAACAGTAATGTCTTTGCTTAGTGAGTTAGGTGAATTTAGGTTTGAGTCAGTATTTCAGGGCTTTGTTTGCGAAGCCCTGACCTTGATTATGCTGGTCTTAAACTAGTGGTCTGAATACAGTTCGCTCCGTCTAAATCTTGTTAAGCTTTGACTAATTTGAGTTACCATAAGTAAAGGGTACTAGGCCTAAAAATATGGACTTGTGAGTGGACTGTTGAGGTCTTGAGCTTGTCTTCACCCTAGTTCCTGGCTCTTAAGTGTATGAGATTAGATGTCTGTGGTCTCCGCTCTGTCATTCCTATTGCCACTTAGGCCAGGTCCATATTCCTTTTATTTAATATACGATTATTAAACTCCAAAGACTGTAAAATGTATAATTTAAACCGAAGTCAAATTCACCAAAAACATCAACTCTTATTAGAGCTAATTGATTGAGATCAAACACATGCAATTTGATAAATATAGTTACTCCCAAGTTGAGGAGAGTCCTTTCTTGCCTTTTTTTTTTTTTTTTTTTTTTTGATTTTACATTTATGGCAACCACACACACACTCTAAAGCAAAAAAAAGGACTAAACAGACCTTTTGGCGACCATAATGGGTGGGATAGTACGAGACTTTGCAGTCTATAACCCCAATGTGGATTATCATAAAGTAATCTTATAAAATTCACCAATGGTCTGAACCAAGAGAGCTAGTGCTCTGGAGTCCAAAGAACCCAAAGGGTTGGCCTTGATTGGACCACTACTCAAGCATCTCTCATAACAAAGTCCCATCTTGCGAGGGGATGAACCAGTCACAACCACAATAATGATAGCGGAGGTTATGACGACATCCCACAAGGAGAATGTATTAGGCTTGATCGCTATTCTCAAAAGAGCTTTATGGCCATGGTCAAGGGTCGCATGAAACTCACAGATCAAATACTTGAGCAGTCTCTAAGATAAATTCAACAAAATCAACATGCCTAAATAGAATTCACTCTGGCTACCGAGCATGAAAACGCAGCTACTTTAAAGACCATTGTCAATGGTGTTGGAACTTTAGTGAACGAAAGATTGAACAAGGAAACTAATAGGATCCTTGTTAAAATAAATGCAACCTTGTCTTCCACCACTAGCCTTATAGCCAAACATGTGGCAAGGAAAATTGTAGTTAACGTTGAACCCATCTTAGCAAGACACGATGAGACCCACATCGATCTAGTTGAAGCCTTCAGCGATGAACTTAGAAAGTTAAGGTTTGGGTACCCTCATGATGTCCCTTCGAGCTCATTATTGCCAGTAAACGTTGGTGCAAATCCCACCTTTAAGGGGAGAGGAAACAACACTATGGCTGGTCTAGGTGTTATACGTTTGGACCTAGGACTTAGGGATGAAGACATGACATTTGAAGTATCTGAACCCTTGAATTGAGGACCCACCTTGACTTCTAGGGACTTGAGTCCTCATGTTCACACTATGCCTATCTTTGAACTAGGAGACAAAGCCATGTTTACCCTCCTCCTGCAGGGAGGCTGTCTCGAGGCCTAAACAAAGCCTTGGGACTATTGGGCAAGGGTAGGTACCCCTTGTGAGGGACTAATGCCCTCCTCCTAAGCTCACTATGGTGTATAGGACTGCAGGGCAGTTGAATCCGCCACGTCCCGAAGATTATTTCTTTGAAGTAGACCCATTCCGGGTAGCATATTGAACATGAGAGTACCCCTAGGCATGCCTCAAACCTAATGCTATATTGGTCCTTATGTGATACCTAGTCAACCGATTGGTCATGTAGACTAAGGAGGGTATAATCCTACTTATGTAGGCTAACACCCGTTTCCTTACCTGATGGTCATGGGAGCTCAGGGTTACACTACTGATCCTCCCAGAGATCCTCAACCCCTTACCCCCTGTTTGGCAACGGGGTAAAGAGAGGTAAAAGGGGGTAAGTGTCAAAGGGGTAATTTTTTACCCCTGTTTGGCAAACTTATTCGAGAGGTAAAGGGGAATAATGGGTGGGAATTTCTTACCCCCCATTACCCGCCCCCCCCCCCCCCCCCCCCCCCCCCCCCCCCCTCTCTCTCTCTCTCTGCTCCCAATTTCTTTAACCCCTCAAATTGGGAGGTAAGGGGGGGGGGGTAAGAGTAATTTTTTAAAAAATTTGGATACTTTTACCCTTATTTTAACTATAATTCTCTTTACTCTTACCCCTTTACCCAATTGCCAAATAATGGTAACTCATTTACCCTTTTTTACCCTTATCCCTCTTAATTTGACATATCCAAATAAGGGTGGATATTACATTACCCCTCCCCCTCTTGACCCTGCCCCTCTTTACCCCCTTTACCCAGTTGCCAAATAAAGCATTAGGAGGCATTGGTAGGTGCATAATCAAGCACCCCCTCCAAGACCAGCTAGTTTCCCTCTTTGGACAGATGTATGGGCCAGGCCTTCGAAGGGTCAATAGACCCCTCTACAGTAAGTTGTATCCTGACCATATTAACAAGGACTACCTGTTCCCTAGGGGATACAAAATACCCAAGTTCACTCTCTTCTCTGGAAAAGGGAATGTGTCAGCTCTCAAGCATTTGGCAAGGTTCAATTGCTAATGAAGGGAGGCAGGTGATAATTTTACCTGAAATTAAGGTTGTTTCCTAGTTCTTTGACAAGGGCTACCCTTTAGTGGTACATAAGCTTGCAACCAAACTCTATTATAATTGGGATAATATAGCCTGAAAATTTCAGGCATGATTCCCAAGAGTAGAGCTAGGTACTTCTATGTTAGATCTAGCTCGAATGATACAAAAGCCAGGAGAATCCATAGAGGATTATAATAATCGGTTTAAGAAAGCCATGTTGAAATGTATAGTGGCTCTCCCCGAACTTCAGTATGCCAAGCTGGCCCTGAATAGCTTGGATATTGAGTTTAGAAAGAAATTTGAAGGATCAAATTTCACTAGCCTTCTTCAACTAGCAGAATGTGCTAATAGATATGAGGCTGTCTTAAAAGAAGAAAGCCTCAAGAAGAACATTGTGTATGGGACTTACATGCACGAAGTGATAGATGAGGAGGAATCCCTCATGGAGTTGACGTTGCTAAGTATGTCAAGACGCCTCCTATGACCTGCAATCCTTTGGTCAAAAAAGATGTCAGGGCTAGGAAGTCCAATTGGTCCCAAGATCTAAGAAAATATTCATTTGACCTCTCAAAGGGCTGGCATAATATTTGATTAGCTCGAGGCAAATAAAAAATTTAAGATCAAAGGAAAACTTAAGAAAGATGATCATAATTCTTTAAGAGAGAAGGTTTATTGCAAATGGCTTGATTCCTTCCCCCGTTCAACCAAGAACTGCGACATCTCTAGAAATATAACAAGATGTCCTTGAGGCAAGGGCACTTATTTTTTCTGAGGAAGGGAAAATGGGTATTGATAAAACCCCATTCCTAAGTCATGTACAAGTAAATGTGACAAAGGCAGTCAAGCCCCAAGACATTTATAATCCTGAAACTAATACTAAAGTCCCTTGTATGATGAAAGCATATAAGGACAGGTTGGTTATGGCTACTGCCTTATTTGAGGGACAACTAGAGCAGAGAGCACTTAGGTTCCCAAAGAATTTTGTTGATTTGAGAAATGAGTTTCGCAAGTGGCACATTACAGTGGAACTCTCGACTTGTGATTGTGCAACCTTTAAAAGGTTCCTAAAAGGACAGCTAGAGAAAGGAAACATTTATTCTCACGAAGGAAGAAGAAATATACTTGGGTCTATTTCCTGATGAGTGGTGGCAAACGGTATTTGCCACCTTGAAGGAGGTAATTGATGTATTTTAAAAGTGTGTTTTAAAATCATGCAGTCCCATGCATACGAGACCATCATAGCTAAGTCGGGTATACGAGTCGTATCCACAGGAAATCAGAGTTAAGTTGGATTTCGTTATTAATGAGCTATTAGATTTTGGGTTTTGTTGATTATTTGGACAATTAATTAAAGAAAGCAATAAAATCTATATTAAGGTATCAATTCAATTGAGGTTAGTTAGTGAATGAATTAAGGGCACCTTTACTCGAATCTTGTCATTATATTATACTACGACAATAATTTAGAAGGCTTAGGCTACAAGCACTAAGCTTGGGTTAGTATTTAAATTAACAACAACAACAGACCTAGTGCCTCAAGGGCTTTCGTATAAGCGAGGCTTGGGAGGAGTGGATATACGCAGCTTTACCCCTTCAAGGTGTACCCTGCCGAGAGGTTGTTTCCGAGGACCCCTAACCTTATAGGGTTGGCAACGAGGACTTCCCAGGAGGTCACTCATCCTGGTACTACTCTCGCCCAAGTATGCTTAACTTTGGAGTTTTAATGGGATCCAGTGCCTTAGTGCCTTATAAATAAACCCTTAGTATTTAAACTAAACTTAGAGTAATGAGTTAGTCTAAATGTATAACCTATCATATCACCCTAGTGTAGCATAGGTTATCTCACTATCGCTACTTAATTTCTTTGTTACTTTTAATTCAATATTAAACCTGAATTAATACTTAAGTTAGGACTTAGGATAATAAACTAGTCTAAGGACATAACCTATTTTATCACCCTAGGTATAGTATGGATTATCTCAATAGCACTAACAAATTCCTTTGTTACTCCTAATTTAGTATTAATTTGCATTAAAAATTATGTTCAAGGTTGGGTACAACCTCAACATTGACCACTCGTGAAAACCAGTTATGTTGTGGTCTATGCTACAAGCTCGTAGACAAATAATTTGGAGATCTTAACATGGCTAAAATCACAAAAAAAAAATGAAATCAACAATCATAAATTCCCCACAGGGGTGCGTAAATCACAGAAAAAAAAACGATTATCAGAAGCATAATATAAATTTGGAACACGAACGGTACCCGTCCTTCATCCTTAAACTAAGAGGAGCTTTATACATAATTCAAACAGAAAAAGAGAAAGAAATAATGAATAAAAACTAGAAGTGAAGACCCACTCAATTGACGTTTACGGTGATCCTTGTTTTGATTCCCCTAGCACTCCGACCACCTGAACTTTGACGTTTGAGAATTCCTTGAATTTCTTAGCGGTTTCGGGAATGAGAGGAGGAAAGGAGACGTGGAAAAAGATACTCAAAAAAATACTCTTCCCCTCTTAAACAAAACACGAATGTAAAAGCCAAATATAAAATATGTCAATATGAGGTATGTCAACTACTAGACACTATAATATTTACATAGATTGTAATAAACATATTAAACCAAAAATAAAACTAATTACTCTATATAGACAAAAATCTTATTAAAATATTCAATTAGAACCAATAATGTGTCCTAAAAGTCATTATATTAAACAAAATATTAAAAGTTCCCTGTGGCGCGGAAAATAAGTAGTTGCCTTCAAACAAAGGTGCATAACAATACGTTTTCTGTCAATGATAATCCGGGATTACCACGAAACCCCTCTTGAATAATGCATCTGCCGCCACATTCATCCTTTGAGAAAATGCAACTCAAAGCAACAATTATTCAATTACCCGCTGTCTGCAACAAGTTCTTTATGCACTAGCAGAGGTAACCATGTCCAACCCACACCGAGCTTATGCATCGTATACTTCCATTTTCCGCACTGCGCAAAGGAACCCCAGGTTCAACACGTTATTGTTCCAATTTCAACCCAATTTCCCTAGTAAAAAGTGTCGTAATCTATGCCCATTTGTTGAAGTTATGCTCAGAACAATGCAAAAGAGTTCAGTCACGCAAGGTGTTCGACGAAATGCCTCAAAGAGTCTCTGTTGCTTTGAAAGCTTGTAAGATTGTCCATGCCCAGAGCCTGAAATTTGGGTTTCAATCAAGTGGGCAACTGGAAAATGCTATTCTTGATTTGTATGCAAAATGTGGGAACATGGGTTACACTCAGAATTTGTTTAATATGGTCGTAAACAGGGATGCAACGGCTTGGAACTCCCTCATGTTGATGTATTCGAGATGTGGGTTTTTTGTTGAAGTTGTGAAGTCTTTTGGGTCAATGCGCAGTTTGGTTGTGGTGCCTAATGAGTTCAGTTATGGTATTGTGTTGTCAGCTTGTGCTAGGCTGATGCTTATTGGTTTCGGTAAACAAGTTCATTGTGATGTTTTTAAGACGGGTTGTCGGTGTGATTCCTTGATTGAGGGTTCCCTTGTTGACATGTATGTGAAGTGTAATCTTGTGGAGGATGCAAGGCAAATGTTTGATCAACTGCAGAACTCCGGGTTGGTTCCGTGGACTGCAATGATTGCGGCATATGTGCAAAATGGCTTGGTGGACGAGGCACTCAAATTGTTTGAGGGTATGAGAGAAATGGGTTGTTTTCCGGACCATGTGGTATATCTAATGATTATTCATGCGCTTGTTAGTCTTGGGAGGCTTGAGGAAGCAAGGAATTTGTTTTTTCAAGTGGCCCTTTCTAATACTGTAGTGTGGAATATCATGATTTCTACACATTCTAAAAAAGGTTATCATGCTCAAGCTATTAGTTTCTTCCTAAGTATGAGGAAAGCTGGTGTAAATCCCACACGATCTACGTTGGGAAGTGTTTTGAGTGCTATTGCTAGTATCGAGGCTCATGACATTGGCCTGCCAGTGCATGCTCAAGCAATTAAGCAAGGGCTAGATCATAATGTTTTTGTGGGAAGCTCTCTGATCAACATGTATGCTAAATGTCAGAAGCCAAAGTCTGCAAAGGATGTTTTTGACTCTTTGGAAGAGAGGAATGTGGTCCTATGGAATGCAATGCTCGGAGGGTATGCACAAAACAGTTTTGCCAGGGAGGTGGTGGAATTGTTTGTAACCATGAGGGATAATGGAGTCCAAGCTGATGAATTCACTTATACCAGCATTTTAAGTGCATGTGGCTGCTTGGAGAGTTTAGACATGGGAAGCCAGCTGCATTGTGTCATCATCAAGACCAACTTTGAATCTAACTTATTTGTAGGCAATGCGTTGGCAGATATGTATGCTAAATCAGGGGCTCTTACTGAAGCAAGACAGGTCTTTGAGTGTATACAGAATCCAGATAATGTCTCATGGAATGCCATTATTGTAGGGTATGTCCAGGAAGCAGAGGAGGACAAGGCTTTTTACATGTTTCGGAGAATGATGTTGGATGGAACTGTACCTGATGAAGTGGCATTGGCAAGTATACTCAATGCTTGTTCAAACATAAAAGATGTTGATCGAGGAAAAATGGTTCATTGTTTGACAGTCAAATATGGCTTAGAGGCAAGCCTATATGCTGGAAGCTCTCTTATTGATGTGTATGTTAAAGGTGGGGACACTGAAGCTGCTTCCAAGATTTTCCATTGCATGCCTCAGCGCAGTGTGGTATCCGTGAATGCTTTAATTGCTGGATGTGCTCATGGCCATCCAGAGGAAGCAGTTAATCTCTTTAAAGCCATGCAGAGTGAAGGGTTATTGCCATCTGAAATTACATACGCTAACCTTTTAGATGCATGTGATGAGCCATCTTGTTTTAATCTGGGGAGGCAAATCCATTGCCTTGTCCTAAAGCAAGGGCTTCTGTACGATGTTGAATTCTTGGGAGTCGCGCTGCTGGGCATGTATATGAATTCCCTCCGAAAGGCAGAAGCAGTTAATCTTTTCTTGGAGTTTCCAAGTCAAAAGAGTACTATATTACGGACATCTATGATTTCAGGCCTCATTAAAAATGAGTGCAGTGAGGAAGCTTTGCTGGTTTATAGAGAAATGCTGAGCAACAAAATTATGCCTGACCAAGCAACTTTTGCCAGCGTGCTTAAAGCATGCTCCACTTTGACCTCCTTGAAGGACGGTATATTGATCCACTCACTCATTTTTTGCACTGGTTTCAACTCAGATGAGTTAGTGGGCAGTGCTCTGATGGACATGTATGCCAAATGTGGGGCCGTGAAAAGTTCTTTGCAAGTTTTCAAGGAGATGACAATTAGAAGGGACGTCATCTCATGGAACTCAGTAATAGTGGGATTAGCCAAAAATGGTTTTGCAGAAGATGCGCTGATGATCTTTGATGACATGATGCAATCACATGTAGAGCCTGATGATGTCACATTCCTTGGTGTTCTAACTGCTTGCAGTCATGCAGGCAGAATATATGAAGGTCGTCAAATATATGATATCATGGTTAACCATTACAGGATTCAGCCAAGATCAGATCATTGTGCCTGCATGATTGACCTTTTTGGCCGATGGGGCTTGCTTGAAGAGGCCGATTGCTTTATTAATAAACTAGAATTTGAGCCTGATGCTATGATCTGGGCCTCCTATCTTGGAGCTTGCAAACTACATGGAGATGAAGTAAGGGGGGCTCGAGCTGCTGCAAAATTAATTGATTTGGAGCCACAGAATTCCGTGGCTTATATTTTGCTTTCAAGTATATATGCTTCATCTGGCAATTGGAAAGAGGTTAATTCTTTGAGGAGGCAAATGAGAGAAAAGGGAATAAAGAAGGTTCCCGGATGCAGCTGGATTGGTGAAACAGAGGATGAACATGTTTATTGCATTCAGTAAAGTCAATTTCAGGTGCTGACAGTTAATGCACTTTGGATTGATTAATGCTCTTATGCTATTGATATTGACTACATTTTGCCTATAAGAAGCTTAAGAGAGAATCCTTCTTGCTGTTATAGCTGCTGATTGCAGTCAGATGTTGCTCCAAATGACATTGTTATCATGGATTTGTGCATTGGAAATAACCACTTTGGAAGGTTGGAGATAAAAATAATACATCTGACTCATAACATACTCTTTCCCACCTGACTACGGTATGACTGCAAACAATGTACTTTTCCTGCTCTGTTTCTATTCAGAAACTTTGTTACCAAAGAAGTCGCTTGGAGATATCTCTTACATTCACAACTGATTTCTCCTTGCTGATAAAGGAAAAGGAGAACTTGCAAGTGAAATGTGTTGAGTGTAGCAAGCTATGATGGATGATTCATGGGGCCGTGATTAGGTAAGCCCAACCGTTTATCAAGTTGAATTCCGTTTATATGATACCAGGGAGGAGATTGTCACAAATGCTAACCGGCTTCTTTTAGATGCTCTTATGACAGGGTAGAGCTTTGAGACATGCCGTGGAGTAATGAATGACTCATTTTAGTCAGCCTTTGGATGGTTGCACAAAAGACTAAAGGTAAGCTGTTCCTATGGATCTGCATTCTTTTGCGCATTTGTTGGTGAATAATGATCTGTAGGGCTGTGCCTATCTTATAACTTAGATTGGAGAATAATGTAGATTTGCTGCCGTTAAGTGCTTATTTAATATCTACGTGTTACGAGAATTTTTAGTTTATTAATTAAGATTCACAACGAGAGTCCCTTAGATTCACACGTGTAACAGAATTTCCTTCTCTTGGAATGAGATTAGCAGAATTTTTTTTTTTTGTTTTATTTGGGAAATTACTTATGTCACGCTATTGGTAGCCATTTTATGTGTACTGTGATGTATTATTGACCCCCTTTCCCTCTCTATTTTGTCGGAGTTTGTAACAAAATAAAATGATGTACTACACAAAATTAATTTGATTACGATATTATCTGGTCGCCTCTTTCGATAAAGGATTATGCCTACTAACAGGACCATGCTTTTATATCAGAAATGTCTACATAATGTCTAAAAGATTTCCTGCATGTAAATGGATGAGCAGAACTTTATGGAATTACAAAGACATCTGCCAAAAATCATATGCTGTCATATGATTCAGCAAATATTTGTTTTAAAGATTATTTGTTTGAATGCATGTTCGCTGTGATATGGTTGGATTGCCCTACAAGCCAAGTTGGTGTCGTCAGAGGAGAGCAATGTTGATAGCTTGTTAGTTGTGTGCTGGAGGAAGTGACAGAAGTTTAGTGTTATTCTGAAAACAACATATTTACCCATCGAGACGGCCTGTTCGATTAGGGGTCTAACTGGGCCGAGCCAAGTAGGAGCTTGAGCTTGCCTTGTCATGAGCTCGAGCTCGAGGTTGACTTGGCTTGATTGAGCTTAAAGCCTGGCTCAACGAGCTTTGAGCCTATGAACTGTGCAAGTTTTTGCACCCGACTTATGTTAAAGTGTGGGCTGTCTTGCCAAATTAGGAGTACACTATTTTAAGAGGAACAGTAAGGATTCTAAGACTATAGATGCTATATTATTTGTTTTGCTTAGGACTCTTGCTATGTATAGATTCATATTAAAATTTAGATGCTATATTATTTGTTTTCTATATTTGTGGAATTTTTTGAGTATATTTTTCCAATGAAAACTTCTGTTATTGGAAAACTTGGAAGTAGTCTTTTCTGCATATTCCGAAAACCCTCACCCCTTGATTGCTCCAAACTTCGAAGAAGTAAGAGAGATAGATGCAGTAAAGTCGATAGATGCAGTATTCTAGAAAGAAGCCATAAACAGCTAACTAGAATCCATAATAAACAATCATATATCATAAATTGTAGATATACCCAAAGGGTGCAAACACATAGGATGTAAGTGGGCGTTCAAAAGAGGAAGCCAATAGCAACATTGATATGTTTAACGCTAAACTTATGGTCAAAGACTACACACAATAGAATGAAGCCATAAACAGCGAAGTGGGTATTCTAGAAAGAAGCCATAAACAGCGAACTAGAATCCATAATAAACAATCATACATGATAAATTGTAGATATACCCAAAGGGTGCAAACATATAGGATGTAAGTGGGTGTTCAAAAGAGGAAGCCAATAGCAGCATTGATATGTTTAACACTGAACTTATGGTCAAAGACTACACACAATAGAATACAGACTTCTTGATACTTACTTGCCTATGACAAACGTTGCATTCTCGCTAGTCTTAGTTGCACTGAGATTGTATTTTTGAATAGTGATTAGAGGAGTAAATTCACATGGAATAACTTGAAGGGTTCGAGGTTGTAATTAAAGAGAACAAAGTGTAAATGCTAGTGAAGCTGCTATATGGACATAAGTAAGCTCCAATTTTATAGCATTAAAAGTCCGATAACACACTTTTCTAACAGTGGTTCTATTGTCAATGTTGGTGATTCATGTGTGCATTGGAAGACTAGTGATAAAGGATATGCGATTATTTGTTTGTATGTGGATGGTATGCTTATTTATGCTCTAATAGTTATATAGTACTTGAAACTGAATTCTTTTTTACTTTCCAATTCAAGATGAAGGATTTAGGATAGTTTAATGTTATCTTGGGAATAAAGATTATGACTTTGATGAAGGTATTTCCTTAAATCAATCCTATTATGTCAAAATACTTTTATGGAAATTTGATCACTTTGATTGTATTATGTAAGAACAAATTATGATCCTAGTTTTTGTCTAGGAAAGAAGAAGGAAATTGAATTGTCTCAATTGAAGTTAAAAGAGAATTAGTATCTATGAACATCCTAACATTGCTTGTGAATTAAGTGTAATAAGCTGCTACAACCATGACCCTAATCCTGAGACTAAGATGCTCTGACTCAGCTGCTTAATTTGAGATTTACAATGATTGGGGGTTTATAATTTAAGAGATATCATACTATCGAAGAATATTATGAGGCTAACATGATATCTAATAATGATGAAATCCATTCAACTAAAATCTATGTTTTTACAATTGTGGGGATGGTTGTGCCTTGAAAGTCATTTAAGTAAGCTTGTATTGCTTTAGAATTAGCCGGTCTAGAAACTTAGCACCTCATGGAGCTACTCACAAAAGTTCCGTTTTGGGAGAAACCAAGGATGAGTGGATCTCTACAATGATTGAATTGAGTTACAAGAATTTATTATTATTATTATTATCTTGTTTTTGTTTCTTTTAATAGAATGCAAGAACACTAGGGGGACTATCTATAGATAGCTCGAGCTAGTGCATCGTGATGGATAATCGCGTGAAGAGCACGACTCATGCTTCCATCCATCATCCCTTGACCTTAGCTGTAATCGGTCGATGCCACTCAATCACCTGCTAAATTACCTTCTTGAAACACAAGAGAGACACAAAGCATGTTGAAGCTCTGGAGCATTTTTCATATATCTTCAACGATAGTTCTAATATGCCAGGGGCAACTATACTCCTTCTTGATGACCTTCACTATTACTAGGTTATCTCCCTCAATGTGGATTCGCGTAGCTCCCGTATCCGTGAACCTATTAGATGCCATCCCAAGTTGTCATCTCTTCTACAATTAGGACCGATGTGTTTCCAACTCCCTTACACCAATGATCCAATTGTTGACCTATGAGACCCCTAATTGTATATCCAATAGTCGCCATGTTGTTTTGCTTTGAGCCAACAAAAGTCAACTTAACCCATTCATTCCTTGGTGGCATTCGCCGAACATAGTCATGATGATGCTCCTTGCTGACATTGCAGTAGGCCTGCCTGTTTTCTTGATCCACTCGGTACCTAAGCTTCTATTCCATAACCTTCACTTGAGCTTCCATAAAGATTCTTCTCAAATCTGGTCTTGTATACTTGAAAACTATCTCATTACGAACTTCCAAAAGGCCCACCTAAGAGTATGCATTTTGCCTAGCTGTTTTTTTTTTTTATCTTTCATACTCCCAATTATCCAATGTTCTTGAGCCCAATCGATAAGGTCGGTCTATGCCAGTCTCATAGGGATCCAACCATCCACCATTGCATAGGTCCCCCATTAGGGGTGAACAAACATTAGTCCAGACCAGTGTATTGGATAGGACTGGCCATTTCCCGCAAAAACTAAAGGAGCTGACTATATATTGATTTGGTGTTTAGTCCTAGTATACTACGAGCCTAATTGGTATTTGGCATGGTCCAAGATCAAAAAAACCTGGAGGCTGGGCCGAAGACCAATTTGCACTAATTTTGAATTAAATATTTTGGGTACATTATTTTACATATTAAGTGCATACTATATGTATCAAAAATATTAGATCTAAAAAATTAAATATATGTTTTTTTATAGTTTAATAATTGTATATATTTATTATATAATTGTCCTTAAACTATATAAATTGTGCATATTATAGCGTTGTCATTATTTCCAAGTTTTTTAGTTTCTATATGAAAACATCCCCCCCCCCCGGTTTTTTGCTCTTGATAGTTGAGAAACAGGTCCCAATCATTCATTCACGGTTCAGTCAGGTTTGTAACCAGTCTTAAACCTATCAACCTTGTTTTAGTCGTTATGATTCACAATCTCATGATTTAAGATAGTTTGACCTTTGGTTCAGACCTATCTCAGAAATGAGCACCCCTGTTCGGTATCGCTCTGCAAACCTACATTTCAAAAATAGGGGATCAACATTTTCAAACTCTCTGAGCACATCGGCTATATACCCTTTTGTTAAAGGTGTTTGTCCATGGGGAGGGCCTTATGAAACGATTGCCAACTATTGGATATAACAACCACTATCCTATAATATCTCATGGGTGAGATATTATAGGATATCCCACCTAAGCGGTGGGAGAAAAAGGGAGAGAAGTTGAGAGGATTTGCCTATATATACAGGCTCTTCTCATACAGTTTAGATTATCCAAGCAAGAAAAAGATATCAGTTATGTCTCTCAAATTAAACTTCTCTCAGGAGTCACCATCTTGACTCGTGGTATTGGTAAGGTGAACATCTAGAGGACTCTGGTAACCCTCTAAGTCGATACTTCAAGCTCCTAAGGCGATCTAGCAAGGCAGTAAGGCAAGTCTTGATCCAGTTCCGCAATTGAGGTATTCTGTAAACTTAGTGTTTGTGCATTTACCTACATTGTCCTTCAGTGATATCAGAGCCATTATTCTTGTCTTTGCCAATTTACTACTAATTTTGTGTTAATTAGTAGAATAAAATTGTTAGATTTGTCATGAATGAATCTAATTTTTCATGAATATGTATGGGCATTGAGGTTAAATTTATGTAATTTAATCTAAACCTATATTATATGATTGTGAGTCTGTGCATGTATTTATAAAAAAAAAAAAATTTTTTAAAATCGAATTTGAGATATGAAAAACGTTGGCCCGGAATCCCGTTGGCGACCACCCTAGGTCGGATTCTTCCCGGCCACATACTATGGTTTTGGTGAGTCGTCTAAGACCCACCTCCGAAATGACTGGCGGTTATGAACCTCTAGTCAAGTGGACAGAGAGGTTAAGATCACTTGCGGCTGCGGTGATACCGCGAATGTTGGCCGCCCTTGCAACTGTGTTGATGGTTAGAATAGAGCCACAAGACCGCGACTAAAATACAAGCGGCGACATTCGAAGAAAGGTACCGGACGAAACCGGCGAAACGGTTGCGCCGGGCTTTTTACGGCGTGGTGGTCACCAACCTCATTCAAAACGACACCGGCTAGGTTTTGAAGAGAGCCACCGAACGCTTTGTGTAGGCGGAAACGACGGAGTCAAAATGTCTTATGCAACGGTGTCGAGGTGGCAAGTGGGATAACCGTCTACCCCACCTCTTCCTTGATATGTGGCAACTTCTGTGGCATTTCAACTAGGGTTTTAACTTAAAAACTATATCAGATAGAAGTACTTTTAACCGGCTTCTTGGCTAAAGGTTTTTTAGTACGGCTCATGAGAAGGTCCCAATAACCCTTTATTAAATGTGGCTAGGGAATATGGTCCATTATTTGTTTTGAGCCCAGTGGCCCTATTTAAACCTTTTTTTTAAAGGAAAGAAAGGATGAATAAAAAATTAATATTTAGGTCATAAATTAAATAAGTAAGTCTTATTGTTTATTTGTAGTAAATATTTTTCTTATAGCCTAATATGAATGTTGCTCATTTTATTTGTGTGATATAGTGACTTATGTAGTCAAAGATGAATTATTAAATTTATTATTGAACTTGCATTAAATCAATTGATATTGACTTTTGCAATCAAGTATGAGTAATTAAATTCATCAATTGATATCTCAATTTAAATAAAAAAAAAGGATATGTTCTTTCATTGAATAGAAGCAATTGTTAATGACTTTAGTAGTCATACGTGATTTGCTAGATTAACTAATTGATTATCTAAATTAGCCAAATGGATTTGTTCCAGAAAGAAACAAATTTGTTCTTGTTACCTAATTGAAATAACTTGTCTTTGACTTTTGTGGTCAAACATGAGTTTCAAATTTACAAATTGTTGATTTAATTAATAAAATTGCTTTATTTGCTAAAGATATGGATTTGTTGTTTCTTTAAATTGAATCAATTTATGATGACTTTAGTTGTCCCACTGTTTAAATTAATCAATCGGTTATGTCATTTCAAAAGATTGATTTGTTCTTTTTTTTTTTTTTTTTTTTCCCTTGAACTAAAATAAGTTGTCATTGATTTTTGTGGTCATAACATATATTGACTTTTGTGGTCATGACATTAGTTGTTAAACTAAAATTAATTGCTATTGACTTTTGTAGCCATAAGATCAGTTGTTAAAATCATAAAGTATTGACTTTTGTGGTCCTTCTTTAGTTATTGAAATGGATTTGTTCCTTATTGAGTTGAATGATTGATTAGATTTTGCATTACAAGTTATGTTGTTTGAGATGATTATGAGCTTAGCAAAATTTTTGATCTAATGGCCTAAGATGTAATGTGATAATCTAGTTAATTGAAAATTAAAAGTATGTGCCTTAGTTTAATGTGCCTATGTTCATTATCTAAGTGATTATGATGTGTGATACAAGAAGATAACTTATCTGTCATTTAGAAGAGTTTTGAGAAACTCTATCCCATAACTATGTCCGTAACAAAACTCGGTGAGTCCAAGTAAATGGAATATAGTAACTATAATTGTTGTTTTTTTTTAATTTATAAAAATGCAGTGCGTGTTATACTGTGTTGTGTTATATGTGCAATAGCCTTAGTGGCATTTGAGAACTATAGCAATGCTAGGCCTAAACTAAGTTAAGGATCACTTATGTTAAAAAAAATATGTGTATAAATTTATTTTTCAAAAAAAAAAAAAAAAAAAACTCGAAGAAGATTGAAATTTTGAAATGGTATTTAGGCGATCACCTCTGGGTGATGTACGCCATTATTCGGTGACTAGTGAGATTCTAGAAATGAGAATTAGCTGAGCAATAGGTTCTAGCAGTGATAAGTTCACTACATGACCCTAGGTGGAGCCAAATGGAGCCTCTAATGATCATTGATGAGTAAATTAAGTGAAGGTCCAAATGGCAACCTAAGAGGGGGGGGGGGGGGGGGGGGGGGGGGGGGGATGAATTAGGTTCTTTAGTGATAAATAAAAAAATTAAAGATATGAACCAAAAAATTCAATTAAAAACAAAACAATAAATCTTAAATGAAACAAAAAAAGACAAAAATAAACTAGATGCACAATAATTTTTATAATGGTTCACTTCCAAACCGGAAGCTAGTCCACTTCTCAAGTGAAACTTGAGCCTTTAACTAAGCTCGATGATCCTTTTTAAGAACAGGCTCAGGATCCAGCCTTTACAACCGGTTTTTTTGTACGTAGGCTCAAGACCAACCTTTTACAATTGAGCCTTTTATAAACAGTAGGTTCAGGATCCAACCTTTACAATGAAATAAATTTGAATAAAGTAATGAAAGAATTAAAGCACTCAAATTCTTCACTCTTTCAAGAGTGAATTGACACTTGATCAAGCTTAGCCAAAGCTAATGATATACCAATAAAGCTCAAAGATCAACAATAAGAGAACAAGTGATGCTCTAATAAAAGTTTTAAACAAAGCATAAAAAACAAACCTTTAAAGCGCAAGTATATAAGAGAACTTTTTATCAAAGAATGCTAGAGAGTATTGGATGATTTTAACCAAAGCATTCAAGCCCTATTTATAGGCAAATGAGGGCCATTAAGACGTTCAAAAAATTAGAAAAAGGTTTTGGAAAGAAATCAAGTCAAAAGTAGCCGTTTTGAGCTTTTTCAGTCTGTGTGTCAACACACAGCAGCTCTTTGTGGCTACTGTAAGTCTGTGTGTCGACACATACTGCCTGTGTGTCGACACTCAGCCTACCCGGGTGCATTTACACGTTTTGATCAATTTGCTTGATTGGTGGGATAATTTTATTGCATTTCCTAAGTTAAAAATTGATTGATTGATTACTATATTTGTTCAATTTTTTGAATTTATTTTTCACTTTACTTGATTATAAAAATAATTAGTTCCATAAATCAAGCTAAATCAACACCCATTAAAATTTTATCTTTATTTGATTTGATCATACTTTTTAAAGTACTAATCTTAAAAAAAATATTTTAAATGATAAATTAGATTGGTTTAATTTTGACTTGAATATTTTTCAAATAAAATTTGATAAATCAACTTTCAAAAATATTTTCCAAAAATATTTTTGTAAGAGCATCACATATCAATAATGAGACTTGGACTCAATTGATATATCCCGATCCTAAGTCCTAGACAATAAAAATAAATGACTTTAAGATGCTCGGATTCGGATCACGTTCTCTTCAATCTGGATAAATCTTCTCTTCAGCTTTTATCTCTTTTTCTCTTGATTTATCATCTTTTGGAAAGCTTCGTATCCATGATTAATGTTTGATGTGCCTAGCTTTCTTATAAGTCACTTAAAAATAAGATTAGAACAATTTAAATCACATGACTCACTAAATGCTTGTTATCATTAAAATTACAATGATATTGGCTTTAGAGCCAACAATCTTCCCCTTTTTGATGATGACAAACATTTGGTGTTTTCTCTTGGAAATGTGGAAGTTAAGGCATAGATATCAACATAAAAACATCACACATTGAAGCATACACATGACTATAAACTCATGGAGCAATGTATATCATGATTAATATTCAAATGCAATTGCTCCCCCTAAGTTGATGCATTTTAGGAATCATACATTTGGTATATTAACATCATCATTACTTTTGACATTTCTCAATCAATCAAACACATACATAAGTCGCATCAATACTATATATTAGTACACCAAATTTTCTCCCCCTTTGTCATCAACAAAAAGCACCAGGGGAGAGAGAGAATATGACAATTAGAACATTAATGCACACAAGAAGAATAAAGAAGTACATCCATAAAGTGTATAAGATTAAACATGATTGTACAATATGAAGTAGAAAAAAGGGTCTGAAAATTTCTTCCTTGTGTGTCGACACACACGATCTGTGTGTCGACACACAAATACAGAGCAGCGGTACTGCTGCTCTGTGTGTCGACACACAGAAGACAGAGCAGTGCTCTATTTCTCTGTGAGTGCGTTACCCCCTTTTTTTTTAAATAAAAAAAAAATTGTTCCAAGTTCCTGTATCCATGAATTGGATAAGAATACTTTGTCCATTGGAGCTCTTTTATGATGAGTATTAAAACTCAATAGAAAATGCAAATCACTTATGTATGCAATCAAGGTCAAGGTATGATAGATTACACATGCCAATTTTACTTTTAATACTGCAAAAGATTTTTTTCACTTAGAGGTTAAGTGAAAATGTCCGCTAATTGGTCGTTGGTGGGAACAAATTTTACAATGACATCTCCCTTAAGCACATGATCACGAATAAAATGATGTCTAACCTCAATATGCTTTGTTCTAGAGTGTTGAGCCGGATTTTTAGTTAAACATATAGCACTAGTATTATCGCACATTATAGGAGCATGGTTAATATTAATACCATAGTCATTTAATTGGTGCATTAACCATAACATTTGAGCACAGCAACTACCACATGCAACATATTCGGCCTCAGCAGTGGATAAAGCAACGGAATTTTGCTTTTTGCTGAACCATGACACCAAAGCGTGACCAAGAAATTGACAAGTACCACTAGTCGATTTTCGGTCCACTTTGTATCCGGAAAAATCCGCATAACTATATCCAACTAAATCAAAGAAATCACATTTAGGGTAAAATATGCCTAAAGTAGGGGTCCCAACTAGGTATCGAAATATTCTTTTCACGGCACATAGATGAGATTCCTTGGGACATGCTTGAAATCTAGCACATAAACATACACTAAACAATATGTCAGGTCTACTCGCGGTAAGGTAAAGAAGAGATCCGATCATACCTCGATATAGCTTTTGGTCCACCTTTTTACCTTTTTCATCCATATGTAACTTAAGAGTTGAGCTCATTGGTGTTGCTATTACCTTAGAATTTTTCATGCCAAATTTCTTGAGCATTTCCTTTATGTACGTGGCTTGGTTGATAAAAATTCCTTCCTTGCCTTGCTTGATTTGTAATCCAAGAAAATAGTTAAGTTCTCCCATCATACTCATTTCGAATTCCCTACTCATAAGATTTGCAAATTCTTCACAAAGAGATGGATTAGTAGCACCAAACACTATATCATTAACATAAATTTGTACGATAAGAACTTCATGTTTAGAGTGTTTGATAAAGAGTGTGGTGTCAACTTTTCCTCTTGAAAATCCATTTTGCATTAAAAAGGAACTCAATCTCTCCTACCAAGCTCTAGGAGCTTGTTTCAATCCATAGAGTGCCTTTTTGAGTTTGAAAACATGATTGGGAAATTTGTTATCCTCAAATCCGGGTGGTTGTTCAACATAAACCTCTTCTTCAATAAGACCATTTAAAAATGCACTTTTAACATCCATTTGAAAAAGTTTGAAATCTTTAAATGAAGCAAATGTACATAAGAGTCTAATAGCTTCTAGCCTAGCACTGGGAGCAAAGGTTTCCTCATAGTCTATACCTTCTTCTTGGTTATAGCCTTTAGCTACCAACCTTGCCTTATTTCTTACCACGTTACCTTCCTCATCCTTCTTGTTGCGGTAGACCCATTTGGTACCTATGATTTGATGATCTTGGGGTCTATCTACAAGTTCCCATACATCACTTCTCTTGAATTGGTTGAGCTCTTCCTCCATTGCCATTATCTAATTTGCGTCATTAAGAGCTTCTTTTATGTTCTTGGGTTCTTCAAGAGAGTTGAATGCAGCTAAATGACAATATTCCATTAATGCATGCCTAGTTTTTACACCTTGTGAGGGATCACCAATGATTTGACTTGTTGGGTGATCCTTCAAGTATTTCCAATCTTGTGGTAAGTTTTTCTCTTTGGATTCTACATTTTGGTTATCTCCTTTTGATTCATTCATTTGAGCATTGGATATAAAATTTTCTTGCTCATTGGATGAGTGTGTGATGTTTATTGGTTTGATTACTATGTCATCGTCATCACAAGGAGTTCTAGAGGACAAGACATTAATTTCATCAAAAACTACATGTATAGACTCTTCTACAACCTTTATCTTTTTATTATAGACTCTATATGCTTTGCTTGTTAAAGAGTAACCAATAAAAATACCTTCATCAACTCATGAGTCAAATTTTCCAAGATTTGTTTTGCCATTGTTGTGAATGAAGCATTTGCACCCAAAAGGTTTAAAATATGCAATGTTTGGCTTTCTACCTTTATAAAGTTCATATGGTGTTTTCTTTAAAATTGGTCTTATTAAAGCTCGATTTAAAATATAGTAAGCGGTGTTGACGGCTTCGGCCCAAAAAGATTTAGGCAAGTTATTTTCACAAATCATTGTTCTTGCCATTTCTTCAAGAGTTCTATTTTTTCTTTCAACCACTCCATTTTGTTGAGGAGTTCGAGGTGCCGAAAAATTGTGATCAATTCCAAAGTAATCACAATAAGTTTCAAAATCATCATTTTTAAATTCCCTTCCATGATCGCTTCTAACCGAAACAATTTTCAAATCGTTTTCATTTTGCACCTTTTTATATAGTTTTTCAAATTTATCAAATGCTTCACTCTTATGAGAAAGGAATAGGACCCAAGTAAAGCCTGAGTAATCATCAACAATTACAAGTCCATATCGCTTTCCACCAAGGCTCAAATGACGAGTAGGACGAAATAAGTCTATATGTAAGAGTTCAAGATGCCTTGATGTTGAAACTACGTTCTTAGGTTTGAATAACGATCTAGTTTGTTTGCCATATTGACATGCATCACAAATATGATCTTTTTCAAATTTTAACTTTGGTAAACCTCTAACAAGATCATTTTTTGAAAGTTTTGAAATTAAATCCATACTAGCATGTCCAAATCTTCTATGCCAAATTCAAGGATCATTTTCATCCATGACACTAAAACATTTTAATAAGTCTACACAATCAAGATTAATCATATAGACATTCTCACATCGTAGACCAACAAGCAAAATTTCATTTGTTTTAGCATGTTTAACTATGCATCTAGATGATTCAAAATTCACACAATAGCCTTTATCACATAATTGACTAATGCTTAGCAAGTTGTGCTTAAGACCTTCCACAAGTAAGACATCTTCAATGCAAGGAGAAGAGTTAGAAGCAACATTACCAATACTGATTATTTTTCCTTTCTTATTGTCACCAAAGGTGACATTTCCTTTTCTTGGCATTAGTGAAGTGAACTTGGATTTATCTCCGATCATATGTCTTCAGCAACAACTATTCAAGTACCACTTTTGTTTTTTGCTTTGGATTTTCATACACACCTATCACAATTCAAACACTTTTAGGTACCCAAATTTTCTTAGGTCCTTTGTTATTAGCCTTTGCATTTGGTGGTTGAGATCCTTTTGGGACCCAAACCATCTTTGTCTTTTTCAAGTTTCTTTTGAAAGAACATTGGTAAATGATATGCCCATGGTCACCACAATAGTTGCACCTTACAGAGTTTGTTGAAGGTGACGAGGCTTTAACAAAAAGAACATTCAAAATTTTCTTTTGGACATTTCCATTATAACCTATTCCTTCTTTGTTATAAATTGGCCTTTGAGATGGAAGAATTTTGTCAAGTGTTTCTTGACCTTTAAAAAATTTACTTGATATTTTTAAAGTTCTTCCATTTTCTCCTTCAAAGACTCATTTTCTTTTAAAAGTGATTCATCTTCCTTGGATTTTCTTTTCTCATTTTCCTTTAAAGAATAAAGTGTTTCTTCCAAGGATTTCTTTTCATTTGTTAATTGAATAATCACATTATTCAAAGACTCGTTCTTTTTCTTTAGGGATTCATTTTCAAGTTCAAGCACTAAACGTCGTTTTGAATCCTTTTCCAATCCCGTCTTTTCATGACCTCTTACAAAAGAATTGTGTTGTTTTTTCAATTTTTTATATTTCTCATATACCTCTTGAAAACCAACCACAAGTTCATCATAAGATAGATCGTTTACCTCATCCTCTTCAACGCTATCGTCGTCAAAAGCCATGTGACAAAAGTTAGCTATTTCCTCTTCACTTTCTTCGTTGGAGTCATCTTCGCTATTTCCCTAAGCCGCAAAAGCTTTCTTTCGTTCTTCCTTTTTGTCTTTCTTTTTGAGTTTGTTGAAGAACTTCTTATTTTTTTGGCTTGGGACAATCTCTTTTAAGATGTTCGACTTCTCCACACTCATAGCAAGTTGGTTCATCTTTGGAGGAAGATGAACTATTTTTGAAGTTTTTCTTAAGTCTTTTCTTTTCAAGACGTTTGTAAAATCTTTTTGCTAACATAACAATTTCATCATCACTTTCGTCGCTTAGAGATGATTTAAATGCTATGTCTTTATTTTCCTTTTGTTTTTCCTCTTCTTTAAACTCTTCCATGTCAATCTCATGGGTCATGAGATTTCCAATTAATTGATCAAGTTTATAAGTAGAGAGGTTATGAGCTTCCCGAATAGCAATAACCTTGCCTTGCCATGAAATAGGGAGACATCGAAGAATTTTACTAACTTGCTCCTCATTTGAATACATTTTTCCAAGAGCTTGGAGTTTGTTAGTAATATCCGAAAATCTAGTGTACATCTCTTTTATTGATTCCTCCGGTTTCATTTTGAAAAGTTCATAAGCTCTTACAAACATATTGATTTTAGAGGATTTAACTTGATCCGTACCTTCATAGGTGACCTCTAGCTTGTCCCAAATTTCTTTTGCAGATTGACAACCGGACACGTGGTTAAAGACATTTGGGGCAATAGCACATAAGAGCTGATAATGAGCTTTTGCATTTTTGGCAAGTTTTTCTTTGTCATCTTGCATAAGCTTATTTTCTTCGTTTTCAATGGTTTTCTCACCTTATTTCTTTGAGGGTACGTAATCACCATTTTTTGTAATAAGCCATAAGTCGAAATCAATAGATGTAATATAAAGTCTCATTCTTAGCTTCCAATAGGGGAAATTTTTCCCGTCAAAAAGAGGAGGCTTGTTGGTCGATTGACCCTCAGCTAAGATTGGAGTGAAGGTTGCCATAGGATCACTCTAAGTTTGTTAGACCCAAAAAGAATAGAGCACTGGCTCTGATACCAATTGAAGGTCCAAATGGCAACCTGAGAGGGGGGAGGGGGGGTGAATTAGGTTCTTTAGTGATAAACAAAAAATTAAAGATATGAACCGAAAAATTCAATTAAAAACAAAATAATAAATCTTAAATGAAACAGAAAAAGACAAAAATAAACGAGATGCACAATAATTTTTATAGTGGTTCACTTCCAAACCGGAAGCTAGTCCACTTCTCAAGTGACTGCTCTTAGTCACTTGAGCCGTTAACTAAGCTCGATGATCCTTTTTAAGAACAGGCTCAGGATCCAACCTTTACAACCAGTCTTTTTGCACGTAGGCTCAAGACCAACCTTTTACAACTGATCCTTTTATAAATAGTAGGTTCAGGATCCAACCTTTACAATGAAATAAATTTGAATAAAGTAATGAAAGAATTAAAGCACTCAAATTCTTCACTCTTTCAAGAGTAAATTGACACTTGATCAAGCTTAGCCAAAGCTAAGGATGTGCCAATAAAGCTCAAAAATCAACAATAAGAGAACAAGTAATGCTCTAATAAAAGTTTTAAACAAAGCTTAAAAAACAAACCTTTAAGGCGCAAGTATATAAGAGAACTTTTTATCAAAGAACGCTAGAGAGTATTGGATGATTTTAACCAAAGCATTCAAGCCCTAATTATAGGCAAATGAGGGCCATTAAGATGTTCAAAAAATTAGAAAAAGGTTTTGGAAAGAAATCAAGTCAAAAGTAGCCATTTTGAGCTTTTTCAGTCTGTGTGTTGACACACACCCTCTGTGTGTCGACACACAAAAGCTCTTTGTGGCTACTGTAAATCTGTGTGTTGACACATACCGCCTGTGTGTCGATACTCAGCCTACCCGGGTGCATTTACACGTTTTGATCAATTTGCTTGATTGGTGGGATAATTTTATTGCATTTCCTAAGTTAAAAAATTGATTGATTGATTACTATATTTGTTCAATTTTTTGAATTTATTTCCCACTTCACTTGATTATAAAAATAATTAGTTCCATACATCAAGCTAAATCAACACCCATTAAAATTTTATCTTTATTTGATTTGATCATATTTCAAAGTACCAATCTTAAAAAAAATATTTTAAATGATAAATTAGATTGGTTTAATTTTGACTTGAATATTTTTCAAATAAAATTTGATAAATCAACTTTCAAAAATATTTTTCAAAAACATTTTTGTAAGAGCATCACATATCAATATTGAGACTTGGACTCAATTGGTATATCCCGATCTTAAGTCCTAGACAATAAAAATAAATGAATTTAAGATGCTCAGACTTGTATCACGTTCTCTTCAATCTGGATAAATCTTCTCTTCAGCTTTTATCTCTTTTTCTCTTGATTTATCATCTTTTGGAAAGCTTCGTATCCATGATTAATCTTTGATGTGCCTAGCTTTCTTATAAGTCGCTTAAAAATAAGATTAGAACAATTTAAATCACATGACTCACTAAATGCTTGTTATCATCAAAATTACAATGATATTGGCTTTAGAGCCAACATTAAGATATTTGTTATCTTGAGCTGGAATCAAAGTATCACGAAGCCAATCGAGTCACTACTTTAATTGCTTCGTTTGTGAGGCCTAAGCATGAGAGTTTTGTGCCCAAACCTAGCTAATTTTCTCAAAGATCATCTAACTTAGTATATTGTCTTAGCAAACAACCTATTTTCATAGAATGGTTAACCATGCCCTTGTATGTCTTGAGCTTAAAAATGGTACCTTTCTCTACCAGCATTCGAATTATGTTTGTGTTTTTATTTAGCTTTAGTAGCTCTTTTTTTTACATTTGGACATAGTCTTCAGTGTGAAATTTTCTCTAAGTTTGACTTGGATTATTGTAACTCCTGAAAAGTATTTGTTACGTTTATATTTGTTAAGCGAACTATTAAATGGCATGCTTGTTTTCGTTATATTCGTTCGAAAATAATAAACCGATTAGTTCGGAAAGGCTAATTGGAGTCTATCTTTAAGGTATACTTCTATTTGTGAGTTGTGTTTAGTAGAAAAGGAAATTATCAAACCCTTTTTAGTAAAGCTTTAATAAGAACCCGCTAATTGGAGTTTGATCTGTTCAAACACTTGTATACTTATGAATGTAAACGTAGGAAAATAGCATGCTTCACTTTGTTACATTCATAGACGACCATTTACATTATTGATATGTTTACCTTTTACTTTGTCATTCTAAAGTCTTGATTTGTTCAAGTGCTTCATATAGGATGTTAAAAGTCAAATATGAGATTTGTGTAAACTCTTTGTAACTACAAAGGTAGTTAATATTTGTCTAATTTGTTCAAGGCATTTGTAGAATATGGGTATTTCTAGTTGTTAATAGACAATTCCTAGAATGCCATAACAAAATGATGTTGTGGATCAAAGGACTCGAAACCTTTATGGATATGGTTTGGTCAACGACAGCAGAAGCAACTCTACCTAAAAATTGTTTGGGAAATTTGCTTTTGTCTGCTGACTATATGCTTCACCATATTTACAATAAGTCTGTGAATAGTGAACACTACACCTTATAAGCTATGGAATAGTGTCAAACTTGCCATGGACTATGTTCATCCAAATTGACGACGTGGTTATGTCCATAACTCATTGTACAATTAGGGAAACTTGGTCTACCATCTGTGTGATTTTATTGACAAGCATCCTTGTAGAGGTATAACATGAGAAGAGTCGTGTGTGTTGACTTCGAATTTTTGAGTTATATGAGTTCTTAAATGAAGATTCCACCATTGCTTGGCGAAGGTGGGAAAGTTTAAGTTTTCTCAAACTCAAGAGTTGGCCAAGGATAGTGGGAGTGAGATGAGTTATAATTAGGCTACACCCATATGATGGGATAAACCTAAATTGCGTAACACTGATCATAGTCTCATTTTGTGGTGCCATTTCCATATCAAAAATAAGTGTTTTCTGCACTCTTTGTTGAAATAGGAAACTACTTCATATGTAGAAGCATTGATTTCACCTACATCTTTGTGAATGGTAATCAATATGATATGATCATGTACAACATGTGGAGTTGATTGTTTTCCTACATGAGCATAAATATATTAGAAGCAAGTTGGTCTTGTTTATATCTTAAAAACATGCATGTCTTGTTTTTAAGAGCAAAATAAATGGATAAATTAATAATTATGAGGCCATTTAGTAAGTGGGTGTTTTTACTAAATTGAGGGTATAGACTATAATAATGTCTTTTCTCCGGTGGTGAGAATTGCTTTGATAAGCGTAACTTTTGTCATAGTTGCTGGATTGGACTTAGTGTTTTTCAAAATGAATATCAACATGACTATCCGGAATAGATAGTTTGAATGAGAAAACTTATACAGGTTAACCCTTTTGTTTTAGTACTAAGGGATAAGAAAGGGGAGTATGTCTCCTAAATGATCTATATATAGTCTTCAACAGTTGTCCCAGTAGTGGAAATGGAATTCCACACTATCTTTGGTTTGTCCATAATAGGTGGGGACTACTGTCATTGTGTCAAAAAAAAGGATCGAAGAGAGAATCTTGTTCCTCTCATTATGTGTCAATGACATCTTGTTGAATGAAAGCAACATGGAAATGACTAACGCCACTTAATGGCAGTTACCCTTTATTTTCGGATGACAGAAAAGAGTGATGGGAATTATGTGTTCATGGATGGGTTCCTAATAAATCATTCTAAAGGTCTCTTAGTTTGTCTTGAGTGGCATATATTAAGAAAGTTCAGATGATTTTAGATGCATTGCTAAAACTCCATAGATACTCCTATTGTGGAGTGTCATGGATCAAGCTTTCAGCATTGCCTCAAAACAGATAAGAATGGAACAAAAGAGTGACGTTCCATATTCTTGTGTTGTGGGAGCTTAATGTATACTATGTTGTGTATATATTCGATATTTGTTTAACTGTTTAGATGCTATGTCCATGCTCAAGTAGTCAAGCCAATTGACAAACAGATGAAAAAAAAAAAAAAAATCTTTTATTACCTTTTTGGTACTACAGTTTTGGTCCACTGTTACCTAGGTGGTGATGTAAGACTAAATGGATTGGTCCATGACCAAGATGAACATACATGCACCTAACGATATGTTTGTTCTTAGAAGTGAAATCGTTTCTTGATCTTGAATGTGATAAGATGGTATTGACCTCTCATTGTCTAAGGATCGTGAAGCATCCTAAAAACCTATGTGGTTGAGAAAGTTTAACTATGGTTGAATGCAACAAATACACCTATTGTGGTGCAAGTCAACAACCCAGCTACAATGCAAAAACGTAAAGGACCCGAACTTTTTTGTTTTGCAATTTAGTGAACGGTTTTTATGTGATTCATTTTTGTCTGGTTTTTATGTGATTCATTTTTGTCTGCATAAGTGATGTAAGGCAGATCAATGTAAAGATGTCACGAGGCTATGATCAGTCCACTCACACGGATGATCACCTCGATGCTGAGTGCGTAGGAGATGAGACCATATGAGGTCATGTTTTGAGTAAACATGGATCTCATCGTGCCTTTATACATGTGTTATATGAGAGGCATAGGAAACAATGTCGCCTCAGTTAGTCAGCGATGAGATTTGAAAGAGTCGAACATGGATTTCATTAACTCGTTTCATGTCATGCCTATTAGATAGCCGAATTTTAGTGGCTTATTATGTATTTCCCATGAGGAAATTCGTGTGGCATAAATGATAGTGTGACATGCCCAGTTAAGTGGGAGCTACGCCATAACATACATATCATACTGTATGTGTTATGAGATGACCAGAGTTGAGAGTGATTTAATTGATACCCTCTTCTTTACTGTGTGAGCTCTTGGACTTAAAAGTCCACGTTGGTACCCTTTGGGACTTGGAACCATGTCATGAAGTTGGAAACTGGTGCTGCTACTTTAACATGCAATCCAAGGGCCATGATAGATACGGTCCAACGGAACAGGTCTAGGAAAGCGACTAGGCTAAGATGGATTGGTGTGTGTGTCAAAGGAAAAGCTGTTTTGGAGTTACCTAAACCGCCTGGGCAATTATGTCACGTCAGTTGTGATGTAATCCTAATTGTATGAATTTAACACATTTGTTTAAGGGATCAATGGTGCTAGGTTCCTGGTGATGCCAAATGGTTTTGGGTATTATGAACTTACTTATGTGTTCTTAAGGTATTATGTTAGTTAGATGGTAGCTTAATATAATACGCTCAGTTATTGATTGTATCGTTTGGTCGCATGTCCCATTACTTGTATGAAGTGAGAGACTAGCCTTAATGGCTGAGTGGGAGATATTGGATATAACAGCCACTATCCTATAATATCTCATTAGTGGGATATTATAGGAAATCCCACCTAAGTGGTGGGATACTCTCCCTAATAAAAAGGGAGAGAAGTTTGAGAGGGTTTGCCTACAAATACAGGTTCTTCTGATCTAGTTTAGATTATCTAAGCAAGAAAAAGATATTAATTCTCTCTCTCAAATTAAATTTCTCCCTGGAGTCACCATCTCAACTCGTGGTTTTGGTGAGGTGAAAACCTAGAGGACTTTACCAGCCCTCTAAGTCAATACTTCAAATTCCTAAGGCGATCTAGTAAGGCAATAAGACAAGTCTCAATCCTGTTCCGCAATTGAGGTATTCCGTAAGCTTAGTGTTTGTGCATTTACCTATATTTTCCCATACCAACTAAACACGTTAACGTTAGGGGCAATGTTTAGATTGTCGTTCCTACCATAAGATGCCATGGGCACACTACGTCACAGACTTTACCAAGAATTCACCATTTGCAAAGTTGATCTTAACGACTAGGGATGGTAGTGGGGTGGGGCGAGTACGGGGTTGCCTCCTGTTAGGAGCATATTTCAAAATATTTCCTAAATCGGTTTGAGCGGGCGTACCAGAGAACCAATTTCAAATTCTGAATTCTAAATCTAAGGCCCTGATATAATTAAAAGTTTTAGTTAAATCTAGATCTTACTCTAATAGGTTCATAACATGACAATCGAAAAATATAATATAAAACATAGTATGTAAAATAAATGAAATAAAGGAAAAGAAATTAACTATCATATAATTATTTAGACATACCAAAAGTGTGAATCCCAACTCCGACTCGAAGATATGAAATTAGAAGATGATATCTTGATACCTCAAGGTCTTATTTGCAATAACCTCTTGTGGCACCGGGAGTGTGGGCTCCTAAAATATTTTTAGGAAAAATTTTGGAATAAAAGTTTTCTTTTCAGTCATTCCGAAAAACAATTTTTCGAAAAATTTATGCTAAACAATAAATTTAGAAAACTGTTAAAAATGCTTTCAGAGTTTTTGTCTTGGAAGAAAACCAAGTACCACAACTTAAAAATTCCTCACGATAATGCAAAAACGTTACCTTGAAAACCACACACTTTCGTTCCCCCTTTTCCTTAATATATATAATGGGCCCACTTTAGTTTGTACTATTTTTTATTTTGTTTTTGATTAAAACCACGATAGGATTTATCGTATTATATATTCATCTCAATGACATTTGTTTAGCATAAAAATTTATTTATCTCATGAATTCATTGTTTAAATATTTTCAAACTGTGCTTAAGTTGAGGCTTGTGAATGGATCTCATGGACAATCTAACTCTAGCTCTAAATGGGTCAAATTTGATTATCATCTCATGATAACAATTGATTACCATTTAGTAAAACTTAATTTCACTAAATAAGTTTTACTACACTATTAAGTATATTCACTCAAGAATTCCCAAATAAATTTTACTACGATGATCAACCCCTCTATTAGATATCCATGAGTAAAAATAACTTTAACTATTATCGTTATTTTTCTAACATCTTTGACCATAGTTTTCGACTCGCCCTTCTCAAACAATTTAATAATACAGAAATAATTTCTGTATTAATTCCAAATGTCAAACATCTTTCACTGTAGTTCCCGAGTAGCCCTTCTCAAACAATTCAATAATATAGAAATAATTTCTGTATTAATTTCAAATGTCAAACATATGGAATACTTTAGCCAAAGATTTAGAATTTATTCGTATGCTTGCGAATCAACTAAGAGGACATCTGTATCTCATTAGAGATTATAGATTTAATGTAAAATAATTACTCCCCTACACTTCATGCCATTACCCAACGCATGAAAGATTTAAGTTAGCGCGATGCGACTAATTCTTTTGGCACATCAAAGCAATGAATGCACGAGTTCTGACTAGAACTTATAATAATCCTAAACCATTCTTAATGAGTAGAATGTCACCTATATACAACACTTAGAAAGTCTCTACTTTCTTGTTATGTTACTTGTAAACTGATAGGACTTGATTAGTCGTCATCGAATCTACTATTCAACGAACAAGATGCTTATTTCAGTTTACACATAGCAGTTTGCATACTATATGCTCTTGACTCTTGGAAACAAACTTTTCTGGTTGTATCATATACATAAGCTTTTCAAGATGGCCATTCAGAAAAATTCGCCTTGACTTCCACTTCCATACCTCATCACAATGAGAAACAATGGATAAGAGCATCCTCTTGAACTTAAGCATAGCATCTAGTTAGAAGGTCTCATCAAAAACGATTCCTTCTTTTAGGCTATAACCCACTGCCACAATCTAGCCTAGAAGGTCTCCACCTTCTCATCCAATGAACTCTTTATACTTGGTTATCCATTCAGATCCAATCTAATGGACTTAATGCCTTTCAACGCCTCTACAAGTTCCCAGACTCAATTAAAATACAATTACTTTGACTTACCTTTTATTATCCTAACCAATTGGTCTGCATCTTTATACTTAAGAGTTTCATTGTAGTTTAAAGAACCAGATTCACCATCATGCTTAATTGTTAAGACTAAAGGCATGAATCTGTCGGGTGACCCTGACTATCCTCCCACTACACCAAAGCTCTACTTAGTGTGACAATAACCTGGTTGAAGATATACCTAATACATCATTTACACTATAAGTTTTATCATGCTGTTAAGACACAATATCTCATACTATCAATCTATCCAACACAAGCTATCCATTGCACTTTTATGACACTTTCTGAAACCTCTTACATAACAAACAATTTGATATGTAGATGTGACTCATCATATGAATCTTACCATATTCAAGAATACATTACTAATTCTTTCTATAACTCTATGTAATAAGGAAAATAAGAATTCTCTTGAAACCATCACTTCGATCTAATCAAAGTGACTTGATATAGTTACCTAACTGATCCCAACTTTAGTCTTTAATTCTTTGAACCTTTTAAAGGATTCAAGACTTCAGTTTCCATAGGTATATCCATACATTAACTAATTGAGTAGTCATTCATAAACATTTTATGAAATACTCATCGCTTCCGCTTGCTTAAACTTTTAGAAGTCCATAAATATTTTATGAACAAGTTCTAGCAATTTAGTGGTTCTACTACCTTTACTGTTAAAGACTCTTATAGTTACCGTTAATTCAAGCATGATTCACGCACCGCTAATCATTTTAATACTTCATGATTACATCAGACAGCCCTTGAGGCATTGGGTTTGTCGTTGATGTTGTTGTTGTTGTTGTATGATTGCATAAGACAAATCAAACCAATTCTGAATAATACTAGATTAATATGACCTAAGATTAAGTACTACTTAAAAGCGATATGGCTTAAGAAAATTCTTCTTTTATATGGTTACACTGCCTAATTTGTATTAGAGTAATAAATTGCTATTATCATAGTTTTCAGTAAAATAAGTCAACCATCTACCAATGTACACTTTATTTACTTAACCAAGTCTATTTTTTTTAGAAACATAAATGAAAAACTATTTTAAAATAAATAGCAAATAGAAATTAAATTTCCAAAGAAACAGATACAATAAGATAGTTACTAAAATCATAAACTACATTTTTCAACTTACACTCTTGTCTCTTTGTGCCCTTACTGAAAGCCCATTCACTAGAACACTAGTGAACTACCTTATAGTCACAACTAGAGGCGAAATGATATCTAATATCTTGCCATGTCGATTTTTCAATCTTGGCAACAACGGTATCTAAGTTCCTAGGTAATTCCTTTTAAATACAAATGTCCAGAACTTTTATAATGGAGACAAAAACTATTTTAACCATGTTTTATCTTGCCCTTTAGAGGTTTCTAGTCCTTGAGGTAGATGCTTATACTAAGTGAACTCTTTCCTTAATTTTCATGACACTTTTTCTCAAACTGTACTTTCATCAATTCAGACAATGACCAATCTCTATTACTCAATGTATCCAATCTAAACCAATTGAAAGACCTTGATAGGCAAGTTAGGATCATATCCTATTGAGATTGGCTATAATTTTTTATGTTCATCAAGAACTCTAGTTCACTTAACTAAGCTATCATCATGTGACACGCTTTTAAGCTCAACTTTCCTAATGCAATAGTGTGTCAATCATCTGTCTTATTAGCTGTTCTCATGCCGCCAATTCTCTAGTCACACATTTCTTTCAAATATCATCTTTACCATAGTTGAATTTTCAAGTATCCAATAACAGAATACATTCGACATCTAATGTCCGAATATTGTAACTAACTAACTCTTTAGTCTAGTCTAAGATTCCTAGCATTCTTTTCAACTTAGTACATCTACTAGCAGCAAGCTAGAGAACTCTAAGCATTTAATATTGCTCCACATGTTCTAAGACATAGCATATCAAGACAAGCAAAATAGAATAGACAAGTAACATACATACCAGTATTGATCGCAGTACATAAGATAACAATCGGTTTGAAATCAAAGCTGTAAAACAAGTCATACAATATACATGGTTAGTTTTCTTACTTTTAGCAAACAATCAAAGTTCATAATTTACAATCCGACACTTACATGTATGCTGTGGCGACCCAACTGAACTCCCCAAAACTCCCAGTCAGCGAGGTCGGAATGAGATATCAAAAAGATAAGAACATTTCTCAATAAATATATTTTCTTGTAAATTCTTTACTAAATATATTTAACACACCACTGTTCCCTCAGCCTCAATGATCATACAATAGAGCTTCTTTGGGAGGCTAATATAGATCCTAGTCAAGTGTACACCGCCACATTGACATCCATACAAGTCCATGAATTATTCCGTGTCGGCATGCCACACCCGTTTTTCCTACACTTGAGTCTATTATAAGAGATCTAACCTTGTATTCTGCAAATGAACACCCTCCTCGAGGAGTCTTGCCGACGTACTATACATTCATTTAGAAGCTTGCTCTCACTTGATATTTTGGGTCTTGTGAATCTTTTAATAATGTTAACAAACAAAACAAGCGTGGAATCCACCTAACCATTCTCTCTGTGTGTGCAACGATGAGCTAAATAATCTTTTCGTTACTTCGTATGGGAGTGGGGTGTAACGAGTTATCAGCAAAATGAGAACTATTCTAAACTATTACATTTCCTGAACATAATTAACTCACAGTTTTTTCCTTGGCCTCTAAGACAGTATCACAATGCTCCCTATGAGACTATGATACTATCCTAGTCAAATGTATACCATTGCCCAGACATTGGCACTAGACAAGATACTCCACGTCAGCGTGGCCACATCTGCTTTCCCGCACCTTTATCTATCCTAACAAAGTCTAACCCTATATTCCACGAACAAACGCCCTCCTCAGGGAGTAGCGCCTATCCATTATGCTATTAGACTGGCAATGGAAATCTTGAGGAAACAAATCATGTATCTCGTTTCCACTAGAAATTTTCAATGGTGGATCTTTTTTTTTTTTTTAAATTTGATTATCTCATAATCAATATTAGAATCAAATTTTATATTAAGTTTCATTAATTACTCAATCTATGTAATCTAATCTCATCAGAATACATTATTAGAAGTTTTCTAATCATATTAGATCTATTTTAAAAAATTCTCCCACCCAACGAAATCAAATATTTCACCAAGGTATATGGCCTTATAACTTTATTCACATTATACATAATATTTAATTCATTTAAATAATATTGAACATGTGAACTAAAATTTAACAAATGTCATGTTATCAAACAATTTGAATAGCAACACTTAAGGCCTAAAGTTTGGAGTAATTAAAAATTTTTCTAAACACTTTTAGAAAATATTATTGCATAATCTTAATTAGAATCTCATCCTAATTATTTATTTATTTATTTTTAATAGGACAAAACAATTATCATGTCCAAAGTGCCCAAAATAAAATGTTTTTTAATAAATAAAGATATAAATAATTAAATACGAGCTTGATCTTATTAGATCATAAACCGAATATCTAATCATATTAGATATTCTTTGTTTTGAATTATCATAAAATGTTCAACAATTGAATATTTCACACCTTGGATTAAAATATAATCACCTTAGATTAATAATTTAAATCGTTCAACTCTGTAAAAATCTAATATCATTAGACTTGATAATACACTCCTTGATTGAATAATAACTCATCTAAAATTTTTAACAATTTAAAACTTTAATGAGCATTCAATCTTATTATTAAACCTTTAACAAAAATATTCAGGATTGTCTTTTTCCTTTAATGAAATTCCCAATTTTATATTTTCGTAATTTTACATACTCCAATTTTATCAAACTTGATATATTTAATGTCAATCATAAACGTATTCAGAATTGGCTTTGATACCAATTATTGGGAACATATTTCAAGATATTTTCTAAATTGGCTTGAGCGGGCGCAGAAGAAAACCAATTTAAAATTCTCAATTTTAAAACTAAAGCCTTGATCTAATTAGACTTTTTAATTAAATCTAGATCTTGCTCTAATAGGTTCATAACATGACAATCGAAAAACATCAAATAAAACAAGTATAAACATAGTATGTAGAATAAACGAAATAAAGGAAAAGAAAGTAGATATCATATATTTAATAAGACATACCTGAAGCATGAATCCCAACTCCGACTTGAAGATTTGAATTAGAAAAAGATATCCTGATACCTCAAGGTCTTCTTTGTAATGACTTTTTCTAACACTGAAAGTGTGGGCTCCTTAAATATTTATTTAGGAAAAATTTTGAAATAAAAACTTTCCTTTCAATCTTTAAAAAGATAATGTTAAATAATAAATTTAAAAAACCTCTAAAAACATTTTTTAGAGTTTTTGTCTTAGGAGAAAATGAACTACCAAAACATAAAAATTCCTCACGGTAATGCACAAAAATCACTGTGAAAAACCACACAAAATTTCATTCCCCCTTTTCCTTAATATATATTAGGTTTTTCCCATACGATGTACGAGGTTGTGAGTGTTTTTTATTGTATTACTGAGTACTTGATTTATAAAGTAAAGGAAATAAATTTTTTGTAAGTCGTTTAAATTAATAGTTGATGAACATAAATGGCATTGCAAAAAAAATAATAATAAAAAATAAAAAAATCAAAAGCATGTGCCAACAAGAGTAATTTGCATTGTCATTAGTATTCCTTATTTTCATTTTGTATAGTTAAATTTTCATTAGGCGGTAGCCCTTAGGGCATTGGGAATATTGTATAGTTAAATTTGTTTGTTGAAGTACCCCTTCTATCATAGCTTATAGTCATATTGTATGTTGTTGTATGTTGTTGGTTCTTCATATGCGGCATTAGTCAACTTAATTCTGGTCAATTTATGTTGTAATATCATTCTTCTTACCAACAGACTTGTGATAGACGTTAACATGGTTGGTTTTCCTTTCTTGCTGATTCAAGGATGAATATCTAACTCCTATATAAAAACAATATGAATACATTAGTATCTATTGCAGCTCCATTTCATACTTGAAAACCTTTTCACAATGTTTGGGATTGAGTTGCACTTGGGCGATTTTCGCATTGAAAATAAGTGGCAACTAACGCATGTTCTTGTATTATAGTAGTGGTAGCAACTAACATTTGTTCTTTTGTCCCTGTGATTACATCCTGTTTAGGTAAATACTTTTGGATTAGGGCATCTTCAATATATTGTTCATTTTTTACTACTATTTAAATTTCTTTTTTCTCCATTTGTTCCTTTTAATGGTTCATTTTTAGTTAATTCCACTCACTTTTCCATTATTTGAATTGCTAAGTTACTATCATTCATTTTTACTTGTTTATTTTCTATTAATTCCACTCACTTTCAGTATATTTGTTCATTTTTTATGACTACTTTTTCTAATATTTATCCAGCAAGTACTCTAAACGTGTAGTAATGGAGGCATTAATGGATACATGTCATACAGGTACGTGAATCTGAGAGTGGTGAAGTATGGGTCCCAGATACAACATCAATTTGTTGTTTGTATTAATTTCTTTTAACCAGAACTAAAAACTTGTTTTATACTTCCTATACCATCCCCTGTGGTGGGACTCAATACCCATCCCTATATATAAGACCATCTTTTGAATACCCATCCCTATATGTAAAACCATCTTTTGAATACCCATCCCAAACCCTAGAAAGTGTTGTCGAAAGTCGTTGCTTTTGTAGGTAAAATTGGACATGTGTCGTTGGTGGGACTCAATACCCATCCCTATATATAAAGCCATCTTTTGAATACCCATCCTAAACCCTAGAAAGTGTTGTCGAAATTTGCTGCTTTTGTAGGTAAAATTGGACATGTGTCGTTGTTTGTGTTCTTCTATTGTTCTTTAATCATGATTTTGGACGAAATCAAAAAATAAGTACAATTCTTACATTTACAGAGATGTTATTTATGGTGAATGGATTCTAGATTGCTCAGGATCAGCCGTTGTTTTTGCCTTTTTTCAATCATTTTGAAGGTTGTCGGATGGTTACACGCAATGATTTTTGATTGACTTGGATTTTTGGTATAAAACTTGTGGTTTTGTCAAATGGAGTACTTATATGGAATGCTGCATGTACTAATTTTTAAAATTTATGTATTGATTTTCAGTTACAATTGTTGAGCAGTGATTATAATCAATTTTCATAAATTCTTGAGTTATTGATGTGCTTTCGTTTCGTTTATCGAAGACCAGTGGCTCAAGTTATTATTACTAATATTTTTTGGGTTGAATTAATTATTATTATTATTTTTTTGCATTATTACTGATAGTTGAAGTAATTTTGTTAGCACTTCAATTCTAGTGTAGTTATTTTATATTTTTCAGTACTATTGTTTTGTTTGATAGAAGTTATTATAATTAATTTTTTTAATTATTACTTATGATTAAAGTAATTTTTTGTTAGGTATTTCAAATCTGGTGTATTGTTGATTTTTTTGCATTGTTACTGATAGTTGAAGTACTTTTTTTTAGCACTTCAATTCTAGTGTAGTTATTTATTTTTTCTTAGTATTGATGATTTTTTTTAGTTGAAGTTATTATTCCTGATTTTGTTTTTGTATTATTACTATTGATTAAAGTAGTCTTTGACAAAGGATTTTTTTTTTTTTTTTTGCATTATTACTAATGCTTATTTTTAGTTATTTCAATTATGGTGTACTTATTTAAATTTATCTTCTCTTTCTTATTATTGCACAATTTAATGTAAGAATTTTAGTAGTCATTATGTGTACTCATTTAGTTTTTTGGTTTTCTATTATTTGCCAAATTAATGTAAGAATTTGAACAACAACAACAATAACAACAGACCCAGTGCCTCCAAGGGCTCCCGCAAAAGCAGGGTAATGTAAGAATTTGAACAATTATTGTTATTGTGCAATTGAAGTCCAATTGAAGTCAAAGTTGGGGTAAGGAATATGAAGAGGGAATGCATGAGAATGCATGTTTTGGAGTTTGGAGGCTTTTGGAGTGGGGAGAACTTGGCAATAGTATCAGTAGAGAAGAGATAAAAGATGTGGGTCCCACATGGCACAAACTTGAGTTTGTAATTTTTATTTATTTATTTTGTTTTTGATTAAAACCACTGTTGAGTTTTAGTAATAAAACTTTGGATCTTTAAAGAAAAACTTATGTTCTTAACGAAACTTCGTGAATATGTTATAGATTCTCAGATCTATGTATAAACCTGTAACTGCAGTATAGTAAGTATCAAAAAATGAAAATCTGCTCAAACACACAATAAAAAACACCAAGATTTTACATGGTTCAGCCTTTAAATAAGGACCTACATCCACGGCTCCCTATTTCTAGGGAAGTCTCTCCACTATAGTCAAGTTCAAGTTATTACAGACCAAAATCACAAAGACACAATGTAATACATGTAGATCTCAAAAGTTCCTAAGATAGAAACCTTTACTGAACAAAGATAAAACTGAAAAGAGAAGAGATACTCACAAAGAAACCATCAAAGCTAAAATTCTGCCTCTGTAGTGGACAAAGCTATCATAGACTGTGGCTTTGATTTCCAACAGATGGTTCCACCATTTAGGGTAAAAAGGTACGCACTAGTGGACCTTCTCCTATCTAAATCTCCCCCAAAATCAAAATCCGTATAACCTACCAACCGTAAGTTAAATTCTGCTCTACCAAAAGTTAAACCCAATGTATAGGTCTGTTTTATGTACCTTAACAACCACTTAACCCCATTCTAATGTTCTTTTCCTAGGTTACTCATAAACCTAAATAGAACACTTAAAAGAAAAGCTAAGTCAGGTCTTGTACAGGTCATAGCATACATCAAAGATCCTATAGCATTAGCATAGGGTACTTTTTCCATCTATTTTTTATAAGTTTTAGTAGTAGGACACTGCTCCACTGAAAACTTGTACTGACTTGCTAAAGGCAACTTAACAGGTTTACAATCAGACATATTAAAACATGATAATACCTTCTCCAAGTAGGCTTGCTGGGACAGATGCACAGATCCTGCAGAAACATTCCTGGTAATCTCCATACCAAGGATTTTCTAGGCCTTCCCGAGGTCTTTCATATCAAACTCAGCAGAAAGCATTAGCTTTAAATCATTTATAGAGTTCATAGACCTACTAGCCAGCAGCATATCATCAACATATATCAGTAGATACAGGGCATCATCAGAATCATCATTAACATAGTGAAAACAGGTATTATGTATAGACCTGGTAAATCCTCGACCCAGCATAAATTGGTCAAACCTCTTGTACCATTGTCTGGGAGACTACTTAAGGCCATACAAAGACCTTTTTAGCAGACAAACACTATTCTCATTTCCTGGTTCAATAAACCCCTCAGGTTGTGTCATAAAAATCTCCTCTTCCAGCTCTCTATGAAGAAAGCTGTGGTAACATCCATTTGTTCTAAAAACATACTGAACTTAGCAGTTAAGGCCATAAGGATTCTTATGGTGGTGTGCTTAACAACAGGAGAGAATATCTCATTGTAGTCCACTCCTTCTTTTTTGTGAAAAACCTTTTACAACTAATCTGGCCTTGAACCTCAGCTATCCAGATGATGTATTGGGTTCTTTTACCTTATAAATCCACTTAGAACCTACCAACTTCCTACCCATAGGTTTAGGAACCAAAACCCAGGTTTTGTTCCTTTTGAGGCTTTCCATTTCCTCTGTCATGGCTTTGAGCCACTGTACAGAGGCAGCCCCACTAATAGCTTGTGAATAAGTGAGCGGTTCTGACTCTACATATCCTGAGGCAGTGTTTAGGGCATATGCAATACAATCAGCAGTTCCAAACCTAATAGGTGCCCTAGTTTCTCTCCTCTCCCTATCCCTAGCTAGTTGGTAGTTAGATAGGTCCATATGTTCAATGGTTTCTTGAGGTTCAATGCTCCCCTCAGCACTGTCAGTCACCTCTTCTTTAGGATCTAAGGTCTGATTTTCCTGGTATGCAGGTTCTGGTGGCCTAATCTCGAACTCATATAGAGTTTAGGATCAAACTTCTTGGGGTTGGAGGAAGTAGCTGCTGTACCAATAGCTACTGGTTTCTCTAAGTAGGGCATTTCTTCTTCATTAAAGGTCACATCCCTACTAATTATTATTTTGGTCCTATTTTCATCCCTAACACCCACTCTATAACCCTTTACACCATCAGGATAGCCTAGGAAAACACCTTTTACAGTCCTTGGTTCAAGTTTTTCTTCCGATTGATGTGCATATGCAGCACATCCAAAAACTTTCAAAATAGAATAGTCACTAGTTTTTTCAGTCCATTTTTCTTCAAGGGTTTTAAAGTCAATTGCAGAGGAGGGGGTTCTATTGATTAGATAACATGTAGTAACCACAGCCTCCCCCCAAAAATTCTTTCCAAGTCCAGATGCAAATAACATGCATCTTACCCTATCTAAGAGTGTGCGGTTTATTCTCTCAGCCAGTCCATTTTGTTGGGGTGTTTTTCTAACAGTGTTGTGTATTTTTATACCTTTTTTGTGCACATGAACTATCAAATTTAGAGTTGATATACTCAAGTCTATTATCAATCCTAAGCACCTTGATCTTCCTACCTGTTTGATTTTCTATAAGGTTATTCCACCTAACAAAAACATTATAACATTCATCTTTTGTTTTAAGTAAATAAACCCAAACCTTCCTAGAAAAGTCATCTACCATAGATAGGAAATAGTAAGCTCCACCTAAAGTTGGTACCCTAGATGTTCCCCACAAATCAGAGTGGATATAGTCTACAGGTGGCTTAGTTATATGGACACCAGATTTAAAGATAGTTTATGAAGTTTTCCAAAAATGCATGACTCACAAAAGTCGGGTTCAGACACATAACCACCCCCCAACAGTCCCTACTTGTACAGTTCTTTCAGACCTCTCTCAGAGACATGTCCTAATCTCCTGTGTCAAAGGTTAGTTAGGTCAACTTTTTCTGCAACAGAGCAACCAGCAGGAATTATGTCACCTATAAGCACATATAGACCATTCTTGACCTCCCCACTAAGCATTACAAGGGAACCCTTAAGGACCTTCATTACCCCTTGTTGAGCCTTTAAGGTCATACCAGCCAGGTCTAATTGTCCTAGAGAAATCAGGTTCCTTCTAAGTTTAGGTACATGCCTAACTCCTTCTAGGGTGAAGTCAACACCATTTGACCCTCTAACCCTAACTGACCCTATTCCTACTACCTTGCACCCATGATTGTTTCCTAGTAACACCTTCCCCCCAATCATAGCTTTGTACTTAGTAAAGAAAGATCTATCAGATGTTATATGGAAACTACACCCTAAGTCTAGCACCCACTCATGTGTAGTTAGGTCTATAGAAGCCACTAATACTTCAGCAGAATCATAACCATCAGTGTACTCAGTGTTATCTGCTGTGCCATTAAATTTTCTTTGATAATCAGGACAATATCTCTTGATATATCCTAACTTACCACATTCATAACACTTTACTTTACTTCAGTCCCTTCTTGGTCTAGAGTTAGATATGTTCCTACTCTTACTTCTTTTTCTTTCTTTATTATGATTATTATGATTGTTATTGTTTTCTTGAGTCTTTGCCTTGCTCCTAACAGACAACCCTTCCCCACTGTTACTGTTAGGTGGATATTTTCCTTCCTTTCTAAGTTCAAGAATCTTGGACCTAAGGGCCTTGGTAACATCTTTAAGTGCTATAGTGTCTCGTCCATATCTAAGTGTGTCTTTGAAAGTCCTAAGGTATTTAGGTAAAGCACACAACAACACTACAGCCAAAGTTCATCAGCAACAGTTACCTTAACATTATCCAAATCTTGACAGATTTTGTGAAACTCATCTATAGAATCTTCTAAGGGTTTAGACTCACTCACTTTAAAAGTGAAGAGTGCTTCCATACATAACATCCTATTAGACAAAGACTCCGACTTATAAATTTCTTCTATCTTAGCCCAGATGTCAGCCACAGTCTTCTCAGAACAAATTTGGCTAAGAACTGAATTAGCTAGACTAAGTAGTAAAGAGGCGTAGGCTTTATGTTCAATCTCTAGTTTCTCTTTTTTAGTTAAATAATCAGGTTGTTTATCTTTAGGTAAAAGCGCAGTTCCAGCGCCCTGGGCCATAAGAATGGCTTTCATTTTAAGTTTCCAGAGATTAAATCATTTCTACCGTCAAATCTTTCGATCTCAACCCTAGCTGCCGCTATATTGTTTCTTTAAGGTAAAGAACCTAAAGCTCTGATACCACTTGTTGAGTTTTAGTTACAAAACTTTGGATATTTAAAGAAAAACTTCCGTTCTTAAAGAAATTTCGTGAATATGTTATAGATTCTCATATCTATGTATAAACCTGTAACTGCAGTATAGTAAGTATCAAAAAATAAAAGTCTGCTCAAACACACAACAAAGAACACTAAGATTTTATGTGGTTCAGCCTTTAAATAAGGACCTACATCCACGGCTCCTTATTTCTAGGGAATTCTCTCCACTATAGTCAAGTTCAAGTTATTATAAACCAAAATCACAAAGACACAACGTAATACAAATAGATCTCAAAAGTTCCTAAAATAGAAACCTTTACTGAATAAAGATAAAACTGAAAAGAGAAAAGATACTCACAAAGAAGCCATCAAAGGCTTCTCAATGCTCCAAAGGAACAAGATCTAGTCTGGCAAGCCTTTACACCCACGGATCTGCAAGATCTCCTTCAAATTGCCTCAGATCGCCTCAGGAGAAAGAGAAAAGAGTGCGGTGGCTGATGAAGAATGAAGAAACTGAAAAGTGTGTACATGAACCCTAAAAGGGTGCCTTATATATACACAATAAAGCTCAATATGTGTCAAGGCTACTAGACGCATCCCAGCCGTCCATCTCTAACTCATCAACGGTCCTGATTCACCACAAACAAACACAAACAGGGTGCCCGGATGACTGACGTGTGTCAGCCCAACTTAAACAGATTTGGAAAGCTTCCTCAACAAGCTTCGGGCAGCAACGGATCACTCACGGGCAGCGGTAAGGGCAGGTAAATATTACATATGGGCACGGGCAAAATGGTCAACTAACATAATGACCTAATTTAAAAATACATTTTATATTTACCCTTGAACATACTAATATTTACATCATATGCCACTCAAAATAAAATAAAATAACTCTGATACAACTTATATTCTGTTGTCTACTTGATCTATAATACCTGAACGATACTGGACTAAGTTAATAATCGTCATAGTTAAGTCATATAGAGACCAATAATTCAACAACCACAATATGATTTATCATATTAGATATTCATCTCATTAATTTTTCTTTAGCATAAAAAATTATTTATCACATAAGTAAATAATTCATCTCATGAATTCATTTTTTAAATATTTTCAAACAGTGCTTAAGTTGAGGTATGAAAAGGGACCTCAGGGATAATCTAAGTCAAGCTCCAAATGGGTCAAATTTGATTAATATCCCATAATAATAATTAATTGCCATTTAGTAAAACTTAATTCCACTAAATAAGTTCTGCTACACTCTAGAATTAAACATAATTTCCCAAATAAATTATATTATGACGATCAACCCCTCTATTAAATATCCATGAGCCAAAAAAATTTTAACTACTATCATTATTTTTCTAACATCTTTCACTATAGTACCTAACTCGCTCTTCTCGAACAATTCAATAATACAAAAAAATAATTTTCGTATTAAATCCAAATGTCAAACATATGGAATACTTTGGCCAAAGATTCAAGAATATGTTTGTATGGTTGTGAATCAACTAAGGGGACATCTTTATCTCGTTGGAGACTATAGATTCCACGTAAAATAATTGTTCCCGTTATACTTCATGCCGTTACCCAACGTAGGTAAGATTTAAGTCAGTGCGATGCGACTAATCCTTTTGGCACATCAAAGCAACTAATAATCCATGCACGAGTTCAGACTATTTCTTGGATTTGGAGTCATCTTCTTACAGAATTAATTATTTCGGATAGCAGTAAAGAAACAACTAATTAAGCTACTGCTGCTTAGTATTCTAATCTTATTGACAACATCAATATAATACTCTTGGATCCATATCCACATGACCAAGACAAGTTATTAAAAGTATCATTTTATAGTCTTATTAGACAAATTGCCCAAACTTATCACCGACTACAAACATGCTTTGACAACATATCACCAATTTGATCTAAGTCTATCTATGGTTCAATTTCATTGACCACTTAAGCCAAACCTGACATGTCATTTTGGACTACGTCCATCTCATGGAGCGTTTTAAAAAACAATCACACACATATTTGATTCGTAAAACATGATTATATAATAAATAAATAAAACAATTTCATTTATTTAATATTTAAAACTAATTAATTGGATTTTTCAAAACCCCAATTCCATCACCTCCTCCGTTCTCGTAACCGTCACCCAAATCTATACCTATATCTGCCCAATTATATGTCACGGGTATAAAATACATACTCATATCAGCCCCGGCGGGCACAAACTCGTACCCATACCCATATCCGCTCAACTACCATAAGGTATCAAACAAGTCTCTAATACCCTCTCATACACGCTGTAATGTGGATATCTATCGATAATTCATATTTGCTCATGTTAATTATTTGATATTTCTTATCAAGATCCAATTATGATTTGCATAGTTTATTAAAATTGAGTAATTAAACCGAGTTCATAGTTTTTCTATTTGAAATTAATTAAATATAAATTTGTGTAGGTACTGAGATGGGTATGAAAGGTATGGAATGGGGGCAGTTTTGGAGCAGGCGGGGCAAGTATAACATCATACCTGTACCCGTTCTATATCCGTGGCGAGTATTGTCATGTATACTTGACCATACCCGCTACCTGCCTCCCTTGCACCTATTCCACTTCCAGAAGTCCCTTGGTGATGCGTTTTATTTTTTACTAGCAAGTGCACTAGTCACTTCAAGTAATACAGAGAGAGTAGAGTATCGTTCCCACGAGGATTGCTGAGTGAATATTGAAATTAATAGCTTTAATACTATTTGAAAAATCAAAAAATTTGGGATTTTGATATGAAATAAAATAAGATAAAATAAAATAAAAAGAAAAAGTTAAAACTAGACTAGTATGAGCCAATTTAAGTTATTTTTTTTTTAGTTAATAAAGTCTAAGGCATCCAATTTCACCTTAGTTGCATCAATGCACCTTTTCTATTCTCGATATTTAAGATATTATTGTGTGTTGAAGGTTGAAAATCCTAATTTACTAAATATTCTCTTTCGAGCAACATTTAGTGCACTCTTTAACATATTAACCCATCACTTTCATGCATGAATTTAAATAAGAAAAGAGTTATAAAAGCTCTATGATTTTCTTTTAAAAACCACAAAAATCACTTTAATCTCTCTCGAGCATTCGCCCAATTTGTAGTGCTTATCACCTCAGCACTCATCATAAATCTCCTTTCGGTCTCATTATGAATCATTACAGGCCTTAAATGGTGATCAAGCATTTAAAACTTATTAAGAACAATGATAAACACTTCAACAACGCAATAACATAAACATTGAATACCTTGAATTAGAAATTAGCGTATTTTACAACTTAGGCTATATCGTAGCCTTAGATTAACAAAATTAGTTCATGTTAAACTTAATATTAAACATTACAAACATCAAAATACATGAACTAATGAAGATAAATGAAAAAACAAACAAAAAATAAAAAAAAAATGAAAACTACCTAGAACAGGTCAGGGTCTGCCTGCACAGACCCGACCTGTTCTCCACCCTTTTTCACTCGATTTTTTTGTATTTTTTGGCCTAAAAACTTGATTTTTCAACTCCCCGCATCCTCCCCTATTTATAAAAGTCAATTTTGGAATAAAAAAACTAAGATAAAATCACAAAAATCGACCTCCATTGGAGCTTCCTGCAGCTGCTGCAGGCTGTCTGCGCGATTGTAGATTTTAATTTATTTTGAGCTTTATCACCCGCCCATATCTTGATCATAATTGGTTTAAATTGTGGTTGATACATAAATGAAGTTATTTTATATCTTTCTTGCAGCTTGCAACGCCAAAACTTAGCTCAAACTTCATTTTATTGGATGATTTGTTCAGCAGCTGTAATGTGAGCTTCTAGCCAATTTCTTAACCAATTATCTTGCTTTCTTCTTCATACCACCGCCCAAATACTGCAATAACATGCTAAGCTGTTGTTAGATAACTTTTTTAAGCATGGTTTTAATGTTTTTTAATAGAAAAATCAAGAAATATGAGGCTGCAAACAAGCTTGTTGCAGCAGGTGCATCACCTGCTTTGTAACTTGTGATTTGTTTGTATTTTCGATTTTTTTCTGATTTTTTTTCTAATTTTTTTATGCTTAAACAGGCTTTAACTAATGTTTAATTATATTATACAAGATATAAAAGATGAATAATGAAGATAAAAGCTTGAATTTTGGCTAAAATTGATGCAAAACTTGTAAAATAGGGTGCAAGTAAGGTATTTTAGGTAATTTTATACAATTTTTACTTTTATTTTGTAATTTTTTTTTTATCTTGCTTTTACTTATTGATATTAATGACAAAACTAACAAGATTTAATACAAAATTGGTGCTTTTGCAATAAAGTAGTAAAATAGTCAAAATCGAGCAAAAGTGAGCAAAAGTGATAAAATTAGAAGTAAAATGTTTTAAAATGTTTTAAAATGATATAGATAAATATATACAAATTTAAGGTTGTCAAAATACCCCCAAACTTAAATCTTGCTCTTCCCTGAGCAAGGCTGAACATTTCACCACCATATCTCATGTTTTTCAAGAATTTTTCTACTGTTTAAAGTAAGTGTACTTTAATTCAGAAATGAATAACCGAAAATTGACGTTTAAGGCTCTAAAGGTAAAATCATCCTTTCTAAGGAAAAATCTATCAATCACCTAGGTAGCCAAGATTCATAAGTTAGGAAAGCAAATTAAGTTTATCCGTTCATTCAAATCTCAAGACATTCAAACAGTATAGAGGACAAAAATTCATATCACTCATAACAAAATCTTATCAAGTATGCCCAAAACTAAAACACTTTTTTTTTTTTTTTTGAGGAGCTTATTTACTCAAGTCACTTTCGGCTCATTAGTTTATCTTCAGCGAGAATCAAGCTCCGACTCCTGGGCTATGACCCATAAGTAAGAGAAGCCACCACTGAGATGTCCCCAATATTACTGAGTGAGTATATCTTCAGCGAGAATCAAGCTCTGACTCCTGGGTGATGACCCATAAGTAAGAGAAGCCATAGCTGAGATTCCTTTTCTATAACTCCCCTGAGTTTATCTACAGTGAGAATCAAGCTCCGACTCCTGGGCGATGACCCATAAGTAAGAGAAGCCACCACTGCGATGCCCTCAATATTGGATAGCACATATCTTTATTTATGCTAGATAGTGGTAATAGAGATTCAATTTTGTCTACATATTTTTTTTTAAATATATATATCATATTTTTCTTTTAGATTTAGACATAACCCTTCAAAGCTCATTATAAGATGATAATCCTTAATGTAATCTATTCAAATTTGAATATCTTTTAATAAGAAAGAAAGGTAAAATAGCTATGCTAACAAGTGAACTCAAATATCATGGTTTTATCAAGATAATGCCTTAAATTTTTGTTTCACTATTAAAGCACAAAAACAATCAATGCTTAGGTTATTCCAAATAAATTATAGTAAATGAGCTAAGACAGAGTAGAAAAATAGTCTAAAAAGCATGATGATAAGTTTTCAACATACAAGGGAAATTTATATATATATATATATTGCTTTTATTGTATTATTATTATTCAAAATGCAGTAAAACTTAAAGCATGAAAAATCTTTTTGTTGGCCGACCCTATTTACATCCCCATACAAAGGCTCCGAAATCTGGGAGGCACTTAAGCCGACTCCAAAACATAAGACTGGAAAACTTTTCAAAAAACATTTAAAAAAAAAACAAAATTATAAAAACTGCTTTTCCTACTCCAAAACATAGAATTTAACAATGATTTTTTTTAAATTAAAAGGAATATACAGAGCAAGCGGGAGAGAGGTACTTCCCCGGTTTGAGGATTGCTCTTTGAAGGTGCATGTGGATGTCGTGCCACCTCCAAACTTATTATAAAATGCCTGTTTAAAAAAAAATAGGGTGAAACAAAATAAAATTAAATAAACAAAAATAAAAACACTTGGGTTGCCTCCCAAGAAGCACTTTAGTTTATAGTCATTAGCTCGACTTTCTGGGGGGATCTATCCTGTGTCGTGAAGAAGAATAGAGTTACCACCATCCATCCATGATGACCATTTTCTTCCGTGCAGCTTTCTCGTTCTCTTCTTTACACGACCTCCCCCACCTTCTCTAATCTTGGGCTCCTTGAGCTTGATTTGCCACAGTTTGAATTTTCTTTTCTGGTTTCTTTTGTTATTTTTTTTACTGAGGCTTTCATGGTTCCGAAAATTTCAGACCATGTTAGATAAGCTCTACATTTTATTTCAATGGCTGGTGGTGGTGGGTCGGTAAAGATAGTGTTGGTCATTGGTGGTTTAAAGTTGACTAAGGGGATTATGTCACATTGAGGTGGCTTTTCTAATGTGTCTTTTTCTCTCAATGTTGTGGCGTTAGTTTCGTCCCCTAATTGAGTGATGGTATCGCAAGACATGAATTTTTTAGATCTCTCAGAATATTCCTCTAGTATGATCCCTACTTGTGGTTCTGGATTTTGGACAGAGGCTCTTTGGTTCTTTAAGTCACTCATGGTTTCCATGAATTCCCTGTATGTTTCTTCTAAGTTATAGCTTTTTTTCTTGGGACGGATAAGTGGGCGACCAAGATGCTTCGTGATGGTTACAGGAAGGGTCCATCCATTGTTGATTATAAGTGATAGAGTAGGGATTGTTCTTGAGTTGACTAAAATTTGACATGTAATTACTTTGTTCAAAACCCCATGAGGAAAAGCTATTATCTACTAGATCTTCCTTGCTAGCATAGTTATTTCCACAAAATCTACATCTACGAGCACCAATAGCACTCATTTGATCTATTAACACATGAATTTGTGAACTTTGGGCCGACATTGTACTAATTTCATAAATGCTCAGTTTTCTTCTTGGTTCAGCTTGATAATGAGGTCTCATAAAGTTATATTGCTTAAAACTAGAGAAAGAAAAGATATTGCCCAATTGACATTCCATACTAGCATGGTTATCTACACAAAATTCACATTGAGGAGTGCTAGCAGCAAGCCTATCTTCAATTAGTGAAAGTTGAGCAGATAATGATTTAGATAAAGCATGGTATTGAGACCTTATAGAGATGCAGCTAGCCATCACTTTTTTTTTTTTTTTTTTTTTTTAAGGAAAAAGTTTAATACTAAAAGTTTTGAAAAATTCAAAGATAACAAATTTAACTAAAAAAATAAAAATTTATCTAGAATGATTGAAAAGTTAAGATAAAGTTAAAATTGATTAGAAAACTTAAAAAAATAACAAACCACAATAAAATAAAATAAAATAAATAAATGTATGAAGATAAATTTTTCAAAATTTCAACAAAATTTAAAAATTAATAACAATTTCAAATTAGTATCAAAACTATGTGGTATAAATATAACTCAACTATAGACAATCCCCAGCAACGGCGCCAAAAACTTGATACTTTTTTTTTTTTTACTAGTAAGTGCACTAGTCACTTCAAGTAAAACAGAGTGAGTACAGTATCGTTCCCACGAGGATTGCTGAGTGAGTACTAAAATTAATAGCTTTAATACTATTTAAAAAATCAAAAAATTTGGGATTTTGATATGAAATAAAATAAGATAAAATAAAATAAAAAGAAAAAGTTAAAACCAGACTAGTATGAGCCGATTTAAGTTAATTTTTTTTTAGTTAATAAAGTCTAAGGCATCCGATTTCACCTTAGTTGCATCAATACGCCTTTTCTATTCTCGAAATTTAAGTTGTTATTGTGTGTTGATGGTTGAAAATCCTAATTTACTAAACATTCTCTTTCGAGCAACATTTAGTGTACTCTTTACCATATTAACCCATCACTTTCGTGCATGAATTTAAATAAGAAAAGAGTTATAAAAGCTCTATGATTTTCTTTTAAAAACCACACAAATCGCGTTAATCTCTCTCGAGCGTTCGCCCAATTTGTGGTGCTTATCACCTCAGCACTCATCATAAATCTTTTTTCGGTCTCATTATGAATCATTACGGGCCTTAAATGTGATCAAGCATTTAAAACTTATTAAGAACAATGATAAACGCTTCAACAACGCAATAACATAAACATTGAATATCGTGAATTAGAAATTAGCGTATTTTACAACTTAGGCTATATCGTAGCCTTAGATTAACAAAATTAGTTCATGTTAAACCTAATATTAGTCATTACAAACATCAAAATACATGAATTAATGAAGAAAAATGAAAAAACAAACAAAAAAAAAAAAGGAAAATTACCCAGAACAGGTCAGGGTCTGCCTGCACAGACCTGACCTGTTCTCCACCCCTTTTCACTCGATTTTTTTGTATTTTTTGGCCTAAAGACTTGATTTTTCAACTCCCTGAATCCTCCCCTATTTATAAAAGTCGAGTTTGGAATAAAAAAACTAAGAGAAAATCACAAAAATCGACCTCCATTGGAGCTTCCTGCGGCTGCTGCAGGCTGTCTACGCGATTGTAGATTTTAATTGATTTTGAGCTTTATCACCGCCCATATCTTGATTATAATTGGTTTAAATTGTGGTTGATACATAAATAAAGTTATTTTATATCTTTCTTGCGGCTTGCACCGCCAAAACTTAGCTCAAACTTCATTTTATTGGATGATTTGTTCAGCAGCTGCAATGTGAGCTTCTAGCCAATTTCTCAACCTATTATCTTGCTTTCCTCTTCATACCACCGCCCCAATACTGAAATAACATGCTAATATATTGTTAGATAACTCTTTTAAGCTTTGGGTTAATGTTTTTTAATAGCAAAATCAAGAAATATGGGGCTGCAAACAAGCTTGTTGCAGTAGGTGCATCACCTGCTTTGTAACTTGTGATTTGTTTGTATTTTCGATTTTTTTCTGATTTATTTTCTGATTTTTTTATGCTTAAACAAGCTTTAACTAATGTTTAATTATATTATACAAGATATAAAAGATGAATAATGAAGATAAAAGCTTGAATTTTGGCTAAAATTGATGCAAAACTTGTAAAATAGGGTGCAAGTAAGGTATTTTAGGTAATTTTATAAAATTTTGTTTTCTATTTTGTAAATTTTTTTTTTATTTATCTTGCTTTTACTTATTGATATTAATGACAAAACTAACAAGATTTAATACAAAATTGGTGCTTTTGCAATAAAGTAGTAAAATAGTCAAAACCGAGCAAAAACGAGCAAAAGTGATAAAATTAGAAGTAAAATGTTTTAACATGTTTTAAAATGATATAGTAAATATATACAAATTTAAGGTTATCACTTGGTCTTGGGTTATAGCTAAATAGGTTGTCATGTTGTTGGTAGTTAGCTCGAACTACTTGAGCCGATTAAGTTGTTTGGCTTCGTCAAGATCTTCCTGTCCAATTTACATAAAAAAATCTTGTTTATGGCATTCATGCGATGTAAACCTAGACCACCTGCACCTTTGAGTTTACATATTTTCTCCCAAGTAATCATAGGCATACTCTTGAATGCCAACAGTGGGTCCTAGTAACTGGACCACTTTGGGTTAGACCCCTATCACTACAAGTGTCTGTGAAAATTAATGTCTTATGGGCATTCTATGCACCATGTAATCTACCACGGGTCTTTATTATTGGGATGCTTGTTTATGTTGTAATTTACTTGCATTAGATGTATTTTGAGTTAGATTGAGTTATATGGGTAACCCAACTTATATGTAACAGACTATTAAAATGTTGTATCATACTAAAATTGCGATTTAACGTTTAAAGTCAGATACGTGTTTGAAAAGCGTATCTAACTAAACAAAAATGAATTCCACCCCTGACTGAACTGTTTGGATTAGAAATAATGCCTTTTATTGGCTAATTTTTCCTGTAGTCTTATTTGAAGACCTTTTGGCTAGTTTTTTTTACTTCTAGACTCAACTTTATTGGTCTTATCTAATACTATATTTTTTAGAGAGTAGAATTGTAGACTTAATATTTTAATAATCTTGTTTTAAAATGTTACACTTTTAATAGTTGAATCAACTATGCACATGCATATAACTACATTTATTTGTTTATGTGATACATCTTAAATGGAACATATAGATAAATGTGACCAATTCAATGCTTCTTATTCAGTGAACTATTGGCAATGCTATATTTGTCATTTTCAAATCCTTGGTTTTGAAAAATAGATCCTAAAAGCACAATAAAAGGAGGAAGTATTATGCAATGGTTCTTGTCAAAGTATAAAATTATTCACGGACCTTATCCATCAGCTTATGGAACCAACTTTTTCAAAAGCTTAAACTAATGGGTGAAGGCTTATGAACAGTTTTATACTATAGCATGCCCCCTCACATAAATATTCATTGGGTTTAAAGCGTGGATATTGCAAAGGCCGACCTCATACCTTTTGCTTAATTATATTAATACTGAAAGCGGGGTTATTAGAATTCGAACTTGTGACCATATTGGTCAACAAAGCTAATACCATGTCAAGAAACTAACTTTTCCAAAATCTTAAGCTGATATCTGAAGGCCCATAAATGGTTTTGTACTCTTAACAATCATAAATGCTATATTTACTGCGGACTCTGAAATATGAAGTCTTCATTCCAAGCAACAAGACTTTGGTTTAATAGTAAATGTGAGTCTATGCGAAAATCCCAAGTACTGAATTCGAATCAAATACCATGACAATCAAGAAGTACAATAGACTAAAGAGAATCAAACACAAGAACACAACAATTTACGTGGAAGCCCCTCTACAATCGAGAGGGGAGAAAACCACAGCCAAAGATTGGAGCTTTTATTATTGAATCGAAAAAGAAGAATTACAATCACTCATTTTCTCTCCCTCTCTTTTTATTGGTGTGGCGCTGCTGGGGGAGACACTCGTATGAATTTGGATGAATTTCTAACGTAACCCTACGTCCGTATTTATACCCGCGTGGAAACGCGGCTCCAAATCGATCGAGGGGTCCCGATCGACCCAATCGATCGGTAGTTCACCGATCTATCAGTGAGGTCACTGCAGGCGTCCCAAACTTACGTAACATTCCCGTTCGATCAGTCTCCTCACGGCTTCCCTACTTAGACTTCCAAGAAATTTTGAGACATATTCCTAACAAATCTCCACATTGGCTCAAAATTTATCACAATAATAAATCTCCACCTTCTCCAATAAACCCCCACACCGGGGTTAACAAACGAAAACTGTAAGTCCAACTAAATTCAAGCAATGTTAGAATTTCCTGCCTAGTAAAACTTTAGTGAACCTATCTGCTGGATTATCTTCAATATCAATCTTCTTCAACTCCATCTTCTGCTCATCAATCAAATCTCTGATAAAATGATGCTTGACATCAATGTGCTTCGTTCTGTCATGATGCGTCATCTGATCTTTAACTAGGTGAATCGCTAACTGGCTATGACAGTAAACTCCAATAGTACCCTGATCAACACTGGTCTCACTAATCAAACCTCTTAACCAAACAGCTTCATTAAATGCTTCTGTAACTTCCATGTACTCAGCCTCGGTAATCGACTGTGCAATAACTGATTGTAGACAAGCTCTCCAACTGATAGCGCTGTCTCCCAAACAAGACACATAACCAGAAGTGGACTTCCGCTTATCAAGATCTCCACCATAATTAGAGTCAACATATCCTACTAAGCAGCATTTACTCTTCCCAAATCCCAAACAAACATCAGAAGTGCCATGTAAGTACCTGAGAATCCATTTAACAGCCTGCCAATATTCCTTTCTTGGATTCGCCATGTACCTACTCACTTCTGGACGAGTACATACCATAGCATACATGATACTACCCACAACACTAGAATAAGGGACCTGTGATATGTACCTAACGTCCTCCTCTGTTTGAGGTGAATCCAATGAAAAAAGCCCAAAGTGAGCTGCTAAGGGAGTGCTAATAGGCTTAGCATCCTTCATGTCAAATCGATCCAGAACCTTCTCAATGTACTTCTTCTGAGACAAGTACAACTTTCCAGCTTTTCGGTCCCTACTGATCTCCATGCCAAGAATCTTCTTAGCTGCTCCTAAGTCCTTCATCTCGAACTCACTTTTCAACATTGCTTTCAAATCATCCACATCTGTCATGTCTTTAGCTGCAATTAACATGTCATCAATGTATAACAGAAGATAAACAAATAAGCCTGAATCTATCTTTCTGAAATACACACAGCTATCATACTTGCTCCTGAAGTGCCCATGGCGAGTCATAAACCGATCAAATCTCTTATACCACTGCCTAGGTGACTGCCTCAAACCATATAAAGATCTCTTCAACAACAAACATGGTCTTCTTTTCCTTCTACAATGAAACCCTCAGGCTGATGCATGTAAATACTCTCCTCTAGCTCACCATGCAAAAATGCAGTTTTCACATTTAACTGCTCAGGCTCTAAATCATGCACAACTACTAAAGCAAGTATTGCTCGTATGGAACAATGTCTAACAACAGGTGAGAAAATATCATGAAAATCAACACCGTGTACCTGACTGTAGCCTTTAGCTACTAACCGAGCCTTGTACGTTGCATCTTCCACTCCAGGAATGCCTTCTTTTCATTTGAAGACCCCATTTGCACCCGATTACTCTTTTTCTTGTTTGAGGCTTGACTAGCTGCCAAGTATGGTTCTTCTTTAAAGATTCCATCTCTTCATGCATGGCCATAAGCCATTTATCTGAGTCAGATCTCAATACAATATCTGAATATGAAGACGGTTCACTGTCTTCCATTGTTTCAGCTACAGTAAGGGCATAGGCTATCATCTCCTCATACCCATATCTCTGTGGCGGCCTAATATGCCTTTTCTGCCTACCACCTGCAATTGTATACTGCTTGACCTGCTGACCTGTTTCTGTTTCATCAATCTCATCAGAAACCTGTACTGGAGGTGCCTGCATACCCTCAAACTGAACTACCTGCTACTGATCTAAACTTTTAGACTGTATCTGACCATCATCAGGCTCCTCTGCCTGAACTGAATCTTGAACTGTGGAGGGCGTGTGTGGCGGATGTACCAGAACGGACTCATCGAATGTCACATCTCTACTAGTCATAAATTTATGGGCTTTTGGATCCCATAAACAATATCCCTTCACACCTGACGTATAACAAAGAAAGATACATTTCTTGGCCTTAGGCTATAGCTTTCCATCATTAACATAAGCATAAATAGGACAACCAAATATCTTCAAATAAGAATAATCAGCAGGAGAACCAAACCATACCTCTTCTGGAATCTTTATTTGAAGCGATGAATGTGGTGATCGGTTCACTAGATAACAAGCCATGTTAACTGCCTCTGCCCATCATTCTCTCCCTAATCCTACTTTTGAAAGCATACACTAAGCCTTCTCCAGTAACGTCCTATTCATTCTTTCTGCCACTTCGTTCTGTTGAGGTCGACCTGTACAAGTCCTGTGTCTGACAATGCCTTGGTCCTCACAGAATTTGAGGAAATCACCCTCAACGAACTTAAGACTATTATCTGTCCTCAACCTCTTTATCTGCTTCCCTGTCTATTTTTCATGTTGTGTCTTCCACTTCTTGAAGACTTCAAAAACTTCATTCTTCTGCTTAAGAAAATAGACTCAAACTTTACGTGAAAAATCATCAATGAACGTTAGCAAATACCTAGAACCTCCTTTGGAAGCAACTTTGGATAGTCCCCATAAATCAGAATGAATGTAGTCCAATGTTCCTTTAGTCTGATGCACTGCTTGCTTGAAGTTGACTCTCTTCTACTTCCTATATACACAGTGCTCATAGAAATCAATCAGTTTAGTTGACTGACCACATAACATACCCCTCTTACTCAGCTCTAACAGCCCCTTATCACTCATATGGCCCAATCAAATGTGCCACATCTTAGTGATCTCTGTATCTATCATAGACGATGTAGAAACAGCCACTAACCCTGTCACGGTAGAACCTACAAGCTCATACAAAGTTCCTACCCTTCTGCCCTTCATCACAATCAATGCTTCTTTACTGACCCTTATGACTCCACCTTCAACTGTGTATTTGTACCCATTGGACTCAAGGGTACCTAAAGAGGTAAGGTTCTTTTTCAAATCTGGCACGTGTCGCACGTCGCTAAGTGTCCTAACCGTACCATCAAGCATCTTCACACGAACTGTCCCAATACCCATCACCTTACATGCGGCATCATTGCCCATCAAGACTGCTCCACCCTAAATTGACTTATAAGTGGTGAACCAGTCTCTATTAGGACAAACGTGGTAAGAACAACCTGAATCCATGATCTACTTATCCCTGGATCTAGCCTATGACTCGGTTACTAATAGGACATCAGCATCTCCCTCATCTTCAACAACACTAGCCTCAGCGGACTTATGGTCGTTCCTGTTATCATCTCTCTACTTGTTCTTAAGCTTATAATAATTTTTCTTTATGTGCCCCTTCTTGTGACAGAAGCTACATGACAGGTTCTTATGTGTAGATTTAGGCCTAGACTTCTTTCCACCTTCAGACCCTCTAGATTCAGTCCTACCTCTCACAAACAACCCATTACCAGAGTTATTCACAGAGTCGGACAGTTCCCTATCAACTCTCTCTTTACTTACTAGGTTTCTTTTAACCTCATGAACTGTGATAGTAGTCCTACCACCATATATCATGCTTTTTACAAAGCCTTTATAAGTATTAGAGAATGAACACATTAATATCATGGCCTGATCTTCGTCCTTAGGGGTGTCATCAAATTCTTTCAATTCTTGAATTATATAATTAAATTCACTAAGATGGTTTTAAGCGATGTACCTTCCGTCATACGAAACGTGAATAGCCGGCGCTTTACTACAAGTTTATTGGAGACCGATTTGTGGCAAAACATCGCTTGCAACTTCTCGCACAACTCCTTGGCGGTTTTCATCTCCAAGACTTCTATCAGTACATCATCTACTAAACACATTTGTATCGCCATGAGAGCCTTATCATCCAATTCTTCCCACTGTACCTCTATCATGTTTTCTGGTTTCTTCTCTTTTCCATCCAGTGCTTTCTTCAAGCCATTCTGGGTCAGGAGTCCTTTAACACGGACTTGCCACAAACTGAAGCTTCCTTGACCTCCAAACTTCTCTACCTCAAATTTGATTGCCGATGTCATTGCACCAACTCGAACAACAAGGGCTCTGATACCAATTTGTGAGTCTATGCGGAAATTCCAAATACTGAATTCGAATCAAATACCACGACAATCAAGAAGTAAAATAAACTAAAGAGAATCAAATACAAGAACACAGTAATTTACGTGGAAACCCCTCTACAATCGAGAGGGGAGAAAACAACGGGCGAAGATTGGAACTTTTATTATTGAATCGAAAAATAAGAATTACAATCACTCCTTCTCTCTCTCTCTCTCTCTCTCTCTCTCTTTATTGGTGCGGCGCCGTTGGGGGAAACACTCGTAAGAATTTGGATTAATTTCTGACGTAACCCTACGTCCATATTTAAACCCACGTGGAAATGCGGTTCCCGATTGATCGGGGGGTCCCGATTGATCGGTAGTTCACCGATCGGTTGGTGAGCTCACAGCAGGCGTCCCAAACTTACGTAGCATTCTCGATCGATCGAGCTTCACCCGATTATTGGCCTCCTCACGGCTTCCCTAATTAGATTTTCAAGGAATTTTGAGACATATTCCTAACAGTAAAAGCAAGAATAAAACTGAGAGCTTAGGATAAAGGAAGTGTTCATTCCATTAGTAATGCAGGAAGATTTTCTGGTGCAGATTTGATGGCCGTATTAATATGCCAGAATGCCGGGCCAAGTTTAAAACCTCCTGAATATCTATGTATAAAACAATCAAGGAAGCAAGCAACATTCCCACTGCCCAAAGGGCTCCTGCATAAGCAGGGTCTGGGGGGTGGACGTACGCAGCCTTCCCTCTTCAGGGTACCATGAACGGAGGCTGTTTTCAAGAACTCTCAACCTAAGGGGTGCAACACGAGCACTTCCCAGGAGGTCACCCATCTTGGTACTGCTTTCGCCCAAGCATGCTTAACTTCGAAGTTCTAATGGGATCCGGTGCTTGTGTGTTGGTATGCTCTTAGGTTCTTGAATATCTATGTATGTGTATTATAAAAAGATAGCAAAAATGAAACTAACAGGTGGGGAAACAATATGCATTGCAATTTGCAAGTTGAAATATTTTCAAATGAAAATTGTTTTTAAAGTAGCAAGTTGTTTGGTAAAAGGGCATAAAGAAAAGAAAAAGATGACCTTTTTCTGTTCATGTGCACGTTGTTTGCTCTTTCAAGCAAGATTCTCCCATCATTATGTTTCACAATTGACTGTCATCTAAGAGAATTTTTGTAAGTCCTCATTAATATAAATATATATGTAAGTGTCTTTTCTTTTATTAAAACATATTTATAGTTGAAAATTTTAGAGATTTATTAGAATTATTAGTTATGGGGAATCTATCACTTAGGTATCACGAGGTTCGAGGATTTATCACCTAAGTACTTCGAAATCTTAATACATACAATGAGGTACTATAATATTTAGAAATTTTATTACTCAAGTAGCTTGAAGTTTAAAAATTTTATCGATTAGGTACGCTATGTCAAAATTGGATAGATTTCTATTAGAAATTACTAACGTGTATGTAGGTGTTCTCTATCATAATGTTATAATTTTTTGTCGTAAAATACTAACATGACACAATATTTTGCTAATATATAGATATCACCCGTCATAATACAGGGAATTGTTTTCATAATACTATATTTTCGTTGAAGACATTGATATAACTCGTATATATTGTTGTAATCATGTATTATCACAATAATTTATGGTGAAATTGATCGGATTTTGACAAAAATACACCAAGTTGCGGCATAGGATACTTAAATGATAAATTTTTGAAACTTCACGGTAACTCATTGTATCTATCAAAACGTTAGGATATCTAGGTGATAATTGTCCAAACCTTAATGTATATAAGTATAAATTCCCTTAATTATATAGATATTTTTTGCAACCATGCAACATCCTGTTTATGCCATTGGAAATTTGAATCTTTGCCTGGGAATGTGTTATCAAATGAAATTTTTGTCTAAAGGTGATATTAGACATACGATATGATCTTGCGCCGAAAGAAAATAAGAACGATTTTTTTAATGTCACATGCATTGTTCATTTGACTATATGCAGGAACTAAAATATTTCCTTGTCTTACACTTTCCTAGTGGATTGTGACACTATACTACTCCCACATTTTAGAAAATTGAAGGGGTTGGTTGACATGGATAGCAAGAATGGCTGTCACCGGTGGTGGCTGCTGGTGGTGGTGATTGTGGGGTGGTGGTCGGTGTCAGCATTCAGTGATGCAAATGGGTTCCCGGTGGAGGACCTTGTAGTAAGATTGCCTGGCCAGCCAAAGGTTGGGTTTAGGCAGTATGCAGGGTATGTGGATGTGGATGTCAATGCAGGGAGGAGCTTGTTTTACTATTTTGTTGAAGCAGACAAAGACCCTCAACACCAGCCTCTCACTCTTTGGCTTAATGGAGGTTTACCTCGTCACCGTTATTTGCTTTCATTTTTAGTCTTTAAATTGATATAAATAGAAGACAAAGTTAAACTGTTGGGTTTGGTATAATGGTTAGGCTACCTACCCCCTAAGCGTGAGCTCTTTGATTGGGATGTTGTGACCTCTCAGTTTTTGGTGACTCTAATTAGGCAATGTTGTACCCCTTATCCTCTCTTTTTTTTAAAGTAGATATGAGATAGAGTGGCATGTTTTGCAAGCCGACCATAATTCTAGGAAGTCTAGAACCGTTTAGCACATGCATCTTACCATGGCGAGAGTGTAAGCGAGTGAATCTGGGCTGGGGCACAAATCGATCCCTCTACGCTTTACTTGCTCACGTTTTGTTTGTTTTGAAGCTTTTTGGCCCTATAGACTTTGAGATTGAGCATGGCTTGGCTTAGTGGAAGGTTGAGTTTGGCTAGATGAGTTCTAAGCTAAGCGTTGCTTATTTAGGTTCAAGTTCTCTTCATTTAGGCTTGCATTTCCTCAACTAGGATTGGGCTTGACATACTTAGGCTTGTGCTCCATTGATTTAAGACATATTTAGTCTCTTAGTTTAGCTCGACATTGGCTCATTTAGGCCGAGTCCTGAGCCAGAGATTTTACTCGAATTTGGCTAGCTTAGCAGCATAAGCCAAGCGTTTTAGCATAAAATAAAGTAAAAAAGCGAACTCAAGATTTGTCACATAATGATGCATTATGTAACGCTCTTTAGTTTGGCTTTATGCTTGTAAGGGCTTGTAAGTCAGCTTAGGTCATTTATAGCCATTCCAAGGTCCTAATCCTAACGTTTTGGTTATTTACTATTTCATGAATTAAAATTTATGCTTCCATTTATAAGAAAAATAAATGTATAAGAGCCCAATTATGTTAATAAATGTGTACTTCATGGTATTTATTTTAAAAGATCATCTAGGACTCAAAATACAGTAACTCAAATGGGAGGTTCTGTTTGTATTTTGAAGTGGATTTCCTGTCTCTAGGTTCTCTACGTTGTATTTGATGAACAATGCTTTGCTTATACAACCTGAACTTTTCTCTCTGTATGCTTGAACTTTTCTTTCTTTCTCTATATAACCTGATGCCTTTGATTTTATTTTATTTTTTTTCAAAAGAAAAAAAAAAAACTGATGCCTTTTTGTGTTTCCTCCTCCTCTTTACTATACCTAGTTTCATCAATTTAACTACTCTGACAGGTCTCTGCTATGCAGAAGCCATCTAAAATGTGTTTTTATTTATCTTCAACAGATGCTACCTTCACTTTATCTCTTGAATGTATTCATTTCTAATTTTATACTTTCTTGCACATCTTCAATCAAGTACTGATAGCCAATACATAGTCGTTTTTGAGCTAACCTTTATGCAATAGGCTGTCACATAAAATAATATTGTAGAACAACCTCCATATTATATATGTTGATTTTTATTTATCAAAACACATTTATAGATGTGTTCATTTGTTAAGCAAATAACAATGGTTTGTAAACTTTAATGAGATTGTATGGTAATTCATTGGAATTTTTGCAAACATTGGGCTTAAAACAAACTAACCCAACACGATCGCCATGACCATCTGTACAATGCTGCAACACCCTACTTGACCGGAACTGTGATCGTGATCATTGCGCTTACGAAACTGAAATTTAGTTCCATGCTTAGATGAAAATGACAACTTGTATATGCTGAGATTGAAGAAGCTTGATCCTCCATGATTGTTCTTCAGGCCCAGGATGCTCATCCATTGGAGGCGGGGCCTTCACCGAGCTGGGACCATTCTTTCTTAGTGGTGATGCCCGAGGACTTGTAAGAAACTCAAAATCATGGAACAAAGGTATTTTTGCATTGCCCTGCAAATTAACAAATATGCATTATATTTTATTTACTGAGACATTTTCTTGATGTGCTTATCTAGTCGATGTAGGACAAGAGGAAGGGAAAGGGAGAAGAGAGAGAAAGAGAGAGAAAATAAGAGAATTAGAGGGAAGGAAGAGGAGTAGAGAAAACAATCTTCCTTTAAGGTAGCACCTATTAAAGGTAAAGACTGCGTACATTTTACTCCTATGCTTTATTTTGGCAGGAGCCTTTCAGGCATTGGGCTTATTGCTGTTGGAGAGGAGTAAAAAAACGCTTGAGAAGGGGGTGAGGAGACTTAAGAAAAAAATATTAACTAAATTGTATCTTGCATCTTTTCAAGAATGAGCCCATGCATGAGTTATATACAGGCATCCCTAGGGCAAGAATTAACTAAATAACCTAGAATATAGAAACAAGTCAAAATCTCAAAACTATAGAAACTTACTAAAATAGTCAAAATTTAAAAATGTGGAAACTTCTTAGAATATGAAAACTTCCTATAATATGAAAAAAAAAAAAAAAACTTTTTGGATAATTTAAAATTTCAAGATACGAAAACTTTTCAAATATTTTAAATTATAAAAGATAAATTAATATCCAGAAAATATAAAAGTTACAAATGCATTAAAATCTCCTTTTCCCAAATATCCACACGAATCCCAAATTTTACGTTATCAATATACTGCATCGATAGTATCCACAAAATCTTTTTTTTGGTGCCAACGTTGTCAGGGAATTTGATCATTTAATTATTGTCTTATTTTGCTCTCTGCTTGCAGCTTCTAATCTCCTATTTGTTGAGTCCCCTGCCGGCGATGGATGGTCATATTCCAACACAACATCTGATTATACTACTGGCGACGCCTCCACTGGTAAATATAATGTTGGCTTTGCTTAACTCAATGTTATCCCCTTGCTTTATCTCCACTATTGTTGGATGTATATAGTTCTGTAAGTTTTACAAATTTTCATTTAGACCCTCCGTGAATGCAAGAATTACCAGAGTTTGTAAAGCTTTTCTGTACATTTGCCTGGCATTGTTGTTCATATAAAATGGGAGGTATGCATTCATAAATTTTATTTGAATTATTGTTGGCAGCTAAGGACATGCTCATATTTATGATGAAATGGTATGAGAAGTTTCCCACGTTCAAATCCAGGGACTTGTTTCTAACTGGAGAGAGCTATGCAGGTTTGTTATCGTTTTCTATTATCAGTTTTTGATTTTTGAAAAAACAAAAATGGGTAATGAAAATAACTTTCAATTGCGCAACAACTGAAAATAAGAAATCAAAATTAAGAAAAAAAAATTTTCCACTATCAAGTTTTTGGTTCTTGAGAGACCAAAAACTACCAAAAATAATAAAATAATAATAATAATGTTGAACAAGCACAAGTTTGCCCTTAGCTTCCCTATTTTTCTTGACTGCTTACGGTATCTGATGTTGCTTCTGCAGGGCATTATATACCTTACTTAGCTGTTGCTATATTGTACTACAATGCACATTCAAGGGGTTTCAAATTTAACATAAAAGGAATTGCCGTAAGAGAAGCTTAACCTGATTATTTGCTCATTTCTTTGATTCTTGTCTAAGTAATCATCTCTTGACTAATTAGAAATGACTGTATAATCCTAGGGAGGTAATCCACTGAACGGTATTGGTTTTGGATGGAACCTCATTGGGGGTTTATATGTGCACTTCGTGTTCCAACTTTTCGAGTCATGCACATGGCTTGATGAAATTTTCACATAGTATCAAAGATTTATTAGCTGTCCTAGGCCCTTATTTGAGCCATTGACAGCGTTAGAAAGCCATTGCTAGAGGAGAGGGGTGTGCTTAATTAAACATGCCGATAGCCTCCCTAATAATAGTAAATTCAATTGTTCAGTTACGTTGGGGTCGTGATAAGGAAGAAATCAATATATAAGCTCGATGTGCTACTCTACTTGATACAAGTTGGTTTTGGGATAGGATTTTATTTGGACTTATGCGTGGATCTTACAAGCCCAATCCATTAGTACTTGAAGAAATTTTCACGCATTTGTTCTTCCCTACAGGACTCAGAATTCTCTTTTTCTGTATTACAGTTTAGATATGAAACCCACTTCTTAGACTTGATCACGTAGTATCAAAGATGTATTAGCGATCCTAGGCCCTTCTTTGACCCATTGAAAACTTGGAGAAAGGCATTCCTCGAGGAGAGGGGTTTGCTTAATCAAACTTGTCGATGACCTACCTAATTATTAGTAGATTCAACAGTTAGGTCATATTACATTGGAGTTGTGATAAGGAAGAAATCACATATAAGTCCCAGATGCTACTCCATGTGATACCAATTGGTTTTCGAATGGGATTTCACTAGGATTTATACATGGATCTTTCAAGCCAACTCCATCAGTACTTGACGAAATCTTCAAACATCTGTATGGCTCAAAATTCTCTTTATCTGTATTACTGGTTTAGATAGGAAACCCACTTCTCAGACTTGATCGTGACACACAAGCCATGGACAAGTTCTTATGGTCGCATGGTCTAATTTCGGATGAAATTGGCATGACTATCTTTAATGAATGTGACTTCAGCAGCTACAGATTTGGCAGTTCTCACAATGTGTCTGGCCCATGCAACCATGCAATGCAACAAGCAAACTATGTTGTGGGTGAATATGTAGACAGCTATGACGTGATTCTTGATGTTTGTTACCCATCCATTGTGGAGCAACAGCTTGTACTGCGAAAAATCGTAAGTTCTGTATCTTATTGACCAGAAAGTAGTACCTTATGTCCTATCAGTAGATCAACTTGCCTCTGATGATCATGCTAAAGTATAAGCTTTCATCTAATTACTTAAACTGTTGGGACAATCAATTACTTGACATGTTATAGGAGCTTTGATCAATGGATCTTAGAATCCCAACAACATACTCTTAGGCTCCATTAGGAATCAAGAAAATTTGGAGGAAAAAAAAAAATGAGAGAAAAAGAGTTCAAGAAAAAAACAAGGGAAGATTGACTTGTACCGCCTTGTTTGGATGTCAAGGAAAACAAGAAAGAAATAGTAGTGTGTTCAATACTCTGCTCAGCTTGGCTCGTTAGACTTATCGGGTTGAGTGAAGCTTGTTATTGAGCAAAGTCGAGCTATTATCGAGCCCAATTCAGCTTAAAACCGAACGAAGCTTGTTATTGAGTCGAGCTCGCTACCGATGATTTCAAGTTACTATCGAGCCATTATTGAGCCACTTTCGAACCAATATCCACACTGAACGAGCTCTTAACAAGCTGTTAATGAGCCCCTTCACGAGATGTTATCAAACTATTCGCGAATGTTAACGAACCGAGCACCTCCTATTGGAACTCGGCTCATTGAGCTTATCGAGCCTGCTCAAACTTGGCTCGATAAGCTATCAAGCCCTCATAATGAACACGAATGAGCCCTAATTGACTTCAAACACAAGTAGTTTATTGAATATTCGGTTCATTTACACCCCTATCTTAGAGGATAGTTCGGTGTCACTTCTAAAAAAAGAAACCCAACCTTAAGTATCCCTAAAGCCTGCTCTATCACATTCTGCAAATATGAGTGTCTATAATTAAACAACTTGCATGATTCTCTTATTTGTTTGTTACCTTGAAAATCATTTGTCGCTTTTAAAATTGGGAACTTAGCCTTATATACTCCAAAGTTATTTTGTAAGAGGAGGTCAAAATGGGGTTATATAGGAAAATATTATAAAATGGCTAAGAAGTGTGAAAATGTGAAAGGGGATGGGGAAAAGTTATAAAACAAGGTCACTATTTTGGTGAAGAAAATTTGAAAAACAGTTTAAAATTGTTTTCCAAATTTGTGATGGAAAACTGGAAAGCTGTTTTCCAACTTTTCCAATTAGAAAGCTGGACTATTGAATATGTTTTCCAGTTTTCCAGTAAAATTTTACCGAAAAACTGGAAAATTCTCTATTATCAAATAGGCCCTAAGTGTTCAAGAAAAATTAAGGCTACAAATGAAAAGGTTTATTGCAAATGAAAGCACTAAGAAATGACGGGTTGGAGTGAGCAGGAGCCAATTTGGGCCAAGATTTAGGGCTTGTTTGATAACATAGAATATTCCAGTTTTCTAGAAAATTTTATTGGAAAATGTGTTCAATAGTCTAGTTTTTTTAATTGGAGAAGTTGGAAAAAGGTTTTCCAGTTTTTCCTATTCTTTCACAAATTTGGAAAACAGTTTAAAATTATTTTTCAAATTTTTTCACAAAATAGGGACCTTGTTATTTCATAGTAATTTTTCTATATATCCTCATCTCCTCCTCCTCTTACATAAATGATTTTGGAGTATTTAAAGCTAGGTTCCCAATTTTAAAAATTATAAATGATTTCTAATGCAAAGGACAAATAAAAGAATCATATGAGTTGTTTAATTATAGACACTCATCTTTGTAAAATGTGATAGATCGGGCTTTAGGGGTACTTAAAGCTAGGTTCCTTTTCTAGGAGTGATACTGAACTATTTGCTAAGGTAGGAGTGTAAACGAACTAAACGTTAGATGAACTATTTGTTTTCGAAACCGATTAAGGCTCGTTCACGTTCATTATGAGAGCTTGATAGCTTATGAAGTTGAATTCAAGCAGGCTCAATAAGCTTAATGAGTCGAGTTCGAGTAGGGGATGCTCTGTTTGTTAACCTTCGCAAACAGTTTGATAAGAGCTCGTTATGGGTTCATTAAAAACTCGTTAATAGTTGATATTGGTTCGATAATGACTCGATAATAACTTGAAAAGCATTGGTTGCAAGCTCGACTTGATAGCAAGCTCCGCTCGGTTTAAACTCGATTGGACTCAATAATAAGTTCAACTATGCTCTATAATAAGCTCGACCCGACTCGATAAGCCTATCAAACTGAGTTGAGTATTAAACACACTAAAATCTTATCGAATCAAGCTCGAATAAGGGTTAGAAAAGATCGATAAGGGCTTAGCTCGATCTTGAACTTGGTAAGCCTTATCAAGCTCGAGTTCAAAAAGAGGTTTCTTAGCTCGGCTCGGCTCGTTTACACCCTTACGTTAAAGTGACAAAAGTTGATTTCTATATTATGTTGTACATTACTTGTGTATCATTCTCAATTTGTGGAAAGTCATTTTCATCTTTAAATGGATTGGAAAGCAAGAAAAAAGAAATAAGGGTATGCTTGATAGCAAAAAACAGTATTCCTTTTTCATTTCTAGTTTTTCTTTTCATCTCCAATTTTCCTTCAAAACTGGAAAATGCGTTCAAGTGATCCCTGTTTTTCACAAAACTCATTGTAATTATTCTTTTTTTATTGTTTTCCATCTATTTTATTTCCTTCTTATTTTCATTATATTCCAAACACAGGAAAATGATCTTTTTTCTTTCACCACATTTTCCGAGTTCCATATGAAGGCGTAGTGCTAAAGTAGCTACACCGCAAGGTATAAATGCGCCTATGTATTATCTATGCTTAAGCCACACGGACATTTCGTGAGAAGGCACACTAGATTATAGAACAACTTATGAGCCAAAACTTTTGAAATAGCTGGTTTGATTGAGAAGTCAAATATATTTTTCCTTGCAGGCCACTAAAATGAGTATGGGAGCAGATGTCTGCATTCTTTATGAGAGCAATTTCTATCTCAATCTTCCAGAGGTCCAGGAGGCTTTCCATGCAAATCGTACCCATTTGCCATATCCCTGGTCTGTGTGCAGTAGGTGAGCGTCTATTCCCAACTATGTTAATCCAAGTCTGGTATGAGGGTTGGACATGAGTATATGTTCAGAGGTTCAATTCAATTATATTCTGCTTATACTTCGGTCTAATTTTTGAAAATTTTTAGTCTGTCATACTAATATCTACATGCTTTTATTTGACACGTGTACTTTGGGAGAGAATAGAGTGGAAATAATTGTCTTAGAAGTGCATCATTTCACCTCCACTGATTCTAATTTCTAACAAATTTCGAGAAGTATATTTTGAAGTAAAACAGATAGGATTAATATTCATGAAGAAAAATCAACTTTTTTTTTTTTTTTTTAAACACTAAAATCAACTATTCAAGAATAGAAAAAAGTTAAGTGTTTATTGAGATTTGAGTTCATGACTCCAAATATAATATAAATCACCTTAGTCATAGGTGCAAAGCCACTCATTACTACATCAACAACAACAAACCTAATGCCTCAACGAGGCTCTCATCAAAACAGAGTTCGGAGATAGTGAGATGTATGACCTTACCCCTACGGAAGAGGATGTTTAGGCTCAAAGAGAAAAAGACAAAGCCACTCATTACAATGAAGCTTTTTTGGTAGGTCACTACAATCAAAATGCAGTGTGTTTTTGTTTTTGTTTCCTTTATTTGGGAGGGAAGGGGACAAGAAACTCAAGTGTTTGGAAAGTGAAAAGTGTTTGAAAAATATTAAAGCATAGAGGAAAGAATCAACATCAAAGAAATCAGACACGAGGATTTTATGTGTTTCAGTAGTTATACTTACGTGTACTTAGAAAAGATTTTGCTATGTTTGTGAGAAAAGTTCAAGAACCCAGCTAATAATTACAATACGTGTACAAGCCCTTGCTCCTGTTTACATCACATGGATAAAGCCTTAGTGCCTATGAGCTTGAGTCTCTGTTTGGTGTACAATACCCATTGAAAATCCCTTTTCAGATCCTCAACTATCTTCAGCGGTCAGGTCTTCTAACTAAGTCCATGCTCCACACACAAGCCCCACAAAATACACTGATGTTTTTTGATATATTGTTGTCCTAATACTTGGTTAGTGTTCGGGAAATGAACCCCAGAACAACAATGAAAAATTCAACCAAAGAAGAAACAATACACTAGATTTACATTGTTTGGCCAATTTTGCCTTTGTCTATGAAATTGCAAGGATTGCACTATTTCTAGATTGCTTTATAAGGATTCTTCCTTTGTGCTATCTTAGTCCTCTCAAACCCTAAGCAGGATTTTTAAAGCCATACCATAGAATTGTAGCAGCCTTAGAACTAAAAAAAGAGCTTAGATCGGCTCAACCTCTGTGGACATAGCCCAATACAATGTAAAAGTCAAACTCCACATAGGAAGTCCAATAGTTACTTCAGGCATAATCTTAGAAAAGAAGATATATTTGAAGTTTGGCTTCATACCAACTAGGAGTTACTCATCTCCCAAGGCCTGTTATGTCAACTTAAAATTATCAATTTCAGAAGACAATAACTTTGTAATAGAAGTCAACTCAAATCCATTTTTGCATTGGGTGCTTTTAAATTGTGTACATAAACCATTTTCTACCACTGATTCGTTTTAGTTGCATTTGCGCAGCGTTCTGAACTACACCATGACTGATGTTAACATGAACATGCTTCCTTCGCTCAAAAGGATAATCCAAAATGGCCTATCTGTTTGGGTTTTCAGGTAATACTATATAGCATGCTGAAGACATAAATTTTTAAGGAATTTTTTAACATGAATTTGTCAAATGTATGAGATTTCTGATCAAATTTCTAAGATTTCTGATCAAATTTCTACTTATCAGTGGAGATCAAGATTCTGTCGTACCGCTGCTGGGAACGCGAACCATGATCCGTGAGCTTGCCCATGACCTTAACTTGGAGGTCACAGTCCCTTATGGAGCTTGGTTTCACAAAGGCCAGGTACTAAATATAGGGTAATGTCAATTGCCAGGACAAAAGTGTTAATGTAGGAGTGACTTTGTGAAAAATTTATAAGTCACATTATTGCTACGGTAATAACAATATTTACTTTGACAATAACAACACCCTTATAAATGATAGGTGTAAATGAGCATTGAATTGACTTGCGACTACTTCTTGATTAGTTCAAAATGCTCAACTTGCTTTGAGCTTGGACCCCATCAAGCAAGTTAGTTTAGCTAAATGAGTTGAGCCTATACCTCACAAGTTTGAGCCCGCAGCTCGTGATCCTAAATGAGCAAAGTTGGAGCTAAATAATGAGCCTACAATGGGTTAAAGTAGTCAAGTTTGAGGCACAATGAGTTGACTTTGGATTTAAAGGAGCTCAAATGAGTTGAGTTTGGCTTGAAGGTGGTCAACGGATGTTCAAGTTCAACCAATACCGAGCCAAGGTCAAGCTCAGCCAAGCCTGAGCCAAAGCTTGAGCTCAAAGTGTTCGGGCTTGGTGAGCTTTTAATGAAGCTCAAGTTTAGCAAAAGGTTGGAAAAGCCTAGCCTTAGCTTGGCTAGTTTGAGCTTGCCTTAGCTATTCAAAATCCTTGATTTCACTTTTTTGCCTCTTTATCCTGTTGGAACATACGTACAAAATAAGTCTTCAACTTTCACTAAACAACTCAGATATTGCAGGATAGTCTGTTTCTTCATATGTTATCCCGACCTCTTTGATCGGGAGGTCTAGAGTTAGCTCCTAAAAGCGCTCAATTTAATTATCATATTTATACTTTAAGCTGAATGGGACTTATGTAAAGGATATTAGTTGACCCAAGCCCAAACGTGTCTAGCTTAAGACTTGGATCATCGATATCTAGCTCAGCTTGGATGCATAAACCTAGCACGAGCTTGACTTTTTCTTTGGGTGGGTCTCGAGTTTGACTTGTTATTAGTTCCGACACAAACCTAGTTCTTGGAGCTTCAAGCCAGGCTTGCTTCGTTTTGGCTAATATAAGTTCGGTGTTGGTTCTTCTAGCTCTCAATAATATCATTTAGGCTCAAATAGGAACGTTTTTGGTTCATAATTTATATAAAGGCTAGCTCAGCAAGGCTCATTTAGGGTCCATTTGGAATGTGGAAAAGTGCACGAAGGGGAAAAAGAATATGGGGGAAAATAGTTATCCTATGTTTGGAAATCAAGAAAAATGTTAAGAGAAAAAAAAATTAGATGGAAAACAAAAAATTTTTATAGCATGTTTTGAGGTGCTTTCCTCTTAAAAAGGCAAGGAAAATGGGGAAAAATGTTTCTGATAGCGCAATTTGTTATCGGCCCAGTGTTCAAAAAATTTGGGACTATTTATATTTTAGTACCCCAATTTTTTTGAATTAATAAAAAAATTTCTAAATTTTTGTCATATTAATGAAAAAGGGTTCATAATTTATTGTCATATTAATAAAAAGTTCACTCTGGCGTGATAATGTCATTTTTTTTTTTTTGACAGAGCTAAAATGGCAATTACTTTTTTATTAATGCAACAATAAAATGATAAAAATATTATTCAATAATCTTACTTTTAAACATATTAAGCAAAAATAAATAGTTCCTACATAATAGAACATATCGAATTTCGTGCTTATAAAGTAAGAATAAGAGTATTAAAGGGTATTTTATCATTTTACTACACTATGAATAAAAAATAGTTGTCACATTAGCTCTATCAATAGAAAAGGACATCATAATGCTGGAGAGGGGTCTTTTTGTAAATACGATAAAAACTTAAAGGCCTTTTTATATCTTCTAATTCAATATCCAAACTTCTATTACGTATCTAGCTTTAAAAACCTATCATGGGAGAGGAATTGTAAATAGCGGTTGGTGCCAAATAGAGAGAGGGAGAGAGAGGACAGTTGGAAGGGGGAAAATAAAAGAGAAATTAGGGCTAAAAACCTCTTCCTCTTATACATATATTACTAATGTGCCCTTTTTAAAATTAGCCCATTATTTTGTTAATAGACCAATCAAAATAATAGTAAGTTAAAATTATATTATAATACCTAACCTAATTTAATTAGACTGGATATTACAAAAAGCTACTAGAAGGCCAATGGAATGTCCACTCTAGCAAAACATCACATACCAGAGCTCATTTTTTTTTTTTGGAATAATTTATGCAATCTGTGATTTATAATTTTGAATTATTCAAAGATAATAGATGTTTTTTTCCATTTCATTTTGAAAAAAAATTTGATAATGGAATCATACTTTTTTTTTTCCCCCTTCATTTTCCTTGGCCCCCAAACAAGAGAAAAAAAGTCAATTTCTCCAACTTTCTTTTCATTAAACTTTTTTCCTTCACATTTTTAAATGGTGCTGATAGACCTCTTTAATAGAGGGGTCAAGATTCAAATTCTATAGCTCGCTACCTTTTTTTTAAAATCAAATATTGCTCTCGACCTATTTGCCAATATTATTGCATTAAAGGCATAAGAATGACATGTTAAATATATAAACTGTAAAATCGTTCTCATATCTTCAACTAAAAGCTTAGGCTTTTTATAACAATTTGTTGCTTAATCCTTCCCCATGCAATTTTATAGGTCTATCATGATTAGTGATATCTGAAACATTTTTAAGAAAACAGGTAGGAGGCTGGGTGATTGAGTATGGAAATCTGTTAACTTACAGCACTGTGAGAGGGTCTTCGCATATGGTAGCCTACACTCAACCATCACGGGCTCTGCACCTCTTCAGTTCATCTATTCGACAAAGAAGATTGCCAAATGCTACGTGTCCTTCCATAGATGATTAACAAGATTATGTATTGGGTAGTGCATAGTTTGGTGCATCGAAAGCTGAAGAACTATGTCCAAGCCCCGTTTATTGTCTCCTCCTTGTAATTCTTACCTACTTAGAAAAAAGATATCTAATTGCAAAGATTCATCGATATTCTATTGGCGTTCTACACTTGGGCAATTCTTCAAGTTATCCCAACAATTGTGAGGAAGATTTGCAGCAATGACATCTTTTTCTATTATTCAGAGACAATCCTAATACATGTGTTTTCTCTAGATTTAGTATAGTGATAACTACCATGCATCTTGAAGAATTATAATTTAAGTGCAAGACACAATTTGAGAGAATAACTTTCTCTTGTATATTATTTTTGGATTATAATTACACACTAAGCTTCTGCTTTAAATAGGAAAAATATAAGAAAAATGAATGGACACATAAAGAACCTTACAAAAATTAAAATGCAAAATGAAGGCAAGAATCAACTCTCCTCATCCATGAGGAGTGATGCACGGCTGAAGAAGAGGAAGAAAGGGGGAAAGTTTCCCCCTTTCAAGCCTTCCTTAATTCACTTATTGAACTTCTTAATTTACTACGCATGTGCAAAAATACAAAACTAACTATACACGTACAAAATACATACAATACTAAATCAGTATCTAACGCTCCCCCTCAAGTTGGAGCGTGAAGATTAATCATCCCAAACTTACGAAGGAGAAGTAGATAACTGGGACTGGCTAGAGCTTTAGTAAAGATATCAACAATCTGAGCTATAGACCGGACATAGGATGTTGCTATCTCTCCTCCAAGCAACTTCTCTCGGGTGAAGTGGCAATCAATCTCTATATGTTTGGTTCTCTCATGAAACATCAGATTAGAGGCTATGTGAAAGGCTACATAATTATTACAATATAACATTGTAGGATCGTTAGTAGGAACAAGAAGAACAGATAATAAACGTCACAACCACACAATTTCACTTGTAGTGGTTTCCATCAATCAATATTCGGCCTCAGCCGAAGAGTGAGAAACAACTGTTTGTTTCTTTGACCTCCATGAAATGGGTGCGTCCCCTAGAAAAATCACATAACCTATGGTTGAACGTCTTGTAGTAGTACAACCCGCCCAATCAGAATCACAAAACTCACGTAGCTTCAAATCACTAGAAGATGGCAAGAAAATCCCTTGTCCCGGTGCTGCTTTTAAATACCTTAGAACTCTCATAACAGCATCAAAATGGGGCTGTTGTGAATCGTGCATAAACTGACTCAAGATTCGAACAGCGTAACAAATATCTGGCCGAGTGATCGTCAAATACAATAATCTACCAGCTAGACGTCTATAGCAACCCTGGTCTTCAAAAAATCACCCCTACTGCATCAGCTAACCCATGGTTTTCAACAATGGGTGTGGAAACAGGTTTCACACCTAACATTCCTACTTCATTAAGAATGTCTAAAGTATACTTGCGTTGGTTTAACATGATCCCTTCTGGAGACCGAGCGACCTCTATCCCTAAAAAATATTTAGCCGGCCCCAAGTCCTTTATCCCAAAAGACTTATTCAATCTACTCTTCACTTCAGAAATGTGACTCATGTTATTACTGGTTATAATAAAATCATCCACATATATGAGCACGGTGGTCAACACATCTTTACGAAAATAAGTAAAAAGTGAATAATCTAGCTCGGATTGACAAAAACCAATATCAGTAAGGTGGACATAAATTTGTGATTCCAATTTCGGGATGCTTATTTCAAGCCATAAAGGGACTTACAAAGTCGGCAAAATTTCCTTCATGTTTACGTTCAAACCCTAAAGGAAGTTTCATGTACACTTTCTCATCTAGGTCACCATGCAAGAAGGCATTATTAAGATCGAGCTGATGAATTATCCAACTACGGGCCGCTGCAACTGCTAACACACATCTAACAGTTACTAATTTGGCTATAGGTGCAAAAGCATCATGATAGTCTATACCTTCTATTTGTGTATACTCCTTAGCCACCAACGAAGCTCTGTAGCGCTCAATAGTCCCGTCTGACTTGTATTTCACCTTGTACACCCACTTCGAATCTATGGCTTCTTTCCAAGCGGCAAATCTTACAAGGTCCATGTTCGATTCTCTTCAAGTGCATGAATCTCCTTTTCCATAGCATCCCTCTGATGGTTATGTTGAAAGGCTTGTTTAAACATTTTTGGCTCATCACATGAAGTGATGGCATTTAAAACTGTCACGTGAGCATTTTCGTTAGAAACAAATTTGAGAGAGTATAAAGAATACCCGAATTAGCTGACGGATTGAGCGCATTGGGATGGGCTATGGAAGAAGGTAAGTCATAAATATAATCATGATATCTAACCGGTACTGCACAAATGCGACCACTTCTTCTTGTCACTATCTCAGAACCCGGCTCAGGACTGATATCAACATTGGAATTTGGACCCTACACATGATCACCCATCCTGACTGACTCACTGCCGGTCGGTACTGCAAAAACTGGGTCTGTTGCACCCGGTTCTAATGCCTGGGAACCAATTGGTCCCTTGACCCAGTCGCTTTTCAGTACGGCCTATCATCATACACAATGTCTGTAGGAATTTCAATTTAATTATCAAAATTAGACTTTTCTTCAATGGAGTTTGCATAGGGAAAAACATCGTCATAAAACCGAACATCTCTAAACAACACTTTTTTATTACTCTTGAGACAATATACTTTATATCCTTTCTTGCCATGGGAATATCCTATAAAGATGCCGGGTTGAGCTCTACTGTCAAATTTGTCACTAGTTTTCACATGATAGTAACATAAACAACCACAAACTCGTAGGTGATCGTAAACCGGTTGTTTGTTCAATAAAATCTCACACTTATTTTTCAACGAAACGGAGGGAGTCAAATTAATAATGTAAGCTGCTGTCAACATACACTCACCCCAAATTTTCTTAGGAAGGTTGGCTTCAAATCGAAGAGCTCTTCCAACTTCTAACAGGTGCTTGTGATTATGTTCTACTACTCCATTTTGTTGAGGAGTTCCTGTTATAGAAGATTGTGTCTGAATGCCATGCTTAGCATAAAACTCCAATAATGGGCCCGCCTTGAACTCTTGTCCATTATCCCTTCGAACTTGTTTGACCTGTAAACCAAATCGAGTTCCAACCATACGACAAAAATCCATGAGAATATGAGGTGTTTGTGATTTATCTCTCATTAGAAAAATCCATGTACACCGGCTAAAATCATCGACTATTATGCGAAAATATCGAGCTCCAGTTAAAGATTCCATGCTATAAGGACCCCAAATGTTACAATGTATAACATCAAAACAAGCCAAAGTCTTGGTTACAGATAAAGGAAAAGGCAATCGTGCTTGCTTGGTACGGTGACAAACATCACAAATAAAATCCGAGTTTTTAACATCCAAAAATGGAAAAGCAGACAATTTAGAACCGGAGCATATCCCAAACGCTGAATCCATATCACCGACTTATTACGGCCTTGAACCGTGAGAGCCTTGGCTATGCCACCTTGTGTCGTCAAGAAGTACAGCTCATCCCTTTGCCTGCCCGCTCCAATCAGGTTCTTCGAGCATAGGTCCTGTATGTAGCAAAAGGGAGGATAAAATGTTAACGCACAATTTCTATTATGAGTTAATTTACTCGTGGACAAAAGATTTTAATGAAAACTAGGCGCATATAAGACACCCTCAATCACAATATCGTTTGAAATCCTAACTTTTCCCACATGATTCACCGTCAACTGTGACCCATTTGGTAGTCTCACCGGTCCTATTGTCTTGTTCACAATGACATAAAACATAATACTCAACATAGAGACCATATGATTCGAAGCTCCAATTTCAATAATCCAAACATGAGACAAGCATTTGACCTCACCTGTGAGATTTATACTAGGAGATCCTCTGGTAGGTCCAAGTAACACTAAAAGCTATTGATACTGACTTGCGGAAAGACCTATGATGGGCTCTCCCCACTTGGCTTGGCTGGCTGTTCGGTAGCCGCCACTGCTGCCATGGTCTGTGCTCCACCATCCGAATTCTTGATTCTCCAACTTGGAGGATATCCAATAAGCTCAAAACAGCGATCTTTTGTATGCCCCTAGTTCTTACAGTGGGTACACAAAGGACGGTTAGTACGACGAGAAAAATTGCCCATAACGGGTGAGGAGCCACCAACCGCGGCTACGGTCGGTGCTGATGCAGCTAGGGCTGCAGCTTCCGGGACTAAATTAGTCCCGGCTGCAACCAATTGTTGCTTCTCTTCTTGACGTAAAACCGAGTATGCATTTCTCATAGTGGGCAATGGTTTGGTCTTCATCAACTAGGACCTAACGGTGGAAAAGGAGACATCTAAACCCATGAGCAAGTCTAGCAATTGCTCCATCTCTTGGATGGCCGAAAAAGCTTGGCCCGAACCTCAAGTACAAGATGATATGGCAACTAAGGTATAGAGTTCGTCCCACAGGGCTCTCAATTTAATAAAATAATCAGTGATTGGCATATTTGCTTGCTTTAGTTGTGAAATCTCGCGTTTAATTTCATAAACACTGGGAATATTTCCTTGAGAAAACCGTTCATTTAAGTCCAACCAAATGTCCCATGAGGAGTCAAAATAAGCAATGCGAGCATGTATTTCTGTAGAAACCGAGATAATAAGCCATGAAGAAACCACTGAGTCGCAAGCACTCCAGTTTTCATAATCAGGAGAATCCTCCTCCGGCCTAACAATTGTGCCATCCAAAAATCCGATTTTATGTTTTGCTTAAAAAACCCTTAAAATCGCGGGCCGCCTCGCCGGAAAATTTGGCCCAGTTAAAACGTCTTTTACAAAGGTTAACCCTGGATGATCCAACGGATGAAGATAGTAGGGTGAACTCACATCAAGAGCTCCCTCTTTTCAAGCCTTCCTTAATTCACCTATTCAACTTCCTAATTTACTACACATGTACAAAAATACAAAACTAACTATACATGTACAAAATATATATACTACTAAATCAGTATGTAACGCATCTAGGTTTGGATTATGATTCATCATCCTACCCCAATATAAAATGTCTTAGATTGCTCCTCTCTTAGAAATTTTTTTTTTTTTTTTTTGTCCAAAAAAAAAAATTAGAAAGTTTTTTTTAAGAACTTTCCCTGTTCTTGTTAAAAAAAATAAAAAAAAATTGTTCTCATTTTGTCGTGGCAAATATGATTGATAAATTTGAGCGAAAGGCCATTATAATGTGTGTATAGTATTAATATTTGACGTCATTGGGAATTCATCCATGACAAATCTGTGGATTGCATTATTTATACGATTAAGGTGATCTTTTTTGACATAAAATTATGTCCGAGATGAACATAAATTTTCTTGCATTACTGTGTTTATCTTCCTTTTCAAAGCTCCAATTTCAATTAATTAAAGTAGTAACAAACCAAAACAACACTTAAGAATTGAGAGTTCACCACTTGATATTATAAGTAGAGAGCTATATGCTTCGCTCAGCTCAGCTCGTTATTTTTATTTCTAATAATGCAATGGTTATGTGAACTAGTAATAGTAACTCAGAAACATAGTCAAGTTGTTATGATTATCCATTTTGATCAACTAAAGCATATCAAGAATTCATATCATGATTTATCAATGGGCACACACACTATTGCTTATTATAGGAATCAATTTTTCTCCTTTTCATTGTTTCGCCTGCATTTTGTGATGGTAAAGACTTTCTTAAGGAAAAGGATTTCCACTCCTTTTGTGAAAAATTATTTTCTTTGCAAAATGGTGGAAGTCATCATTCGAGTGACCCAAGCTTCAGGGGAAATAAACCGGATGCCACTGTAGATTGTTGGAATTTATAACATCGAACAGAGATTGGATTGCAGAATGACAAGTCAAGTGTGGTCTTCGACTAAATTACCTTATTTGGAATAATTTTGGATTATGATCGATACCTTATATTTTAGAGGTGTTTATTACTACACACCAAAACAAAGCAAAACTGACCAATAGTATGAATTTGAATAGAGGAATGAGGATTAGACCAATCAACCATTTTAATCAACTCATAAACTATATTACCACGTTCAATCTATGTTTGCAGTCTTGACTAGTCATTGAGGGTCCCTACCAGCATCTGTCCACTGTATGAAATTCAAATTTCCTGGTAGCCTTAAAAGTGACTATCTTGAACTAGTGGAGGAGCACATTAGTCAAAAATTGGACCACACCAAATCGAAGACCAAGGAATAAATTGGATAATATAAATTTAGTTTGGTAATAGACCAAATTTCATTAGTGTATTCCAAGTTTTAATCGAAATTGATATTTTATAACATTTAAAATGTTCATTACTCCAAATTTGGATTGAATTGAATATAAAATCTATTAAAGTTCAAATTAAAGTAGTGATACGACCTAATAGTGAACCCCCAAATCTTAAAGAGTATAGCTAGAGAATAAGGTTTTATTCAAGCCAAACAAATAAAGACTATTTCATGAATAAGGTGTGAGGCTAATTCTAGAAGATGTTTTCTTTTTAAACAAGCAAGTGAAAATGTTATTATGAAATTATGTTTTCATTTAAAGCAAAGAGAGAAAACTATACGTAGAATTTAATTTTCATTGGAAAATCTTTTCCAAAGTATTCTTCGAGAGAAATTTCTTGTCAACCAAATAGAGCCTAAATTCCTTTTAGACATTCCATACAAAAGACAAAACTTAAAACTTTTGTCTCTAAGTGGAGGGTTCATTTACCAGGCACTAATGCATCGGATCTCATTAGAACTCTGAAGTTAAGCGTGCTTGGGCACGAGTAGTACCAGGATGGGTGACCTCCTAGGAAGTCCTTGTGCTGCCAACCCTATAAGGTTGGGGGTCCTCGAAAACAGCCTCTCGGCAGAGTTACACCCTAAAGGGGTAAGGCTACGTACATTCACCTCCCCCAGACCCCACTTAGACGGGAGCTCTTCAGGCAATGGGTCTGTTGTTGTTGTTGTTATTGTCTCTAGATGGATGTGGGGAAACAATATTTAGAATTGGGTACTTAGAATCAAACATTAGCCTCAAGGCATGCAGTGAATCACTGTCTTTAGGACTTATTTTGTCCTCATGAAATAGACTTGGAAATAAAAAGAAACCTTACAACAAAGTGAAACATATCGAAGGAAGTAGTTTATGACGATTCAAAGACTACATAACGATATGAACACTAAGTAAATAAATACAAAATTGGAGGGGACTTTATATATGAAATCAAGTGTCCTTGTCGACCAAAAAAAAAAAAAACAAGTGTCCTTTGTAAAAGACACATATCTTCCTAAAGGACAAATAATCTCTTCCAAACAACCAAAAAACGGTGCAAAAGTAACAAGGAAAACTGCCTTGTCTGTTGACGCACACAAGCCCAGAATTTTTGGTTTGTTGCTTTCTGTAAGTTGTGTGTTGACACATACCATCAAGTGAGCTTTATTGAAATCTTTGTATCAGCACAAACCTTGCTTGAGTTAAAAGACTTGCAAAATACTTTATTTTGAAAATATATCAAAATTCTCCCACCATTCAAAATATACATTCTCAAATAAAATATGCAAAATCTCAGAAAATAAAAGAAAGTTTTTTTTGGTAAGTTAGTGTGATATACCATATTTAAAAAAAAATATATGTAGAAGTTTACGAGGGGCATACCCTAAGTCATGGCCAGAGAGGCCTACGTCAATGAATCAATAAATGAATCAAAGAAAGCAAAAAATAATCAAAGGTCAACATGACCAACAAAAGCAAAAGCTAAACAAAGCTAAAAGCCAAAACAAAAACTAATGCTCAATCATCCACTTTTGTGTAAGCTAAGAAAAAAAGGAAGTCTTTATGCATAAATGAAAGTATATCATGATTGAATGTTTACTCAGTGAAAATACGTTACAACTAATCAAAATTATACAATAGACTAAGTCTTTAAACCGTAAATCCCATTTGACTAATTCAACGAATCTCACACAAATTTATTCTCTACATACAGCTCATCTTTACATCCGACCCAGGTCCTGTGTCATGTACCCTTTATGAATGTTTTAAATTCAAACCAATATAATTAAATCACTCCTTGAAGCAGCGACACTTCACCCTCACGTAGGTAGACCTCATTGATTATCACCCATATAACACGACACTCAATACTTCTCAATTGGTCCATTAAGAGTGTTTACTCAACCTCCTTTTCCTTTAAGTCATAGGTTACCAAGCACTGCAACGGGAATAAAATATTTCACTTTAGTCTTTGCAATCACATAAATGATAGATTTTTCCTCATTTAACCTAAGACCTTACGTTGTATCAAGTATTGGGCCGAGGATCCATCATTGGCAATTTATATTAATAGGTATAAGATCTATCTCTACTCGAATATAACACTAAGTCTCTAGTAAGAGTCTTCGTGAAAGGATTCATTGGATCCTGACTTGATTTCATGAAATCCATGGTGATCACTCCCTCTAAGTTATTTCACATAACTATGTCTCACACCAATGTGTTTGAACTTTCCATTATCCTTTGAAATCATAGCCTAACTTATCCCAATAGCGGCAACAACAACAACAACAACAAACCCAGTGCCTTGAGGGCTTTCGCCTGAGCAAGATTTTGGGGGTTGGATGTATACAACCTTATTCTTTTAGGGTGCTACCGTCAAGAGAGGCTGTTTTTGGGGACCCTTGACTTGAGATGCATAGAAGCATAACATAAAAACATACGAGCATCTAAGTTTAAGAGCATATGAACATGAAAGCAAGAAAGCAAAAAGCAAGAGAGCAAAAAAGAAAGCAAGAAAGCAACGCAGTCTCATTTATCTCAATCATTTTGCTTCTTTTCCAGTAGAAGTTTGAGAAATAAACTTTATAACCATCATGGAATCAATAATATATGTATGTTTCTTGGCAACCTAAAAGACAACACGACACCAGGTAGGAATACCCACCCGCTTGTAGAAGCATAATTCCCTTTATCGAAGATCCAACTGGCATATTAGTATCCTTCTAATGTTGTAGGATACCCATTAAAATGACTCCAATAATCCATGGTTTTCTTAAGATATCTTTGTACTTATGTACTACATGTCAATGAAACTTACTAGGACTGCTAGTATATTTACTTAGCATTCTAATAACAAAGGTCATATTGGATCTTGTGCTAGTCATAGTGTACATGAGACATCTTACGACTTTAGCATACTTTAGTCATGCCATTGGTGACTTTTATTTGGTACAAGCTTTATAGTTGGATCTAGCAGAGACGATCCAGGAGCACATTTAAGGTAATGAAACCTTTTCAATGTAATGCCTAATGAGGTCGTGTTAAGGTTAGTGAAATACCGTCTTATATTATTCTTATACCAAGAATAACTTCAACATCACCTATATCTTTCAGTGGAAAATTATTAGAGAGAAACTGTTTACTTTTCTCAACTTGTTCCATATATGTACTAAATATAAGCATGTTCAAATAGAAAAAGACTCCTTTATAATTATCAAACTTGCTACATATGCATGTTTCATAATCATTTATTTTGAATCCATTATATAGAAAAACTTGATCCAACTTTTGTTGCCATTGTTTAGGGGCTTGCTTTAGCCCATACGAAGACCGTATGAATGTGCGTATTTTCCTCTCTTATCTTGGAACAATGAAACCTTATGGTTGTTCCATATATGCCTCTTGCTCTAATTAACCATTTTAGAATGTCTTTTTCACATCGATTTTGTGAATCTCTAAATTATAGATAAAGGTTAGAGCAACTAACACTTAAATAGTGGATATTCACCCCACTGGGGCATATGTATCAAACCAGTCTATCCTATATTTTTAAGAAACCCTTTAGTCACTAATCAGACTTTAACTTATCAATAGTTCCATCAACTTTCATTTTCTTTTTGAAAATTCATTTACTCCCTATAAGGCTTACTTCCAGGTGGGTGATCCAAAAAAATCAAGGTGTTATTACTCATAATGGAATCCATCTCATCATTAATAGCGTTTACCCAAAAAAAAAAAAGCGGCATCATGAGACATCATAGCCTCATCAAACATTACATGATTTGACTCTCTGACACAATAATATGGACTTTGATTATCAAATTCCACTGGAAACATATAGAAGTCCGGTCTAAAGAACTTCTATTTTCTCGCTTTTTTACTTCTTTTAAGTTCTAGAGTATCTTCAAAGATTTCTTCCCTTTGATCATTTGACATAGCCATGTTATTGTCTAGTAAAACACGATCATTTGGTTTTGAAATTGACCAAAATTATTTTTCATTAAAAAAAAAAAAGCATCTCGTGACTCAATAATTTTTAGAATTTATTGAGTCATTTGATTCGATGATAAAACACCAGTATGCCTTACTATGTTCAGCACAGCCAATAACAATTCTCTCAATTCATCTTTCACCTAATTTTCTTCTTTTGATTTAGGGACTTTAACGATTGCCCTATTTTCAATAATTAGTGATAAAGTTGTAGTAGAATATAGGCCACTCGTACAAACAAGGCCTTAATGAACCCATATAAAAGTGGGAGTAAGAAACAAAAATAAACATATAACCAATAAAACAGGATTACATGGCATAAAGAAACAAATAGGCAAAAAAAATCAAACAGGCAATTTATGGCTGCATCACCATTAGATAAGATGTAGTGCAGGGGAAGTCGTCGATCCGTATCAAAGCTCGGGAGAGATTGATAGAAGTGATGTCCAACTATAACCCTAGTCCATCCTTACAAAAAGCTCAACTATATCCGAATCATCATCATCATTTGTCAAACCAAGTTTTTTCCTGAGTTCCCTCTCATGCATTGCATGAAGGAGCTTATCAACATTTCTAATACTGCCACCCTTCCTTACCAAGTTCCCCTTTTATTTTTTTGAGAAGATTTGAGCAGTTTCTTCCCACTACTCCCAAGAGACATATCCTTCACGAATTCTTTCCAATCTCGCTTCACTTACATTTTAATCTTTTACTTTTGTGTTCTTGAACTCTTCTTCGATGATAAAACGCTAGTATCCTTGTGATCCACCACCATCCTTCTTCTTCTCCTCTTCATCTTACTAGGCTCACCGACATGTTGCATAGGTACTATTAGTGATTCAAAACCCGGCGGATACTGAGGTCCTAAAGACCCATAATCATTATCACTATTAGAATCCTAAACCTAGTTCGTAAGAATAGTTCTAGGACCTTGGGGCCCCACTGAGTCGTCAATGCGAGTCTTGTTCCAAGGTAAGGCAAGAGGAGAATGAGTTTCATGGATTAGTGCGTGGGGATTTGACTGGAGGAAGGTAGATAGAATGGGCGAGCATGGGTACAGAAGATCCCATATCCATCTACTGATAAACTAACCACCAACATGAATCTCAAGCAGGCCAACACCACACTCCACAAACCTCACAATGACACTGGCCAAAGTTGAACGAGGACCGAAGGATATTCCACAATCACCCAAGCCACCACTGCTAGACTGGCTTTGTCTATATTAACTGTGTTAGACCGACTTTGATCATGTTAACCGCAATTGACCGGCCCTAGACCGGTTTTAACAATTTTAACCAGAGTTCTTCGACTTAAAATGTGTTGAATGGAAATGATTAGCTTCACATGTGTTAACTGGAATCGGTTGGCTCGGACCACCATTGATGGTATGAACCCAAGTTGAGTTGACTCTCTTGACCTAATTCGGACTAAAAATATTATTTGTCAATTATTAGGCAAAAGTTACTGCATATCTTTGCCCTCTGTACATAAGAACTATTGGTCTTTCGGGAGGGGGCCTTAGTTGCCAATTTTTATTTATTCAAAATTCATAAAAGTGCCATAACTACTGAAATTAGCCTAACAACCAAATATAAAAAACCCAAGTCAATATAGCGCTAAAATACTAGTGGAGCCTTTATTCAATCAAAGTCTGCGTAAATTAGAAATCAGTTAGGTTGACTGACTTACTAGACTAGGCAAATGCATGCAATAATGGTAAGACCCAGATTATTCTTCATAAAGAGTTTGCAACCATCGTATCAAGTATCGCTTACAAGTACACAAATATTTGCTACACTCATTTGGAACAAGCTCACTATTATGTTATCCATGATTTTAGCTTTCAAACAGAATCTATCTATATGTCGCTTTGAAGGAAGAGTAACAAATAAAACAATGCCACATGAGCACTGAAACAAAATACCTAGGATATAAAAGATGTGGTATTCGCATGGTGTGAGACCCACTAACTAGACTGCTAGGAGAAACGGGCACCAAAAATCTGTGAATTAAAGATTAGCGAGCATTATAAGACTCTGACAAAACCAATACTCAATAAAGTGTGCATGTTAATAAGCAAAAGACTCGGACAACAAAATTATTTTTAAAAAATGCATCCGAGCAACAAGACCGGCAAAGAATGAAACATTTACATGTTCATACTAATTTATATAAAATAGTGCCCAAGCAAATATTTAAAAAAAAAAAAAGCAAAATAAATACGATTCAAGATAAACAACAACAATAACAAAAACCCGAATGCATTCAACTAATGTGTTACAGATATCAAGAGATAAGCTTTATGATTTTGGTGCTGGAATCGGTGTCTTGGCGAAGCCAATTAGTTAGTTTTCAAATATTAATGAAATATAATATTTTATTTATTTATTGTCTGATTATGTTTTACGAGTCTAATGTACGTGTGCTTGTTTTCTAAAACATTCTATGAGATGAACGTAGTCCAAGATAACATGCCAGGTTTTATTTAAGTGGTCAATGAAATTGACCCAAAGATAGATTTAGATCAAACTAATGATATGTTGTCAATGTATGTTTATAGTCGATGATAAGTTTTGCAACCCTGTCTGATAAGAGTATAATACAATACTTTTAATGACTTGTCTTGGTCATGTGGATAGAGATCTAGGAGTATTATGTTGGTGTTGTCAATATGATTGGAACACTAAGCAGGACCACCTGAATTACTTGTTTCTTAACTATTATCGAAAATATTTAACTCCATAAGACAATAACTCTAAATCAAGAAAATAGTCGAAACTCACGCATGGATTATTCGTTGATTTGATGTGCTAAAAGGATTAGTTACAGTGCGTTGACTTAGATCTTACGTTCGTTGGGTAACTACATGAAGTATAGCGGGAACAGGTATTTTATATGGAATCTATAGTCTCTTACGAGGTAAAGATGTCGCCTTAGTTGATTCGTAAATATACGAAGGGATTCTACAATCTTTAGTCAAAGTATTCCATAAGTTTGACATTTAGAATTAGTACATAAATTATTTTCAGTATTATTGAATTGTTCGAGAAGGGCAAGTTGGGAACCAGGATAAAAGATGTGAGAAAATTAGCGATAGTAGTTAAAATTATTTTTCCTCACAGATATCTAATAAAAGGGTTGATTGCCACAGTAGAAGTTATTTGAAAATTATTGAATAAATATATTTAATTATAGGGTACAGTACTATTTATTTGGTGCAATTGAATATTACTAAATGTTAATCAATTTTATCAACTGTTGATAATTAGATTTAACCCATTTGGAGCTAGAATTAAGTTGTCACTAGAGTCCCTTTGCAAGCCTCTAAAAGTACACCGGTTGAAAATATTTAAATAAATTCATGAGATGAATTATTTAATCAGGATATGAATAAATTATTTTGCTAAACATAATTTATGCGATGAGTTATTTATGGATAAGATGAATAAATTTATTTTACCAAATAAATTTCATAAGATAATTCTATATATGTGACATAAAATGGAAAATCGCGTGCATAGCCTAGCTGCTTGCGAATTCTGCTTCGAAATGTGTCGCTCGGGCTTCCCTACCTGCTTAAGTTATCCGTGCCTAATGACGTTGGCCAATAAGAGGCTGGCACGTGACACGTCTTAACAATTGAAAAATGCAAATGTTTTCAATTATGTACGATGTCATTTTAAACGTTTTTTAAAGACTCGGCTTTTGTTTATTTTTTGTATCCCATATTGACAAAAATACCTAGTGTTTTATCCAATGCCTATTATAAATATCGGTCCATAAGGTCCAGTTTAGCAATCGAATAATTATCTAAGAAATATTATTTTTTAAAAATTAAAAAGGAGGAATTTCTCTTTGAAATTTCTTATACTAAATATTTTCAGAGCCCACACTCTGAGTGTCAAGGGGTCATTGCTGAGAAGATCTCGCGGTCTTGATGATTCTTCCAGGACGACAATTGCGGTCTACAATCCAGGTATTCCATACAACTTTCCTTTTAAAGCTTTCCTTTAATTTTTGCAATTTTATTTATGCTTTTGATCTGATGTTTACTATGCTAAGATAAGCTATATTCGTTATGTATATATTAGAATAAAGGTCCTTTAGATTTAAAACTACAAAATATTAAATTTTTTTCCTCGCGACCCCACCCGCAGGCCTGGTAGAATGTCAAGGTTGGGCCCGACTCGAGCCGAGTCGTGGGCCGAAGCTCTCCTCCACCCTTTTCTTCTATTTTCGGGGGCTGAGCCTCCCCTAGAATAGGAGGCCCATGGGTCGGCCTGCTACAGGAATAGGCTTGGCCAACTACAGTGCGACCCGGCCCACTGGCCACCTCTACCCTTTAGGAGTTGGCCTCAACAATTACAAAATCATCCTCGAAGGTCATTACCAGTAGGATAACATGACCCTTTTAGAAATTATTCAAACAACGCTAACACTAGAAGTAACAGACATGTATTTTACTATTATGATCTCAGCTTGCTTATGTCGGTGTTAGCTTGTTCTAATTGTGAATTGATGTCTAAAGGTTGTAATTGGCTCAAGGATTTGAAATTGGTTTTGGCAGGAAGGGAGGTTTTGTTAGTTAGGAAGTGCTTATTCTTATTGTTAGGCAGTAGTGAAGCTTATAGCCTGATCTTATTGCGTCTTCTTTCTTTTTAAGTCCTTTAGTATAAATAGGAAAATTCCTTGTATTAAGACTTATGAATGGAAATAACTTGACCTTCTTTCTCTCAACCCTAATTCTCTCTATTTCTCATCTCCTTCTTCTACTTCTCATCTCAAATTCTACTTCTATCTTAGGTTATGATTCAAGATTAACCTTGAATCATGACAATTGGTATCATAGCTTGCACTATTGCATTGGATCAAGTTATTGAGAGAAGTTATAATCTTCAGTTCTTGTATTTGAAGTTGCAAGGTGCTTGCGATTGAGGAATAATTCAGGATTGACTGTAATCAAGGATAGTTACTTAGGAATGCTAGGTGGAGTTACTACTCGAGCTGGAGCTGCTTCGTATGCTGCAACTACTATAGCAGGAACTGCTGCAAATGAGGGAAACAATGCTAATGGTGGTGATCAAACTGAGACAATTGCTAGCATTGCACGACAAATGCAAGCTATGCTTATAGCATTCCAGTAAAGTCAAGAAGAAACTCAGAACCTTTGACGGCAGATCACTAGAATGCAGCAGCAGATGGATAGGAACAATGTACCTACTGGAGCTGGATTCTTGTCACTAGCAAGTCAACACTATAATTCAGCAGTGCCTTCCTTATCAACTGCAAGTGGAGATGGATCACTTGTATCAAGAAACAATGGCTTTAGGCATTCTCATGTTGATATGGAGCCTTTTGATGGAATGCAACCTCAGTCATGGATTAGAAGATGTGAGAGATATTTTAACTTTTACAACATTGCTAAGGCTGAGAGAGTTAAGCTTGGTGTAGTGTACTTGCGTGGGGATCAAGAGACTTGGTACTTTGGATTGATTCGCAACAGAACTTCAATTACACGGCCTGAATTCGTGAAATTATGGTGATGAAGATCTTGGTGATATTGTGGATAGTTTCAATTAGGTGACACAAACAACATCAGTCAAGGAGTACATGACACGATTTGAGAATCTAAGGGCAAGGATGTTGATAGCAAATCCAGGAGCTACAGAGGCATATTATGTCTCAAGTTTCATTAATGGATTGAAAGTTAAAATCAAGAACCTTGTCAAGACATTGGAACCTACCTCCTTATCTCAGCCTTACTCCAAAGCACAATTATTTGAGAACTCTATCTTGAATGCCTTTGATGGTCCTCGGTTTAGAGGTGGACAGGGAGCAACTTCATTGCCATCAGCTTCTTCAGTGAGCAACAAACATCTCAGCTTAGGGGAAAAGAAGGCTTAACGGTTGTGTTTTAAATGCAATCAAAAGTACTTTTTTGGCCGCAAATGCAATCCCAAGTTTCTTATGGCTGTTACTGGAGCTAACACTGAAGAGGAAGCAGAGGAATTGGATGGGACATTAGGCCCTGAGGAGCAGAAGCAGGAAATGGTGGTGAAATCAGATGAGGATGAGATGGAGATTTCTGTCACGGCATTAACAGGCAATGGTTTTTACACTGCCATTAGGATCATAGGTGAAGTAGGCCATAAACCTTTTCTAATCTTAATTGATAGTGGAAGTACGCATATTTTTGTGGATCCTAAGATTGTTAGTGCAGTGGGACATGAGATGATTAAGACCAGCCCATTGGTTGTCACTGTAGCTAATGGAAATTCCATTTTAACTCAAACTAAGTGCAAGCAGTTCTCTTGGTTGATGCAGAAGCATAGTTTTGCTTATGATTTTAGAGTTTTGAGGCTAGGAGGGTGTGATATGGTCCTTAGAGTGGACTGAATGAAGACCATAAGCCTAATTGTGTTTGATTTTGCTAAGTTAATTGTATCTTTTCAAAGGAATGGTCAGAGAACTCAGCTGCAAGGCATTGTTGAGCAAGGACAGCTTCAAATGATGTCAGGGAAAAGATTGGAAGGAGTAATCTAGAAGGGAGCTTATCAATGGATTGGTCATTTGTTCTCTATTAAAGCAACTTTAGAGGAAACTCAGGAGCCTATAAATCCTGCAATGGATAGCCTCATTTATGATTATAAGGATCTTTTTGAGTAGCCTATGACCCTTCCTCCTAAGAGATTCTTGGACCATGCCATTTCTTTGAAAGTAGATTCTAGTCCTGTGAATCTCAGACCGTATAAATATGCTCATTCCCAAAAGAATGAGATTGAGAGGCAAGTTGAGGACCTTCTGAAGACGAATTTCATTAGGCATAGCCACAATCCTTTTGCTTCTCCTGTGATTTTGGTTAAGAAGAAGGATGGGACCTCTCAGATGTGCATTGATTACACGTAGCTCAACTTACTCACTATCAAAGACAAGTTTCCCATTCCTATTATAGATTATTTACTCGATGAATTACATGGTTCTTGCTGTTTTTTCAAGCTAGATTTGAGGCAAGGTTATTATCATATTAGAGTGATGGACTCAAACATTCATAAGACTACATTTCGCACACATCATGGACATTATGAATTTGTAGTGATGCTATTTGGATTGTTCAATGCTCTAGCTACATTTCAAGCTTTGATGATTGCAGTATTCATGCCATTCTTGAGGAAGTTCGTTCTTGTATTCTAGATGATATTATGGTGTACAGTCCTACCTTAGACATCCATTTGAGGCATCTCAAGCAAGTGTTTGATGTTATAAGGCAGCATAAGCTGTATGCTAAGCTCTCGAAGTGCTCATTTGCTTGTCCACAAGTTGAGTATTTGGGCTATATTATTTCTTAAAAAGGGGTGGCAACTGATTCCTCCAAGGTCCATGCAATGAAGGATTGGCCAACTCCTGTTACTCTCAAGCAGCTGAGAGGATTCTTGGGTTTGATAGGGTACTACTACAAGTTTATTTTAGGCTATGCAGTTCTGGCCAAACCTCTAACAGATCTCCTATAAAAAGGATGCATCTAGGTGGTCAGAAGCAGCTTGGGAGGCCTTCCTTCATGTCAAATTGGCTATGTGTGTAGCCTCTGTGTTAGCCAAGCCAGATTTCAAGTTACCCTTCATATTGGAGACTGATGCTAGCAGCAAAGGTGTCGGAGCTGTTTTGTCTCAAGCGGGAAGGCCTATAGCTTACTTGAGCCAAGCTTTGTGTCCAAGGAATTTCAAGTTATCCATCTATGAGAAGGAGTATCTTGCCATCTTGTTAGCAATTCAGAAATGGAGGCATTACTTGAAGGGACATCATTTCATTATCAAGACTTATCGTCAAAGCCTCAAATATTTGCTAAAGTAAAGAATAACTACTAGAGTTCAGCGTAAGGGCCTTATGAAGATGTTGGGATTAGATTATTCCATTGAGTACAGGAGTGGTAGGGAGAATGTGGTAGCAGATGCTCTATCAAGAAGCCAAGAAGAAGAGCAGCTTGCAAATTGTCACACCATTTTAGTGGCCTTGCCAACTTGGATGGAAGAAGTACAATAGACCTATAAGGAGAATAGCTTTGCTCAGGATTGTATCACTACTTTCAGTATTAAGCCTGCATCTGGTGATGGATCTGGGGTGACAATGTGCAATGGCTTGATAAGAATCAGAGGGAAATTTTACACTTTGTTTAGGACTGACTTGAGGAAACAGATCACTTCAGTCCTCCATTCATCTGCTTAGGGAGGACATTCGAGGATTGAGGGCACTTATTAAAGATTGAAACAATACTTCTTTTAGTCTGGAATGAAGAAAAGTGTGGTAGATCTTGTGCAAGTTTGTGTAGTGTGTCAACAAACTAAAAGTGATCATGTTCCCTACCAACCTTACTATAGCCTTTACCAATTCCAGAAAGGGCTTGGCAACACATAAGTATGGACTTCATAGAAGGACTACCTAAGTCTGAAGGCAAGGAGATCATTTGGGCTATGGTGGATCGCTTTACTAATTAAGTTTAGGCATTTTATAAGCCTTAATCACCCCTTTTCAGCTACCAAATTGACTAAGGTGTTCTTGGATCACATTTCTAAACTCCATGGCTTGCCTCAATCCATTACATCTGACAGGGATAGACTCTTTTCCAACAATTTTTGCAGGGAATTATTTGGCTTGCTTGATTCCACTCTTACCTTGAGTTCTTCTTATCATCCACAAACGGATGGTCAAACTAAGAGGGTTAATCAAAGTGTGGAGCAGTACTTGAGAAGAATGACCTTTTCACATCCTATGTAGTGGCACAACTAGTTATCTTAGGCTGAGTATTGGTATAATAGCCATGCTCACTCAGCTCTTAAGACAACACCTTTTAAGGCATTATATGGCTATGATCCACCTTCCCATATGGGACTACAAGGAGTTGTATCTGCGGTGTCTGAAATCAGTGAATTGCTTGAACCAAGGAGACAACTTATGGAGCAGCTAAAGGACAACTTACAACTTGCTTAATCTCGAATGAAAGTTTTTGCTGACAGAAACATAACTGATAAATCTTTTACTATTGGTGACCAGGTTTACTTGAAATTGCAACCATATGGGCAATCTTTTGTTGCAATACGGAAAAATGTCAAGCTCTGTGCTCGATATTTTGGACCTTACAAGATCTTGGCAAGGATAGGAGTTATGGCTTACAAGATGGATTTACCTCCTGACTCCTTTGTGCATTCAGTGTCCCATGTCTCACTCTTGAAGAAGCATGTGGATGATGGCGTGATTAATTCTGCAGCACCACCACCAGTAGCTAGCAATGGAATGATTTTGCAGGAGCCAGTGGCAATCATGAGTACAAGATAGGTCAAGTAGAAAGATCAAGACAAGCCCGAGGTGCTTATTTAGTGGGCTAATTTGGACATCAAACATGCTACTTGGGAAGATCTGAACTTCATCAAAGGACATCAAACTACAGCGAAACTACAGTCCCCACGAACATCCTGAACCTAATAAACTAGTCCTCGCTCCGAACAAGAGAGATAAAATAAACCCTGAGATCCCAACAAACAATAAGACGATACCAAGATCGAACACCAGCTACGCTAGCAAAAAGAGAGTGCCAACCATCCATACAACTAGAGATAGCAGACTCAACATCAGCAGGGTTGGTCTTAGTCTCCATAAGACCAACCAAGCCAAGAGAGTTGGAGCAAATCCACTCTCGGATAGCACGAATGGAATTGGGGTTTTTAAAACCCCTAATATTCCAGGAACTAATCATCATACAAACAAAGAGAAGGGAGAGAGAGCCTACCGGCGGGCACCACAGCCCCGCGAGCTGGCTCGAGTCACTCTATGCTCCACAGGCGGCGGGCATCGAGAAGAAGTCGAGACCTCATTATCCTTATCAGATAGTAGACAAGCAAAACAATTCGGTGATGCAATACTCGAAGAGTCAATCAGCACATTCGCCCCCCCCCCCCCCCCCCCCCCCCCCCCCCCCACCCCAATTCACAACACAGACCCCGGGCTCAACAACATTAACAAGATAAGGCTGGGCCTTTATAATCTCGCTAGGAAAAATTGCATGGCTTAGATCTTCAGTATGCTCGGCTGAAGGACTAAGCCCTGAGAGACCCAGGCGATCTCTAACTCGAGGAGAAACCGACCTCAAATAAACAATCTAGGTAACAAAAGAACCAAAAAGGGTGGCTGGGGACTGTTGTTACCTAGTTAGGGTCACCATTTTGGAAGGGCCTCACACAGCCCCTCTCCCACTCCCCATGGCCGGATCCCAAGGGCTCACAGCCACCCTCACCCGAGATGTGGGCAAGGACCCACGACGTGAAGGGAAACCCCAGACTACCCCGGGACTCACATATTCCCCCTCCCTTTCCTAGCACGAACCTAAATTAGGTCTAGTCCTTATCACCAAGCCCGTGCCAGGTTGGGGACTCAAACATGGGGAGCCCAGTGCCAGTGCGGCATTGGGCTGTTACCCCTTCAGGGCCCAAAAGCACAAGAGCCAAAGGAGGGCTTAGTGGCCCTGCTCCTTCATCCTCAACAGCAGTAGCAGGCCCGTTAGAGGCCTCAGTTGTCATAGGCCCAGTTTGGGCCACCTCAATAGTGCTCGCATGGGCCTCAACTGGCCCAACACCAACCGCACTCACCATTTCATGATCGATCCTTGTATCACCAGGCCCAAGCGCCCCACCAGACCCAATATGAACCTAAATAACTTCCCTCAGCTGTGTTTGCAACACAACCTCCCTTCTGCAGCCCCACCATTCTTCTTCGTTCTTCTTTTTCTTCCTTTTTTGGCCACCGGTGCTGCAGTTTCAGCAGGAGCGTTAGGTGTAGGAGGAATAACATTCAAGGTAGGACACCAATGGCTAAAAACTTCACATTTTTGACAAAGTTTTGGCATTCCCTCATAATGAACTGTCACAGAAATACTAGAACCATTGCAATCAATAATTAATTTCTTAGCCGGATCCACCTTTGGTTCAATTTCCATACAAACTCTAGCATACTTCATCATTGTCCCCTCTAGGGTAGTTTTGTCCATGTAGAGCGACCGCCCTGCCCCACTAGCAATGGAACTAAGTACCCCTTCTGTCCATATGGACACCGGAATGCCATGTAGTTGGAACCAAATTGGAATCTTGGTCATATTATGTGAGGGGATAAAGTCTTCACTCTAATGGTTAAGAGAGAGAAAATGACCCTTGATGTACCAAGGGCCACCACAAAGCACATGTTCCGACGTTGTAACCGACTTAAATAGGAAGTAGTGGGAATCGCCATTTGAGATAACACACTCAAGACCCTTAGACCCGCAAAGCATGTTAGCGATGGCCACGCACCTAGAATATGCAACCCTACGATCAATAATACGACCGACTAAGCATTGGTCCCATTTTTCACGTCTAGGGGCAGCATCGTCCTCAGTTACGATGGTTACAATTTCACCATTAACAATATTTGGTTGAATGAATCTTAAGATACCTTCCCGGGGTGATGCCTGAACAGTATTGGCCCAAGATAAGAGACCTAAGCCACCCGAGCCATCACCACCAGCACCAGCAGTCCCACATGCTGGATCCGAACTTGAACCCACCTCAAGGGTCCGGGTCTCCTCAGCCATGCAATGTGAGAGAATAACAAACGCAGGAAAAAAAAACCCCAGAAAATTAGGGTTTGTTTGCACCACAACCACCAGGTGCCACCAGCAATAATCCAGCCAAGAAAGGCCACTAGAATTCGGGAACACCACAGCAAGTGAAGGACCAAGAGAACTTACAAGTGAATGCTCCAAAGTTGAAGAGAGAGATCGAGAAGACCCCAAAATTGCTAGGAGAGAGAAAATGAAGCCAGCACCGCTGCCACACCACCGGGAACGATTAGACAACCACCAGAAGGGCGAGAAGGGAGAGGCAAGCCACCGGGGATGAGTCACTAGTGATGGACTCGATAGAGCCCCAACATCCTACGTCTTTCACCCTAACCCCAAAACCCTAGCACCCGCTCTCACGTTATTCACCCTTTAATGGCTGCCAGAATCACCAGCGGGCACCACCACTAAGAAGAGGTGGTGCCGGCGAATACAATGCCACCGATCACAACCCCGAACGACCAGCCAAGCTCCTTCACGTGCGAGCCCTAGTTGCGGTTGTAAAAAGTCACGCGTCGCCCTCTCGACGTGCTTCTTAACTGATTCCTAAGCATGGGTAAAATACTTTTGCTTTTCTCCCTCTGGATAAGGATTGGTTTCACAATCCATAATATGATATAGCATGTGTCTCGACGAGATGGGTTGCAACCTGCATCTTGGCGAGTCGGGCCAATAGCTTGCATCTTGGCAAGCTTGGTGAGGAGGAGAAATGGGCGAGTGGGGACATGCCGGGGCAAATGCGTTTAACTTTAAGGAAGAGAGATCAATGTACAATAGAAGATAGGATTATTTATCCTTTTTAATTTATGGTGTTTTAAATATAGATAGGAAAGCTCCTTTATATAAAGAAGAAGGCTGATTAGGGTTTCTTTCATTCAATTTCTAAATTTTAAATTATTTTATTTGCTTCTTTCTTATTCTCGAGTTGTGAGAATTAAGATTAGAATTTTCCATTTGTTTCTTATCCGCTTTAGCAGTAGAAATTTAAAGGAAGGTTGCTGAATCCATCTCTTTCCAATTTTCATTTTTTTGGCATTACATCAGTTGGTACCAGAGCTCAAAACATTTCCCATGATGGCCCATGCCCAACAAAAGTATGCCAACGTCGGAGACGTATATGAGAGAGACTAACAACGTCAAATGGATAGGAGATTCAAGGAGATTAAGGAGAGATTCTAACATATCGAGCTTAGTTTGGAGCAGTCACACCAAACGAATATGGCCGAACCTCAACAACGAGCTAATTTGGGAGATGTGGACGAAACTGATGGAAGCTTTAACAACCCTTTTGAGAGGGTTGGCAACCAAGGACGAAATATCAGCAGGGATTGACCAAACGTGTTTGATTACTTGGAAGATTGGTAGTGGGAATCAAGACTTAGGATTGAGTTTCTGGAATTCGCCAGTGGGAGATAACCTAAGGAGTTTTGGGATTGGTTAGCTTTGGGTAAAAGAGGGGATCGAATTCAAAGACGTTTCGGAGCATAAACAGGTGCCATTGGTGGCTACTCGGTTGAGGGGTAGAGACGCCGCCTGGTGGCAGCATTCGAAGGACACCCTGCTTAGGCAGGGTAAGACGAACATCAAGATTTGGGAGAAGATGAAAAAGAACATGCGTAGCACCTTCCTTTCACATAGTCACGCCAGCATTATGTACCAACTCCTTCAGAATTTACATCAGGGTTCTTGGTCTGTGGAAGTCTACACAACAAAGTTCTTTGCCTTAGTCGCCAGGAACCCCTTGGCGGAATTAGAGGAGCATTTGGCGGACAGGTATGTTGGAAGATTGAGGGAATCAATCTAAGAGGCGCTAAACATGTTTGAAAATCTTTTCTGTCTCAGAGGCAAGTTAGAGGGCATTGTACATTGAGAAGTAATAGAAACGATGTCAGATTGGTGGTACTTGGATGACCCTAAATAGTGGGTGTGATCAGGTACAACCTCTAACCAACTCGGGTCTATAGAGACAACTAGGGAGGCTTGTTGTCGCAAATCCCGGTAAATTGAATAACTAGGATCAGGCGGGTAGCTCAAAGACCCATTGCTTCAAGTTAAGCGAGATGGGTCACTGTCCTGCCAAGTGTCGGAAGGATGACACACTTGGTAAGGGGTTGTACATTGAGGATGGGGAGTTAGTAGAGAAGGAGGTTGAAGACGAGTTAGAGCCAAGTGGCAAAGAAGAAGTTGCAGGTGATGAAGGACACCTATTAATGGTCAGGCGAGTCTACTTCATGCCAAAAGAAGCGAAAGGAGATGGCTGGCTAAGAAATAACATCTTTCAGATGACCCGCACAATTAGCGGGAAAGTATGTCACCTAGTCATTGATTCCAGAAGTTGTGAGGACATTATCTCCACGGAAGCAGTTAGGAAATTGGGATTCAAGATAGAGTATCATTCGAAACCATACCAGTTGTCTTGGCTTAAGAAAGGAAATCAGGTAACCGTATCTAAATGTTGTCATTTTAACTTTTCAATTGGGGCAAAATACCAAGATGGGGTATGTTGTGATGTGGCTACCATGGATGCGTGCCACTTGTTTCTTTGGACGACTATGACAATTTGACAGAGGCACCACCCATGATGGAAGACGGAACACCTATAGCTTTGTGTTTAAGGGCACAAAGATAGTCTGGTGCCTAAGAAGGACTAGGCGCCACGTTCGGTCTTAGCTAAGAATCTGAATCTCCAAACCAGGGCCATGTTCACCAAAGAGGTAGGTGAGAACAAGGTTGTGTTTCTGTTGATTGGCAATGAGTGCCATACAGAACAAGGAAAGGTACCAAGAGAAGTAGGGGACTTATTGAGGGAGTTTGCTGATGTTTTCCCTGAGGAGTTGTCGAATGCCTTACTGCCATTGAGGGACATTTAACATTGGATATATCTAATGCCCGCAGCTACCTTACCGAATAGGCCACATTATCGAATGCGTCCTGTAGAATATGAAGAGCTTAGGTGTCAAGTGGAGGAGTTACTCACTTGGGGCTTTATTCAGGAAAGTTTGAGTCCATGTGCGGTTCCATCTCTTTTGACGCCAAAGAAGGATGGTACTTGGCAGATGTGCATGGATAGCAGAGCCACCAATAAAATCATGGCACGTTATCGATTTCCTATTTCAGATCAGCTACAGAACTCAAAAGTGTTAAGTAAGTTGGACTTGAAGAGCAAATACCATCAGATTTGTATCTCGCCTAGTGACGAGTGGAAGACCGCCTTCAAAATCCGAGAAGGGTTATATGAGTGGCTGGTGATGCAGTTTGGGCTTTTAACATGCCTAATATGTTTATGAGTCTTATGAACCAAATACTACGGCCATTTATAAGAAAGTACGTGGTAGTCTACTTTGAAGATATCCTAATCTATAATCCAAACCGGGAAGAGCACTTGGATCACCTTATGGAGGTTTTGACAACTCTAAGAGAGAAACGCTTGTTTGCCACTTTGAAGAAGTGTGACTTCATGAAGGATAGAGTGATATTCCTTGGGTTTATAATATCCATGGATGGGATTGCAACAGACGAAGGAAAGATCGAAGCAATTTTGAATTAACCCCAACTGACGTCGATAACTGAGGTACATAGCTTCCATGATCTAGCATCTTTCTATCGGAGGTTTGTATAGAGTTTTAGCTCTATCATGGCGCCAATTATAAACTGCTTGAACGGGAGTAGTTTCAGTTGGACTTCAGAGGCATCTGACTCCTTTGAAAAGGTAAAGCAAAGGTTGACCACGGCTCTAGTATTAGCCTTACTGGATTTCCAGAAGACATTTGAGTTACATGGCAATGCCTCTAAGGTTGGCATTGGCACAATGGTTAGCCAAGAAGAATGTTTGATTGCTTACTTCAGTGAGAAGCATGATGGAAGTAAGTTGAATTACTCAACTTATGGTTTTGAGTTCTACACGGTGATGAGAGCTTTGAGGCATTGGAAGTTGTATCTTGACAACAAGGAATTCGTTTAATACTCGAATAATATTGTGCTGAAGTACATCCAGAGCAAGGATAAGCTTTCTAACTAACATGCGAAGTGGGCGAGTTATATTCAAATCTTTTACTTTGTGATCAAGCATAAGTTTGGAGTTTGAACAAGGTTGCCGATGCCTTGAGTAGTAAGATGATATTGACTGATAGCCAAGCTTCAATACTCAATTTTGACAACTTGGCATAATAGCACCAAGATGATCTCACCTTTGGTGAGATTTGGTGAGGAGATCATTCACGGATAGCGCCGGGTTACTCCATCCATGAGGGATTTCTCGTCAAGGAGAATCAGTTGTGCATTCCGACTTCGAGTTTGTGCATCACGGTCATTCATGAAAAGCACAATAAGGGGCATGTAGGGTGAGATAAGACACTCAAGCTTTTAAGTAGTACTTATTATTGGCCAACAATGAAGAAAGACGTTGAAAGGTTTGTCAAAAGGTGCTGGATTTGCTAGATCTTGAAAAGGGGAATGGCTAATGCTGGTTTGTAACTATTGCCACGATTCCTAATCAACCATCGGTAGACATTGGCATGGATTTCATACTACGATTATAGAAGGTGCAAAGGGGAGTTGATTCGATCTTTGTCGTTGTGGATCTATTCTACCAGATGATGCATTTTCTAAGGTGCTTGAAGGCCGCCGACATAGTTTATGTGGTGCAGTTGTACTTCTGTGAGGTTCATAAGCTTCATGGGTTACCCACTAGCATTGTCCAAGATAGGGATGTGCGCTCCGTGAACCACTTCCGGAAGACGTAGTGGAAGATGGTGAACACCTTTCTTGCTTTCGGCACTGTTCATCACTCATAAACGGATGGTTAGACCGAAGTGGCGAATAGGTCTTTGGTTAACCTTCTCTAGTGTCTTGTTACTGAGAACATCAAGGGTTGGGATCAAAAGCTATATTAAGCCAAGTTAGCTTATAACAGCTCAGTAAATTGAAGGACGAGGTTTCCACCATTCTAGGTTGTCTATGGCTTTTTTCCTCGTTCCCTAATAGACCTAGCCTTAGTGCCAGATCTGATTCACCCACATGGAAAGGCTGAGGACTTCATCTCCAACCTCCATGAAATAAATGAGCAGACTCGAGCACTATTGCTAGAGGCGAGTGCTAAGTATGAGATGGCAAGCGACAGGCGATGCCGAGCTATGCAACTCCAAGTTGGCAATCAGGCTTGGGCGATTTTGACAATACAATGGTTTCCGGCATGGGAGTTGATAGCACGGAAGATTGGACCATTGCGTGTCATTAAGAAAATCAATGATAATGCATATCGTCTGCAGCTGCAACCAGAATGAGGACTTCCAACGTCTTCAACGTTAAGCACCATGTTTCTTACTTCAGGAAGAATGATCTAAATGTCGAATTCTAGGGCAAATTCTCTCCAGGCCGAAGAGGATGATGCGACCTACTTCTTGGCGAGATGGGCTGCAACCCGAGGTCCTGACGAGTCAAGCCAACAGCCTGCATCTTGGGAGCTTGGCGAGAAGGATAATGGGTGAGTGGGAACATGCCTGGGCAAAGGAGTTTAACTTTGAAGAGGAGAGCTTAATGTAGGTTAGAAGATAGGATTATTTATCTTTTTAAATTTCTAGTCTTTAATTATAAATAGGAAAGTTTCTCTATTTGAAGAGAAAGGCTGGTTAGGATTTCACTCATTCTGTTTCTAGATTTCAAATTATTTAAATTTGCTTCTTTTTTATTCTTAGGTTGTGAGAATAAAGATTAGAATTTTCCATTTGTTACATATTAGCTTTAGCAATAATACAATTGATGCCGCCCATCAAATCTAGAAAACCACGCAGCTCCGCATACCTAAAAAGTTGTTGGATATGTTGTTGGGATTTGGCATTCTCACGTGTTCATCTTAGAATATCTGTATTACACTGCGAACGAATTTCTTTAGTGATTGAACAATAGTTGACTCACCAGCACAACGTTTTGGCTGAGGCATGTTTTGGCCACCCTTAAAAATATTTAAAAAAGCATATGGGGCTAGTGAAGCCCCAAAAACCCACATTGCCTTATTTTTTGGGCACCGTTGGGTCTCGCCTTATATTTACTTTTTAGCATAAAGTACAACATACACTAACCAGCCAAAACTTCAAATTCGCCTCAAGCAAATATATGCTTAAAATGTTTAAAGCCCAAAAAGGGAGCCCCTTTTAATCTTCAAATATTAAGTTAAAACAGAGGGCTTGTGCCTAATACGTGCCATATCCTTATGGAATCGAAATAAACCAAAAAAAGAGAGAAGGCATAAATGTAAATTCCAAATAAAACCTCCACTCAAAACCTGAATTGAAAATCCTATATCCGGATCAAAATAACAAATTTGGGCCAAAGGAAATTTCAACTAAGAGTCGTAGTTCAGGCTAAACATATGGACAAAATAAGCCCATGTAATGTAAAGCCCGGAATAGCTAAATCAGGGGGCTTCCAATAAAGCCCATACTATTCAAATATTTTTAAACACTTTAAAGCCCAAAAATATGATTGATGCCCAAATCAATTTCATTTCTCATCCTTAAAAGTGGGGAATAATAAAAATATAAGGTGGAATCCCAAGTATTCCGAATATACTAAGCTCAAATAGCCCACATCCACCATACTTGGAAACATCAACTTGGCCTTAAGGAATCACATACTACTAAGTGCTTATACCACAAAGCAACAATCAACTAAAATCATAATATCAACTAATCCAGTTTCACTAGTTCCGACACTAAGCAATTAAAATGCGGAATCAAATACTTCAGTATCCGCTCGATCATCTCAAATCATAAATAGGAAGATATTAAAGTGTCACTCCTTAACCAAATGAGTTCTCTCGCAGAAAGGGAGGATAATTGTTGTGGAAAAATATAACCAGATTGTTATGCAAAACTGGGTCACTATTGTAAGAAACCGGATACTAATAATTATACATACATATATATATATATATATGTGTGTGTGTGTGTGTGTGCGTGCGTGCGTGCGTGCGTGCGTGAAGAAAACTTAAACAAATCTGATATGCTCTGATACCAATTTGTTAGGATAAAACTTGATGCGGAAGTGTGAAACCCTGATAGCGTGATTTGATTCAAATAATATGACTCACACAAAACGAGAAGTAAACAAATATGGAGAAAGAAAGAACAAACACGAACACACAATATTTACGTGAAAACCCCTCTACAATCGAGAGGGGAGAAAAACACGGGCGGCAATGGAGATTCTTTATTGATACTGAAGGGAAGAATTACAACAACACTTGCTCTTAACGAGATCTATGAAAGAATTACAAGCACTTTCTCTAAACTCTCATAGCACTCAAAAACTGAATTAGAGGAATTGCGAAATCACCTCTGGCGGTGCCTCACTCTTTGATTGGATGCAGATGACGAAACCCTACGACCTTATTTATAGGCGCAGGTCAAGGAGGGCCCAATCGATCGGAACCGGCCGATCGTCGGCCCTCTAACTGCCTAAAAAATCTGAAATCTTTCCTTAAATCACCCGATCGATTGGGCTTCACTCCAGATCGATCGGTGACCCTACGACAACCCCATAAACATAAAAAACAAGTAATTTGAGACATAAACCTAACAAATCTCCACCTTGGCTCAAATTACATACATAAAAGAATTTTTTCCACCTTCTCCACTGAACCCCCACACACGGGGTTATTTCAACGAAACACGAAACCTAACCAAGTCTGAGCGAAGCTTGAACTTCCTGCTAGGTAGAAACTGAGTGAACATATCTGCGAGGTTATCAACAATGCCAATCTTCTTCTTCTCTGAATTGGCTCTTGACACATTATCTGAAATAGCCACCTGCTGCTGAACTGCGTTACTGAACTGAACTCCCTCTAGCTTACTCACCTGACCTGAATCACAACCAACTGATGACAACTTCTGTGGAGACAATAATGAAGACTCACCAAACGTGACACATCTACTCGTCAGGAATTGTTTGGAGCGAAAACATTTTTGCTTCCCATAAAGCCCTTGTTCACAGACCACCAGTCCTGTAGACTGACTACACAAAGAGCCCCTCACACTGTGCTCAGACAGACCCCTATCACCTAAATGCTCCAATCTCAAACGTCCTAAATTTTTGATTTCTGGTTTTGTCAACAACAAGGATGATGAAGATGCTGCAACAGATCTAACAACTGTGGAACCGACAAGCTCATACAGCGTACCTAACCTTCTGCCCTTCATAACTGTCAATGCACCCTTAACGACCCTCAAAACTCCACCTTCAGCTATGTACCTGTACCCTTTAGACTCAAGAGTACCTAGAGAGATGAGATCCTTCTTCAAATCAAGAACATGGCGAACATCGCTCAAAACCCTGATAGTGCCATCAAACATCCTAAAACGAATTTTTCCTATACCCAGAACTTTGCATGAAGTATAATTACCCATCAAGCAACTCCACCTCGAACTGACTCGTACGTGGAAAACCAATCCCGGTTGGGACAAACATGATAGGAGCAACCCGAATCCAAAATCCAAGTATTTCTCAAATTGGACTGAGATTCAGACACAGACAATAAAAGATCTTCATTCTGACCATCCACAGCACTAGCTACTATGGATCTCTGGTCAGACCTATTATCTGCTTCAAGTTTTCTCTTAAGCTTGTAACAGTCTTTCTTAATGCGCCATTTCTTATGACAGTAGTTACAGGTTAGGTCTTGATACCTAGACTTAGACTTGTTTCCACTATGATCATACTCAGTTCTCCCCCTCACAAATAAACCACTACTTGAGTTATACACTGAATTAGATAATTCTTTATCTACTCGTTCTTTACACAGTAGGTTTCTCTTAACTTCATCAATAGATATGGTTTGTCTACCACCATAAATCATACTTTCAACAAACCCCTTTTATGAACCCGAGAGAGAACATAACAATAACATTGCCTAATCTTCATCCTTAGGAACATCATCCAATTCTTTCAAATCTTGAATAATTGAATTAAATTCACTGACGTGATTCTTAAGTGACGTACCTTCTGACATACGAAGCGTGAACAACCGACGCTTAACTGCAAGTTTGTTGGAGATAGACTTGAAGCAGAACATATGCTGTAATTTCTCCCACAACTCCTTAGCGGTCTTCATTTCCAGAACTTCTGTCAAAACGTCATCGGTAAGACACATCTGAATTGCTGTGAGTGTCTTCTCATCTAACTCCTCCCATTGTGCTTCTGTAAGATTATCTAATTTCTTTTCTTTCCCATCTAAAGCTTTCTTCAAGCCATTCTGAGTCAAGAGGCCCTTAACGCAAACCTGCCATAAATTGAAGCTCCCTTGACCACTAAACTTCTCAACTTCAGATCTAATTACGAACGTCATATTATCAAATCGAAATAAACAGGGCTCTGATACCAATTTGTGAAGAAAACTTAAACAAATCTGATATGCTCTGATACCAATTTGTTAGGATAAAACTTGATGCGGAAGGGTGAAATCCTGATAGCTTGATTCGATTCAAATAATATTACTCACACAAAACGAGAAGTAAACAAATATGGAGAAAGAAAGAACAAACACGAACACACAATATTTACATGGAAACCCCTCTACAATCGAGAGGGGAGAAAACCACAGGCGGAGATGGAGATTCTTTATTGATACTGATCGGAAGAATTACAACGACACTTCCTCTGAACGAGATCTATGAAAGAATTACAATCACTTTCTCTAAACTCTCGTAGCATTCAAAAACTGAATTAGAGGAATTACGAAATCACCTCTGGGGGCGCCTCACTCTCTGATTGGATGCAGATGATGAAACCCTATGACCTAATTTATAGGCGCAGGTCAGGGAGGGCCCGATCGATCGACCCTCTAACTGCCTAAAAAATCCGAAATCTTTCCTTAAATCACCCGATCGATCGGCCTTCACTCCCGATCAATCGGTGACCCTACGGCAACCCCATAAACATAAAAAACAAGTAATTTGAGACATAAACCTAACAATATATATATGTATGTATGTATAAAATGATGCAGCCGCCATCTAGAGATTTGCGGGTGAGGGCTAACAGGAAGACAATGCCATGGATAAAGGTCTAGCAGGGAAGGAGAATCTGGTTGAAACTGCTTCGCATCCGTGAGTGGCTCATAGCTTGGTGAGACGCATGGTTGATGGAACCATTGATGCGGGTTGACGAAGAATGCAGCTGGTAGTTAGTCTTTAGATAGAGTTTGATTAGGATTAGTATTAGTTTTAAAATTCAAATTTAAACTTTTTATTTGTTTTTCTTTATTTTAAGAGGAGCACACAGATTGTGATCTCAGCCGTTGGATCTAGCACACGGATTGCAATTTCAGCCATTGGTTCTAATTAGGAATTAATTTAAATTTTAAATTAGTTAGAGCTAAACTAGGAAAACTCCTCTATTTAAAGATGAGGATAATTAGGGTTTTAGTAAGCCAATTTTAGAATTAATTTTATGAGTTATTTGTTCATTCTATTCTCAAGAGTGAGAATGAGAGTCGAATTTATACTTCCCCTGTAATTTTTATTAGAATTCAATAAAATAAAAAGGAGGGCCTTCGTTTCCTCCCCGTACCCCTAATCTTCCGCTATCCCACTGCATCATAAACACTCTCTCTTCACATGCGCCATCACTTCCCTCACCCTCATCAACATCAAAAATCTCCTCTTCATTCATATAACCCATCATCCTTAACTCGTCTCTGCCTCCACATTCTTCTTCTTGGACTTCCACTGATTCTCTCCTCTCTCTCTCTAATTTTTTTTTAAAGAGTGGTTCCCTCCTCTCTCTTCACACACACGCATGCATGCACGCACATATATATATATATATATATATATATGAGCTAAAGGTAGATATCAATTTTAAGCGAAGTATTTATTTACTTATTACTGCTTATTTTACCTATTAAGCATAATCTTTTCTGATTTAAGCATTAGAAGGGTCCCCCATGGTCAAAACAACAGGTCCCACTAATTTTTTGTTTGTTTGGGATAAAACATGCAGTTGATCGCATATTTGACTAAGTCTGAATGAAGTAGAATTAAAGTCTCACTTAATGGCTGAATAAATTCGCTCATGAAGAACGGGGGCTAATTGTTGATATAAATATAAGTTGGTCATTATTGTACAAAGACCGAATAGAAGAAATAAACTAGGTCTGAATTAGGAAATTGGGTTAAACAAATCAAGTAACCACATTAACATAAGGCTAGACTTGGGCCACACTTAAAGCACAAACAAGTTATCTCCTCTATCAAAACTCTAATCCTAAACCTAAAGCTTTTTGTCCCCATTCATCCGTGGTGGAAGCATAAGCCATCGCTAGTGCTGCTGGCAACCACATCGCTGAAACACCAAAAGGGCTAATTACCAAGAACCACCGTTGCCGGAGACCACCCAAGCCTAAATCCGCCATGTTAAGTGTCAAGTAGCCTATTTAGGGCCGAACCACGTTAATCCTTGCGTTCTTGTGCGTTTTTCATTTGATTGATTTTTCTATCGTCACTTGTGAACTCAATCTCAGATTTATGTAGGTTTTCATTAATAGTTTTCAATGATCCTAATCTCTAACAAGTTTTAATAGAGCTCAATAAGTTTTAACAATTGGTATTCGAGCTATAAGTTAAAAAAAGTTCTTGAACTTCTGCAAAATTTGAGAATGAGCGTTTTGACGGGAAGAATGATTTTGCTCTCTGGAACATCAAAACCAAGGCGCTACTGATGTACCAAGGTGTGGGATCTACTCTATTGCCACCGAATAACCAACCATCTCATCTGACAAAGAAGGATAAGGTAGATATTGAGCAATGTGCGTATGGTTCTCTTGTTGTGTGTAAAAGCAACATTCCTAGTGCCAAAAGGGCTCCCCCCTTAGTAGGGTCTGAGGGGGGGTGAATGTACGCAACATTCCCTCTTCAGAGTCGTACCCTGAAGAGAGGTTGTTTCCTAGTACCTCCAACATGAGGGGTGAGGACTTCCCGGGCGGTCACCCATCCTGGTACTACTCTCACCCAAGCATGCTTAACTTTGGAGTTCTAATAGGATATGGTGCCTGCGTGTTGGTACCCTCTTTGGTTCTCTTGTTATGTGTATTGATACTAATGTTCTACCTCTTGTTTCTTCTAAAACCATCGTAGCTAAAGTATGGACTAAACTAGAGGAGATTTATAAAATAGAATCACTATCTAATAGGACTCTATATATGGAAAAATTATTTACATTTACGATGGAAGAAAACAAGCCTCTAGATGACTCTTTAGATCAGTTTAATAGGATCTTATAGGACCTAAAAAATGTTAGTGTAACAATAGAGGATGAGATTCAAGCTGTGATCTTATTGTGTGCCTGCATAAATATCTTAGAGCCATAAAGATACACTTAGGTATGGAAGTTAAAAAATCAGTTTGAGTGAAGTTACACGGGCCCTTAGAAGTAAGATTCTGGAGTTAAGGAGAGAGAGAGAAAACAACTGCACCATAGCAATAATGATGAGGGATTAACTGTGAGAGGAAGAACGAACAGTAGAGACGATAATAGTAACAGGAAAAGATCCAAGAATAGACATCGTTCTAAGTCTATAGGTAGGAAGGATCTTTTTGAATGCAGCAAATTTGATCTTATGAGGAGAAACTGCCCAGATAAGTATAGGTCACAAGGATCAGGTGATAATGTAGTTTCATTTAATTCAGATCATGTTGAAGTTTTACTTGTTTCATCTAATTTAACTGATATAAATAATGTGTGTGATAAATCTGAACATTCTAATCCTTTACTTGTTAAATCTGATGAATTCCAACACGAATGGGTGTTAGATTCTAGTTGTAGTTTCCATATGACCTTAGATAAGACTAACTTCATTGATTACAAAGCACTGAATGGGGGAAGGGTGTTATTAGGAGATAATAGGGGCTGTACGATTGCTGGATTAGGATCTGTCAAGATTAAGTTAACCAACGGTACTATGTATATCCTAGAAAATGTAAGACATGTGCCTGACATACGTAGAAACCTCATCTTATTAAGTCAGTTAGACCTTAGAGGATTGTCTTTTAGGGCTATGAACTTAGAACTTAGGATTTTGAAAGGATCCTTAGTTTTCCTAAAAGGGGAACTTAAGAATGGTCAATATGTGTTAAAGGGTCAGATAGTTTCAGTTGAGTCACATGTTGTAGTTAAGACAGTGTTAGGAATAGTGTCTTGAAATTCAAATTTTTTCTGGATATGTCGTTTTAATTAATAAATAAAATTGAAGTTCCAGTCGTTTTTCTAGTTAAATTTGTGTATGTGAGCATTTATACTGCATGTGATTTTCTTTTGGGAGACATCCATGAGATGGGTGTAGTCCTCAGACTACAATTTACATATTTGTTCTAAGTGGTTTATGAGACTAAGCCACAGATAAACTTGGAACAAATGGTATGGATTGTTGTTTGAAAGACTCATAGTCGAAGACAAGTTTGGACCACTTGTATGTTAAGACTATAACGTGACACTTTAGATGACTTGTCTTGGTCATGTGGATGGAGATCCAAAAGTGTTAGGTTAGTGTGTTTAATAAGATTGACACACTGAGTTGGACCATGTGGGTTACTTATTTCTAAACTACTATCGAAGATGAGTGATTCACGTTGTACTGTTTGAACGACAACTCTAAATCCTGAGGGTATTCTGGACTTGTACATGGAGCGTTAGTTACTTTGGCGTACTATAAGTAAGGTCTAAACGAATGACTGAAATTCCACGTACACTGGGTAGCAGTGTGAAGTGTGATAAGGATCAGATATTCAATAGGGAATCTACAGTCTCTTGTGAGATATAGATGTCCTCTTAGTTGATTGGCAAATATTTGAATAGTTCGGAAACTTTGGCCAAAGTATTCTAAGTGTTTGATATTTGGAACATATACTGTGAATATGTTCAAGTATAAATGAATTATTCAGGGAAGGGCGAGTCGGTAACTAATGGAGAAGCTGTGAGAAGAATAATGGTAGTGGTTATATTTATCCTTTGTTATGGAAATCTAGTGGAGGGATTGTTGTCATCATTACAGTCTATAAAGCTTCCTCGTGGTGACTCACCGTCTATGGTACACTTATAAATTATATGATAGTGCTCATGAGTATGTAGAAAAGAAGATGCGAGGAAGGAGAATTGAGAGGAGTTTGAGAAGAATACTTATATAATAAAATATTAAGATAATTATTTGAATAGAAGAAAAATTTCTCTCATTCTTCAGTTCTGATATTAATACTTGCTATTTTTCTTCAAGCATATTTGGGTTTGTATTTTTATTCTGTTTTTTTTAGTATAATTTGTCCCTAATTTTATAACAGTTTTGAGATATTTTGGGTACTGGCTCCTGTAAATCCCACCCCCCCCCCCCCCCCTCCCCCCTGGCCCCAGGTTGGAGGTCAGCAATGTGCATTAGCATTGTTCAAAAGCCATGCTTTTTCAACTTTATTGGTTTAAAACTGATACATACTAAATTATGTATTTGGGTATATAGCATGAGGGTAGTTCAACGGGTAGTGTAGTGGGTCTTGGTTAGTGAGAGAGGTGACTATAAATAGGGGTAGTGTTGTATTATCAAGTATCTAATGAATGAAATGTCATCTTTTATATTTTTTCTTTTATCCCTTTACTTTGACTATTTTTTTTATGGGGTTGATACTGTATTTTACTATTTCCTATAGTTTAATTATATTTTTCAATTTAGTTTGTATCATTGTTATTAAAGCTAGACTATCCTCAGATCTCTGTTAACCAAGACAACTGATCCGATAGCAATTCCTGTGATTCAAAATATGATAGCACAAGTACAATAGCACAAATTCTATGAAAACTCAATAAGATTCAAGACAGGCACAAAAATTAGGATAAATCGGTGCTACTTATCTCATCGAGAGTAGTGGTGGTTTCCGGAAGGGGCTTGCCGGAATTGGATGGTACAACCACTGCTACCACTGCAACACCGGAGCTACCAACTTTGACCAAAATGAAGATGCCGTCGGTGCTGGGTATCAGACACCAGGCCCTACTCCAAGAGCATGGAGGGAAGAGAAAATATGGCTAGTTGGATTTAGGGAATCGACCACAATTGCTTAGGTGGGACACTGCCACCATCAACGCAATCAAAGACTAGACGCAACCTTGAAATCGACACGAAGAAACGAAAACGTGGGGCTGCCGATGCTACACGAAGGGTCAAAACCACATTACTCATCGGGGTGCGGAGATGAAGGAGCTAAAGAAGGAGGCACCGAGCGAATGGAGGAGAACGAAAACGATGATGATAAGGGGTCAAAGTGAGGAAATCGGCCAAGATCTGCCAAGGCTAGGCGTCACTACCACCATAAAGGACGCCTCAATTCCATAGAGAGAGAGAGAAAGGCGACAATTAACCTGATGGAGAAAATGCGGTGGTAGAGAACGTGGGCAATGGGTTGTTCAAAGAGGTTTGGGAAAGTGATAAAAGGGCAGAGTATGTGGCGCCTCCGTCGCCACTGCCACTGTGGTCGGAAGGCGCCACTGATCCCTAGCTGAGATAGGGTTACACCAGGGTCTCTGAGAAGGACATGGAGATGGTGCCAGTTTGGATTTCGGGAATTAGAGTTTGGGGTTCATTTTATACGAAATTACTATTTTGTCCATTTAATTGTTCATAATTTCTTAATTACTCTTCAATTGAATTTTTTTGGAAAAAAAGATATAATTATTATTATTAGTTTTAGACAACTTAAGCTGGTAAATGTTGTCCTTATCGTGTTCAACTCAGGGGAAAAAACAGAAGATACACCAGACAATTTAAAGGATGATATGAAAAATTTATTTATTTATTTTGTTAAAAGTATTAGAATATAATACTTAGATCCTTGAGGATAAAAGTCTCTTGAAGCAGAAGGTACTAATACGTACCAAAATTAGGTATGAGTGTATCTTAATAAATAATATAATGGGTTTTGCCAAATGAGGGGGTGAATCTATAAATGTGAGAAGTGTTATATTATAAAGTATCTAATGAATGAGATATCATCTTTTACATTTTCTCTCTTATTTCTTTACTTTTAGTACTTTACTACTTTCCTTTAGTTTAGGTATATTTTTCAATTTAGATCACATCATAAACAAGCTAGGTTTATATTATTTAATTATACTAAATAATAATATATGTCACCAAAAATAAAACTTATATTATAAATATTACATTGGAATAATATTAGCATATATAGAAATATAAAACTTACTATATATTATTAATACAACAACAACAACATCATATCCAATGCCTCAAGGGCTCCCGCATAAGCAGGGTCTGGGAGGGATGGTTGTACGCAGCCATATCCCTCAAGGGTATGCCTTGCCGAGAGGCTATTTCCAAGGACCCCCAGCCTGACAAGGTTAGCAACACGAGGACGTCCTAGGAGGTCACCCATTCCGGTACTACTCTCGTCCAAGCACGCTTAACTTCAAAGTTATTATCTAAACTTTACGTGCTCAAACATAAAGAAACAAGATTCAATGCTTCAACAACCAATAACCTTTAGACATGTTCGATCGTGCCCAAAAAAGCAAGAGCAAGAAAATACCAGATTGCTATATGTTCTCAAGCAATTTATTTTTATTTTTATTTTTATTTTTTTTAGAACAATCTTTCTGCAGGAAGATGATATCACATTCACCACCTCTATTCGACCTAACCCTTTTGATTTATGGTCTAGTTAATTTGAACTTTTATTTTATATTTAAGGAATTCTTAATAGCCTCATTTTTCAACTTCAAATGATGTGCCTTAGTGAACCTCAAATAGTCAACCACAAACAAGATATAGTATCTTTCTACCAACTATACTCATAGTATTCTAAATGGTTACCCAAGTCACTATGAATAAATCAAGAGGACCATTAATTCTCATCTAACAATTCGTCAATATAAATAGAGGTTCAACTTATTTATTCACTTTACCGTAATATAATCCACACAAGCTAGTAGCAACTAGAAAATGTTGGTAGACTCACAACAAACGCAAAAGGATTACGGCCAATTAGTTCATATATAACAGGTGGTATCAAGGTCCTAACAAAAACAATTTCGAGAACAAACACATCGGCAAGATCAAAGCCACTCACAAACGACTAGAAAATACTAACCCTCAATTACAATGCATATAACCTTTTAGCACTAACTTGAATGCTTTGTTTCATAGCTCGACAAGTGGGTAACGGGAGGAAGGTTAAAAGATATCTTATCCCTTTTTTACAATTAACCCTTCTTGCCATTATTTAACAATTACGTAAAGGGATACAAATAAACAGAATTATAGTTAAAATAACATGATGTCCAATTTTATTAAAACTTCATCAACTCTTCTTTTACCCTCAAATTGGAGCTAACGAAAACAGAGTTAATGGGATTAAATCTTTCCCCAAATTTTCTCTCAAAAGATTTTGTCAAATTTGGGTAAATCACCCCCCAAAAGAGGGCACCAACACGCCATCACCGGATCCCATTAGAACTTCGAAGTTAAGCGTGCTCGGGTGAGAATAGTACCAGGATGGGTGACCTCCTGGGAAGTCCTCAACCTTAGGTTTGGAACACTCAAAAACAGCCTCTCTTCAAGTTGATACCTTGAAGGGGGAAGGCTGAGTACATCCGCCCCTCCAGACCCTGCTTAGGTGGGAGTCCTTGAGGCACTGTGTATGAGTCCTTGAGGCACTGTGTATGTTCCTTTTTTTTTTTTTGTTCCTTTTGGGTAAATCAACACCCTTCATTACAATTTATCCCTCCTTATTCGTTGCATAATTACCAAAACGGTAAGTTCAAAATAATACAGAATCAAATGAAATCAATTCCTGTTATGCAGAAGCAAGAATCAAATTATATAAAGAAATCAAAACTACAACCAAATACCAAACAAAAACACTCAGATCTAAGCAGCAAAAACTAAAGCAAGCAAACAACTGAAAGAAGCAGATCTAGCAGAATAGTGGTTTTTGTTGTAGTACCTCCATTAATATTCTTAGTTTGGGTTTCGACTTAAAATCGTCGTTTAGATTGTTAGAAAAATTGACTAATAGTAGTGAAAATATAGTAAAAATTGTTGCGAGAATACTAAAATACTGCGACGAAAAGTACCATAATACTGCAACAAGAAATACCAAAATGCTGCAGCGAAAAATACTGGGAATTGCAGAAAATTCAAAAATAATTATCTAAATATGGCAATCAAATAATTGTTACAAAATAGACCAATTTTGAAACAAAGCAATGAACATTGCAATTAGGAGAGAGCAATTAGAAAGATCTTACAACTCATCGTTATAGCGCCGTGGTAGAGACCACTATCCTAAAAGACGATTTTGCCACTGCACCGGTGCGCACAGTATAACAGGCGGTCATCCTCCAGGATTAACGCGATCGGACTCTTAATGTGCACTCGTCAATTGCCAGGTAGGAGTACCTTGAACTTTGCCCAAAATCTGGATCTGGATGAAAATGGAGAAGGGACTAAGACAAGCTCTTGGAGAAACAAAGAATTTTTTATACCCTTTGAAGCACAGGACCAACGAATTAGTGAAACTAGCATTAAAGTTGTGATTGTGAGCCCACTTTTTATATGGGGAACAAAGACAGAGGAAGAGAGAGTGAGAAGACAAAATCGACAAAGAAGCAGTAAAAGGTGAGTTATTTTCTGCAGGGAGAGATGAGAGTGAGGATGGAGGAGAAGAGAGAGAGAGACTAAGTCTGTGTACAGGTAGAGAGATAGAGCACATATATATTAAATTAGGGTTGGTTTTTCCACCGCAATTTTTCAGTTACATAACGTAAATTAGTTTTTCAATACAATGATGAGAATTGTGTAACGGCTGAGATAAATGAGATCTCAACAGCCATAAACGGCTAGTGCACTAAATAGGCCCAGTAATATACGATACGTGTTTTGAACGATTATTTATGCATTAAGAAAAAAAATCATCCACACTAATTTTCCAATATGAGATACAATTCCCGTAAAAACTAAAGATTAGCTTGTATAATTTTTCCAATAATCCCCCACAAAGGATACATGCGGAAGAGAACAAAGAAGAATAGATTGGCTAAAGGGAGTTCAGTTTTTTAGTGCCGATGTCTCGCGACTTGAATTGTCACCTAGTGTAACCCAAGTTTAGGACCAACATCTTGCGATGTGACTTTCGTCTTGAACCTCACAAGGGGTTCTATAGTCTGCCACTCGGACACATACCAAACTCCAGATCTCGGCAACTCCTGCGATTTGGCTCGTTTTATTGGCCATGCGTTTGTCTTGGACATTCATAGGTGCTCTAGAAGGCAAGTCTTAAACCTTCATAGTGAGCGGCCACACTTTTACACCTACATAGGTGGATCCCATCAAAGTGTGTGTTACCGCACACCCCCAAACATACGGATATGGGTCAATTAAGAGTTAAAGCTCAACCTCACCCTTTGGTAACATACAGACAATATCCATTAAGTGCAAGCCTTGCTTACACCACCAAACCTTTGGCTGCAAGCCTTGCTTACACTGCCAAACTTTTGGCTATGGACTTATCTCCGCACTGTCACACCATAGGGAGGGACAACATAAAATACAGTGCATTCCTTGAATGAAAGTATAAATTTTCACATTGAACCTGTTAAGACCAAGTTGGATATATCACAGTTTATTCATGTATATACTTTAGTCCCGTCCCCCTCGATGTTTTCACAATCATTTTTCGGCATAGCGTTTTTATCAATGGATCCACAAGGTTCTTTTCAGACCTTACATAACTTAGTGATATCACTTTTTTTCAAGTAGATTGTTTACAATCTTATGCCTGAGACGAATAGGTTTCCTCTTGCCAAACCCATCAAGTGTGCAGTGTCCACCCCACCCGTTACAGACTATAGTTTAGGTTAAAGTATCAAGCTCAATCATCACAAATGGCATTTAAACATTGTATTGCAACAAAGTAGTATTGAGAGTTGACCACTGCAAACATCAATCACGAGTTGCTCTCACCCCACATTGAGGTATCTGCAACAAGCTGTTAAACAACTTGCTCCATTACCTGCCAACTTCAATAAGAGTCAATATAACACAGTAGTGGAGCAAATATCATATCAATAGAATCATACCTGCACTCCAAATACTCAAATAGTACGCATATAGTGCGTATATCGTATATATAGTTGGCACGAAAGACACAAATTTGTCACTTTCAAATATCATCACCTTTCAAATATCATCACAATTGTGAGACATTATCATCTCAAATCAATTGGATCACCCCTAGTTTAGGTCACAATCCATTTTCATTGTACTTCAAGTACATGCACTGTTACTATTAAGGGTAGTCCATGTATTACCAATATTGTATTAAATTTGGTGATCTCAAGAAAAAAAGAGGTAAAGGAGACCATAATTCACAAGGTGCTTTTTACAATTCAACTTAAGGCAACCTAAGCCTCTGCAAGGCTCTCGAGCCCTAGTGCTTACCATCATCAAGCTATTCACACCAACTTTGGACAGTTGCCAAAATTATATTTTCGCCATAATCAACTTTCATAAGCTAGCTATAACTAGCAAACATCGGTAAGAACACAATAACCAGGAAAGAGTATAATCAGACAACATATCTCATAGGCTCTCGGGTGCTCTTATAACCCCCCACAACGAAATGTCTCACACTCCATTCCTAAGCCATTCAATGTTTCGACATGCCAATTCAAACTTTAAGGTCAATCAATGTTCTCATATGATCTACATCTTACTCTTTTTCCAAAAAACAAGAAAAGAAGGCATGGAAGAATGATCCTAAGAGCATAATAGTCTCCAAAGACAACACCAAGTCCATATATGACTTAAACGTATTATGTTTTTCCCAACTACAAAATGACAATTCGGCAAAACAGTCCAAAAATAACTTGTTTATCATTACTTGAAGCAACAAGTGACAACATACCAACTCGTTTCAAACATAGTCATGGAAAAGACATGAGACACATCAACATGGAGAATAATATACAAAATCATACATAGTTTTTTTCATAAGAAATTACAAGTCCTATTAGTCCTTTACAAGAATCAACTATTTCACCTAGGCCTCTCAAACATGCAAGAAAATCCAATTCTCACATACATGGTCTAATCTCGCGGTTAAAACACAATACATTGAATGCTCTACCCACGCACCATATCCAAGATTGTGTAGCTAAACATGCCTAACCTAAGAGTTAGCCAATTCTAGGTTCGAGGCTCCATTCTAACAAGTTCACAATCAACCTCAAGCATTAATCACGTATTAATCCAAAATCACATAATCTAATTTCTGAATAGCATGGTCATCCACACAATAATTGCACCACCTCCATGCACCAATGTTCAAAAACAACACGAAAACAGAATCCAAACCAAGGACTCTCTTTCGACCACCAACCGGGTCAGGCTCGAGCGATTTAACTCCGAAATCTCTCCACCAATACAAGAATCTACACCAGGTTCTCAATCGACCATACATGAGGCCAAATAAGTGATTAACACCGAACCACTTCACCAATCAGATGTACCTAGAGCTTTTTCACTTCAAGTGAACACTAGGGTCATATAATATGTCATCCAAATGATCGAAGTCTCTAAGAATATTATCCACATAATTATGAGTTAAACCCTTCAGACGTTTTAATTGTTTTTACAGTAAGTATTACAGTTGCCTTACACAAGTCTTTCACATCAAATGTAGATTCAAGGAATGCTACAATATTCACACTTTTGCCAGGAAGGGGCATATTATGAACATATTATTCGCACATTCAAATGTTACCATAAGCAAATTGATATCTTGATTAAGGACAATCAAATTACGATGGCACTATCTAGGGTTTAATCAAGATCATACAAGGAATTTGTTTTTCTTTCAACCTTTAAGAAAACCCACTAGCACCCACTCATAATCGAGTCTGTCTCACTATCAATAAACTCACTCAAAATAAGTGCATTCATTCAAAAGGCAAAAACATAGTAAGGACAACCTTCGCAAGCTAGAGACCCCCACACTTACATGTAGTGGATATTAGAAACAAAAAAAGAAAGGAAAAAGAAAAAGGATATGGTGAATGCTAGTATTGGTTCGTGAGGGTATATATACCCTGTTTACTAGCTAGGCTCATAAGGCCTACTCTGCCAGAGACATAGAATATTGCATCTTGTGTGGATAGTTCACACAAATATGAATTTTCCAACAATCATATACTTGATCAAAAGAGAAATATTCCACTCCAGTGCGTTGGCATCAAACTCCAAAAGATGGGCACTTAGCAAACAGTAAATTTTTTCATGCAATCCACACTCTTATCTAAACTTTACATGCTCAAACATGAAGAAACAAGATTCAACCCTTCAACAGCCAATAAACTTTAGACACGATGGATCGTGCCCAAAAAACCAAGAGCAAGAAGAATACCAGATTGCTATATGTTCTCAAGCAATTTATTTTTTATTTTTTTTAGAACAATCTTTCTTGAGGAAGATGTTATCACATTCGCCGCCTCTATTCAACCTAACCCTTTTGATTTATGGTCTAGTTAATTTTAACTCGTATTTTATATTTAGGAATTTTTAATAGCCTCATTTTTCAACTTCAAATGACATGTCTTAGTGAACCTCAAATAGTCAATCCACAAACAAAATATAGTATCTTTTTACCAATTATACTCATGGTATTCTAAAAGGTTACCCAAGTCATTAAGAATAAATTTAGGAGTACCATTAATTCTCATCTGACAATTCGTTAATATAAATAGAGGTTCAACTCATTTATTCACCTCACCATAATATAATCCACACGAGCTAGTAGCAACTAGCAAATGTTGGTAGACTCACAACAAACGCAAAAGGATTATGGCCAATTGGTTCTTATATAACATGTGGTATCAATGTCCCAACAAAAACAATTTCGATAACAAATACATCGGCAAGATCAAAGCCACTCACAAATGACTAGAAAATCCTAACCCTCAATTACAATGCATATAACCTTTTAGCACTAACTTGAATGCTTTGTTTCGCAGCTCGACAAGTGGGTAACGAAAGGAAGGTTAAAAGATTATCTTATCCCATTTTTACAATTAACTCTTCTTACCATTATTTAACAATTACGTAAAGGGATAAAATAAAGAGAATTATAGTTAAAATAACATAATTGTCGAAATTTTATTAAACTTTATCAACTCTTCTTTTACCCTCAAATTAGAGCTAAGGAAAATAGAGTTAATGGGATTAAATCTTTCCCCAAATTTCCTCTCAAAAGATTTTGTCAAATTAGGGTAAATCAACACCCTTCATTACCCTTTATCTCTCTTTATTCGTTGCATAATTACCAAAACGGTAAGTTCAAAACAATACAGAATCAAATGAAATCAATTTCTGTTATGTAGAAGCAAGAATCAAATTATATAAAGAAATCAAAACTACAATCAAATACCAAACAAAAACACTCAGATCTAAGCAGCAAAAACTAAAGCAAGCAAACAATTGAAAGAAGCAGATCTGGCAGAATAGTGGTTTTTGCTGTAATACCTCCATTAACTTTCTTAGTTTGGGTTGAGACTTAAAATCGTCTTTTAGATTGTTAGAAAAATTGGTTAATAGTAGTGAAAATATAGTAAAAATTGCTGCGAGAATACTAAAATACTGTGGTAAAAAGTACCAAAATACTGCAACGAGAAATACCAAAATGCTGGAAAATTGCAGAAAATTCAGAAATAATTATCTAAATATAGCAATCAAATAATTGTTAAAAAATTGACCAATTTTCAAACTAAGCAACGAATATTGCAATTAGGAGAGAGCAATTAGAAATATCTTATCAAACAATGATATCGCGCCGTGGTAGAAACCACTGTCCTAAAAGACGATATTGCCACTGCACTGGTGCGCACAATATAACCAGCGGCCATCCTCTAGAATTAACGCGATCGGACTCTTAACGTGCACTCGTCAATTGCCAGGTAGGAGTACCTTGAACTTTGCCCAAAATCTGGATCTGGATGAAAATGGCGAAGGGACTAAGACAAGCTCTTAGAGAAACAAAGATTTCTTTTTAACCTTTGAAGCACAGAATCAACTAATAAGTGAAACTAGCATTAAAGTTGTGATTGCGAGCCCATTTTTTATATAGGGAGCAAAGACAGAGGAAGAGAGAGAGAGAAGACAAAATCAACAAAGAAGCAGTAAAAGGTGAGTTATTTTCTGCAGAGAGAGATGAGAGTGAGGACGGAGGAGAAGAGAGAGAGAGACTAAGTATGTGTACAGGTACAGAGACAGAGCACATATATATTAAATTAGGCTTTCGGCAATTTTTCAGTTACATAACATAAATTAGTTTTTTATTGCAATGATGATAATTATGTAACGGTTGAGATAAATGAGACCTCAATAGCCATAAACGACTAGTGCATTAAATAGGCGCAGTAGTATACGATACGTGTTTTGAATGATTATTTTTCAAAAAATAATTGTACCCATTGAGAAAAAAATCATCCGCATTAATTTTCCAATGTGAGATGCAATTCCCCTAAAGGTTAGTTTGTATCATTTTTCCAACAGACACTACCTGCAAAATGAACTAATCTCACCTGCCATGGTGGCGGGCTGACATGCTGCCTGTAACAGGGCTGGGTCGCAGGTTTCTTTTTGGCTGCCAAACCCAAATCTGGACTGATCCGTGCAAGTGCAACGAGCCACATATTCACCTGTGTCAAACACAAGTCAGAACGTGTCCGATCTGTGTTCGACATGGGCCGACCCAGGATTGGAAAATGGAAGCCTTTTCCATTTTCCAATCACTTCATTTTTCAATTTTTTTTTACTTTTCAAGGATTAAACCTCGTCCTCTCCTCCCCGCATTAAATACCGATGCCTTACCCATTCTACATTTTCGAACCTAAATTAAAATTCTTAACCTCATCTTCCATTATAATTATAATATTTAAATTTTATATTTTTTGCCATTTTTATTGTTGTTGTTATTATTATTATTAGGCATTCATGAATCGTGATATTATCACATGTATAATATTAGTTATATTCTTATTTTATCATAATAAACTTGTATTCATATCTAATATATATGTCTTAAAATATATTGAGATATAATATATGAGTCTATTTATTGAAAGCAAAACAAAATCTTTATATATGAAAGTCATCCCCTATTATATATATTTCTTTTAATTTTTATTGTTACCAATATATAGGACTGATTTTTTAAAAATTAAAGAAATTATAATAATTAAGTGAAAAATAAACATTTTAGAAATGTTTTTATTTTTAAAAAGTCCTATTAAATTTATGGATTAAAAAGATTCTGAATTAATTACCCTTAACTAGGACACAATTCTTTTGCTGTTGCCATTTCTTACAAAACACTCCAAGCGGGGTCAGTCAACCGACATGCTCCTAACAAACATGTTTCAGAATTCAGTCCACTAATCTGATCTATAGCTCGTGCTCAGATGCCATTACATTGCAAGCTCCTGCATTTTCTCTCTCTTCGACCAACTATCTAGAGATTCCAACTGGGTTATCACGAGCAGCAGCTGCCGTTGGATCCTTGATTTCACCTTCATGTCACTTGTTTGCTTGCTTGATTCTTTGGTGTCTGTTGGTGATGGATTTTGGAATCAAGTTTCTGGGGTTACTTACAGTGATGTATCTATTGGCTTTGTTGTACTGGGTATTCCTTAAAGATTTGATGGTTAATGGATTTGATTTGAGAAAGTTCTATACTAGGGTTTTTAAGTCTGGGGACTCAGCGTTTGTGTGTAATGGTAAAGTCCCATATTTTAGGTCATTTAATGGGAATATTGCAATTGGGTCTGTTGTTATTTTTCTGTTGGGTTTAGTTTGTACATTTCTTATCTTGTTTCCTGGTTCAGAGCCAGTAGTACTTGATAATGATGTTCCTAGTTTGTTTGATTCATTTGGTGAGTGTAATGTATTTGATGGGAAATGGATCCGGGATGAGAGTTACCCTTTGTACAATGCATCTGAATGTCCATTTGCTGAGAAAGGGTTTAATTGCTTGGCTAATGGAAGAAAAGATAAAGGGTATTTGCAATGGCGTTGGAGGCCCAAAAACTGTGAAATTCCTAGATTTGATGTGCAAACCCTTTTGAAGTATCTCCGTGGGAAGCGAGTTGTTTTTGTTGGTGATTCATTGAGTAGGACACAATGGGAGTCTATGATTTGTATGCTAGTGTCAGGAGTTGAAGATAAGAGGTTTGTATATGAAATCCTTGGGAATGAAATTACGAAGCAAAGCCGGCACTTGGCTGTGAGGTTTGATTCCTATAATTTTAGCATTGAGTTCTACCGATCGGTTTACTTGGTCTTGCCTGCTTCGGTTCCTAGACGCGCACCAAAGAGGGTGAAGATGACAATTAGGCTTGACAAGATGGATGATATTAGTGGAGAGTGGAGTGATGCAGATGTTTTAATATTCAACACAGGACACTGGTGGACAAGGACTAAGCTTTTTGAAATGTAAGTTACTGAGATTCCTTGAATTGCTAGCTTAGTTGATGTGCATGATAAACATACGTTGTTGTTCACGGTAGCGGTATTAAGGAAGCTATTGTCGCTGACATCACTTAATGGATTGCGGTGATCATGTTGGTCAATTTACGAAGATAAATTGCTTTTTAATCTATACACTTCCATTTTGGAAAGGCATAGAATCATTAATTTGTGAGCATGTTATAATAAATAAAATGCAATGCATTTGTATTAAGAATCCAATTATCCGATTAGCTGTTACTCAAGTAATATCATATGACAGTCAATGACATAATGGCTAGCTCAAAATACCATTAAATTATGGCAACTATTTGATTCTACGATCATGAATGGCATGTTTCTATCAGATTTTCTAAGAGGCAGATGTCTTGCTTTAACTTGCTTATGTTCCCCTTTTGGATTCTTAGACCAAGAAGGTTGGGCGAACACCTAGAGTTGTTCTGTTATGTGTACAACTCCTTAAAATGTCAAGTAATCAAAAACTTAAACTGGGCTTTTCGGTGTAATTGCCTAGGTTTGTTGGATCACTTGCATATAACAACCTAGTTTTAATTTTTCACTTTAGTTCTTTATAGGTATTCAGTATTCTGCAATTTACTACCCTTCTGATGTCTATTGTGACAAAACATTGTTATATTTCATCATGATGCTTTTGCTAACTACCTCCTACTGTTGATTCTTTTGAGCTCTTCCTAAGTTTTGTTTCCCTTTAAGACGATGGAAGATACAAGTATGTGATGAAAACGAGCTCAAAGGGGGATCTAGGGGGCTACTTAACTTGCAAGTGACGAAATATAAGTACGAGAGTGAGGTGGCAAAATGCAATTTTTCTGGTAATTTGAAGCTATTTAAGTGAGAAAAAAAAATGTAAATTTTGATGGTTATGTGTAAGGTAAAGTAGACGAGTCATGTCTACTCTGCACTCATATAGCTTGAGGTTCGGCTAGATGGCCATTTCCATATTTCAAGCTGGATGCGCTTGATTGAGCTCGACTTGGATTGGCAAGCTTGCAGCTAAGATTGGTTGCTTTAGGCTCATTTAAATTGATTCCAGGCTCATCTAGGCTCATTTAGGTTCGCGTTCTTGTAGTTGAGGCTCGGATTTGACAACAAAGACAACAACGAGAAGCCAGTGCCTGAATCAAGCACTGGCTTATGTAAGCTTATTTTGGCTTTCGGAATCAACCTTATATAGGAATATTAGACTCGTTCGACCCAATATTGGCTTATTTATGCTTATTTGGGCTTGCGGAGTCAAGCTTCTACTCTGCGCGCTTATCCAAACGAGACAAATTGACTTGGTTTGAGCTTGAAATGGGTCAACCCTTGCTAAATAACAAGCCTACTTGGGAGGGCTTGCAAACAGACTCATCCCATCTCCTAGCAAGATGGCACAAAACACAGGTTGCATTTTCTGTTGATGTTGTCATAATGTGAAACAAACCTTGGATTGTTATGTAAAAAAGCTTGTTAAATTGCTTTTCTTGGTCGATGCATAAAACCATCTAACCTAATTTTTAAGACAGGGGTGTGTATTTTCAGGTTGGTGGGACGCTGAAGCTTGGAATGCCAGTTTCAAATGCCATGAGAAAGGCACTAGACACTTGGGCATCTTGGGTTGATTCTACAGTGAACCCTAATAGGACTGCTGTGTTCTTCCGTACATTTGAATCTTCACATTGGAGGTATATTGTGGTAAAATAACTTCAAATTTCATGGACCTCTGGCAGACATTTTCCTACCTGATACTGCGGTAAATACCATGCTAGGAGATAGAACTGGCCTTTCTGAGTTTTTGGTAAATATCACAGGTTCTACCTCTAATTGGTGGTAATAGAATCATGCTTTGATATTCATGAATGGTGTCATTGCTAGTCCAGCGGTAAAAACACTACCACTGTTGAGGTGCAATGACAAGGGTTCTTAGGTTCAAATCCTATCAGCCCATACTCTACTTGTCTACCTAATAAGAGAGGTCTCATTGTTTTACTCATGATACCAAAAATAGCTTGTCATGTTGGTTTTTCAGATTGCTTAAGTTATTTTAAGTCTTACGTTTGCAGAAGTATTAGCAAATAGTCATACAATTGTCAATTCTAGTAACTCTTTGATGTTTATAAGTATGGTTGGGTGTATAAAATATTAAACTTGTATTTGGAAGAGATTACAAAACTAATGTCGTGTAATAATTAGCTCAAAATTTGTTACCTACTAATTGTGGCCATTGTGAGTTCTATTTGGCTGCATAATAGATAGATACAAGTAATGCCTTGCTGACTACCAATTTGGGTGGAAGGATTATTGCCCCGTTTATTCTAGTTCTACTTCATTTACTATTAACAACACAAAACATACAATACAATTTGTCAAATCAATAACAAAACTGGTCCTTGAAAGGTAACAACTGTGCTTTTGTTTGGTTTATGTTGAAATAATAACAAAACCGTGACAGTATTACACTGTTACCAACTTTGTCCTGATCTTTTAAAGCCAACCTACAACAACAAATCCAGTGCCCCAAGGGTTCCTGCTTGAGCAAGGTCGGCCTTTTTTTTTTTGGGGGGGGGGGGGGGGGGGGGGGGGGGGGGGAGGGGAGTGAGATGTACGCATCCTTACCCCTTTAGGGTGCTATCCTAAATAGAGGTTGTGTCGGTGGGTCCCTAACCCTAAAAACAAAAGGTAAAAACAAATTAAAAGTGAAAAATAAGAGTAAAAAAGTAAAAAGTAAGTAAACGCAAGAAGACAGAGCAACAAGAACGCAATAGGTCAGCAAGAAACCAGCAACAAAAGAGCAACAATACCACATGCAATCAAGCAAGCAACGATCATCAATATGTACGTGAAAGCCTAGGGCACTATGCACTAGTTTCGTTGTTCCCCTCCATCCTAAACCACTACGTCAGCTACACCTATTCTAACCTACCACTCAGCTCTATCTAAGGCCATCTCCTTATTTGGGTTTAGTTAAGTGAGATCGTGTCTAATTGTCTCTATCTAGCTTTTCTTGGGCTTGTTTCTATCTTTCCTTCCGTGCGTAATTTGAAGTTGTTCGCATCTACTAACAGGGGTAGTGTTTAGTCTCCTCCTAACATGTCCAAACCATTGCAGACGTTGCTCCCTCAACTTATTCTGAATTGGAGCCATGCCTAACTTGCTTCTTATAATATGATTTTTGATCCTATCCTTCCTCGTGTGTCCACACATCCAACGACATCCTCATCTCCGCCATCTTTAACTTCTGCGTATGTTGCTATTTAACTGGTTAACATTCTATACTGTATGACATAGCTGGTCTCACTACTATTTTATAGTCTTTTCCTTTCAACTTCAATGGAAACTTCTTGTCGCAAAATACTGCAGAAGCCGTCCTCCACTAATGCCTTCCTATTTTAATCCGGTTGTTGACATCCTCGTCACCGGATCCCATTAGAACTCCGAAGTTAAGCGTGCTTGGGCGAGAGTAGTACCAAGATGGGTGACCTCCTGGGAAGTCCTCACCCTTAGGTTGGGGGCACTGGGAAACAGCCTCTCTTTAGGTTAACACCCTGAAGGGGGAAGGCTGCGTACATCCGCCCCCCCCAGACCCTGCGTAGGCGGGAGCCCTTGAGGCACCGGGTATGTTCCTTTTTCCTTTTGTTGACATCCTCGTCAACTCCGCTATCCTGCTGTACTATGGACCCCAAATATTTAAAACATTCTTTTTTTTGGTATGCATTCCGACCCAATCATCACGTCATCTTTTAAAACTAACCTAAAGCTACACAAAATAGCCACCGTGGTTTGACACAACATCAAGTCAACGCGATGTTGGTGTATAATGATATTCCATGTCAAGAGATGAGGAAGATGTTGATAGCCTCAGGCTCTCAGCATATTGTTATAATAGCACTTTGCCTTGTTAAAGCTCTCTGTTTTCATAAGCATATGAATTGTGGACCCGATGGTAGCTTACTAGATGTCTGTATCTAGCATAGTGAAATGCTGGTTTAGGTAGGTCAAGACCACTACAATCGTTAGGGGATGCGAACAACTCCATATTACGCATAGGAAGAGAGGTAGAGGCAGGCCAAAGAAAAGTTGGATGGAGACGATTAGACATGACCTCACCTACTCAAACCTGTAAGGAATATGCCTCAAATTCTTAGTTCTAAGTGGAGGCAAGCAGGGAGTACCCCGATCGATTGGAAGGAGAGGCCGATCGATCGGGAAATGTACGTAGAAGAATCCCGCGTCCAGAGGGTCCACCGATCGATCGGGACCCCCCGATTGATCAGGAGTCTATTTTTCATGGGGCTATAAATACAGCCCTAGGTTTCACGTGTTCTGTATCCAATTAAAGTGAGCGCCGCCGTCATCCTTGAGAGGGAGAGAGAAGTGAATTGTAATTCTTCTATTTTCAAATCAACAAAAGTCTCCATCTCCACCCATGGTTTTCTCTCATCTCCATTGAAGAGGGGTTTGCACTTAAATCATTTTGTTCTTGTTTCTCGTTGTCTTTTATCCGTATTACTTTTTGTTTGATCGTAGTATTTGATTCGAATTAAGTACTTGGGATTCCGCATTTCCTCTCAAATTGGTATCAGAGCCCTTGTTGTTCGTTTTGGTACTATGACATCAGCAATTAAATCTGAAGTAGAGAAGTTTGGTGGTCAAAGGAGTTTCAATTTGTGGCAAGTCCGCGTTAAAGGTCTCCTGACACAGAATGGCTTGAAGAAAGCACTGGATGGAAAAGAGAAGAAGTCGGATAATTCATCCGAAGCACAATGGGAGGAGTTAGATGAGAAGGCACTCACAACTATTCAGATGTGTCTTACAGATAATGTTCTGACAGAAGTCTTGGAGGTGAAAACCGCTAAGGAGTTGTGGGAGAAACTGCAGGAGAAGTTCTGCTTCAAATCGGTCTCCAATAAACTCGCAGTCAAGCGCCGGTTATTCACGTTTCGTATGTCGGAAGGTACATCTCTTATGAACCATATTAATGAATTTAACTCTATAATTCAAAAGTTAACAGAATTGGTTGATGCCTCTAAAGGTGAAGATCAAGCCATGTTATTATATTCACTCTCAAATTCTTATAAAAGCTTTGTAGAAAGCATGATATATGGTAGTTAAGAGGAACCTAGTGAGTAAAGAATGAGTAGATAAAGAATTGTCTGACTCTGTGAATGACTCTGGTAATGGTTTGTTTGTGAGAGGTAGAACTTAGAATAGAGGGTCTGATGGTGGAAGGAAGTCAAGATCTAAGTCTAGACACAAAGACCTGTCATGTAACTTTTGTCACAAGAAAGGGCACATAAAGAAAAACTGTTATAAGCATAAGAATAAGCAGAAAGAAGATAATAGGCATGACCATAATAGAGGTGATAAGTCCGCTGAGGCTAGTGTAGTTGAAGATGAGGGAGATACTGATGTCCTACTAGTAACTGAGTCACAAACCAGGTCCAGAGATAAGTGGATCATGGATTCGGCTTATTCTTGCCATGTTTGTCCTAACAGAGACCGGTTCGCCACTTATAAGTCAATTCAGGGCGGAGTAGTCTTGATGGGCAACGATGCAGCGTGTAAGGTGACGGGTATTGGAACAGTTCGTGTAAAGTTGTTTGATGGTACTATCAGGACACTTAGTGACATGAGACACGCTTCAGACTTAAAAAAGAACCTTATCTCTTTAGGTAGCCTTGAGTCTAATGGGTACAGGTACACAGCTGAAGGTGGAGCTATAAGGGTCAGTAAAGGTGCATTGATTGTGATGAAGGGTAGAAGGGTAGGAACCTTGTACGAGCTTGTAGGTTCTACTGTGATAGGGATAGTAGTTGTTTCTACACCGTCTATGACAGATACAGAGATCACTAAGATGTGGCACATGAGTTTGGGCCATATGAGTGATAAAAGGCTGTCAGAGTTGAGTAAGAGGGGTCTGTTATGTTGTCAGTCAACTGGACTGATGGATTTCTGTGAGCACTGTGTATATGGGAAGCAGAAGAGAGTCAGCTACAAGCAGGCAGTGCATCAGACTAAAGGAACGTTGGACTATATAAATTCAGATTTGTGGGGACTGTCCAGAGTTGCTTCTAAAGGAGGTTCCAGGTATCTTCTAATGTTCATTGACGATTATTCAAAAAAAGTTTGGGTCTATTTTCTTAAGCAGAAAAGTGAAGTTTATGAAGTCTTCAAGGAAGATGCTGTTTAAAAAACAGACAGGGAAGTAGATAAAGAGGTTGAGGACTGATAATGGTCTTGAATTTTTTTAGGGTGATTTCCTCAAATTCTGTGAGAACCAAGGCATTGTCAGACACAGGACTTGTACAGGTCGACCTCAACAAAACGGAGTGGCAGAAAGATTGAAAAGGACGTTATTGGAGAAGGCTCAATGTATGCTTTCAAATGTAGGATTAGGGAGAGAATGGTGGGCAGAGGCAGTTAACATGGCTTGTTATTTAGTGAATCGATCTCCTCATTCATCGCTTCAGTTGAAGATTCCAGAAGAGGTATGGTTTGGTTCTCCTGTTGATTATTCCCATTTGAAAATATTTGGTTGTCCTGTTTATGCTTATGTTAATGATGGAAAGCTAGAGCCTAGGGCTAAGAAGTGTATCTTCCTTGGCTATATGTCAGGTGTGAAAGGATATCGTTTATGGGATCCAAAATCTCATAAATTTCTGATTAGTAGAGATGTTACTTTTGATTAATCTACTCTACTACATCCGCCACACACGCCCTCCTTAGTTCGTGAATCTGTTCAGGTACAAAAGCCTGAAGAAAGTTAGATACAGTCAGAAAGTTCAGATCAGCTGCAGGTAGTTCAGTTTGAGAGTATGCAGGCACCTCCAGTACAGGTTTCTGATGAGGATGAAGCAACAGAAACAGGTCAACAGGTTGAGCAGCATACAATTGCAGGTGGTGGGCAGAAGAGGCAGATTAGGCCACCACAGAGATATGGGTATGAGGAGATGATAGCCTATGCCCTTACTACAGCTGAAAAAGTGGAAGACAGTGAACCGTCTTCATATTCAGAAGTTGTATCGAGATCTGACTCAGAAAAGTGGCTTATGGCCATGAATGAAGAGATGAAATCATTACAGAAGAATCAGACTTGGCAGCCAGTCAAGCCTCAATCAGGAAAAAGAGTAATTGGGTGCAAATGGGTCTTCAAACAAAAAGAAGGCATCCCTGGAGTGGAAGATGCAAGGTACAAGGCTCGATTAGTAGCTCAAGGCTATAGTCAGGTACATGGTGTCGATTTTCATGATATTTTCTCACCTATTGTTAGACATTGTTCCATACGAGCGATACTTGCTTTAGTAGCTATGCATAATTTAGAGCTTGAGCAGTTAGATGTGAAAACCGTATTTTTGCATGGTGAGCTGGAGGAGAGAATTTACATGCATCAGCCTGAAGGCTTCGTTGTTGAGGGTAAGGAAGATCATGTTTGTTTGTTGAAAAGATCTTTATATGGTTTGAGGCAATCACCTAGGCAGTGATACAAGAGGTTTGATCAATTTATGACTAGCCATGGGTTCTTCAGATGCAAGTATGACAGTTGTGTGTATTTCAGAACGATAGATTCAGGCTCTTTTGTTTATCTTCTGTTATACGTTGATGATATGTTAATTGCAGCTAAGGACATGACAGATGTTGATGATTTGAAAGCAATGTTGAAAAGAGAGTTCGAGATGAAGGACTTAGGAGCAGCTAAGAAGATTCTTGGCATGGAGATCAGTAGGGACCGAAAAGCAGGAAAGTTATACTTGTCTCAGGAGAAGTACATTGAGAAGGTTCTGGACCGATTTCACATGAAGGATGCTAAACCTGTTAGCACTCCCTTAGCAGCTCACTTCAGGCTTTCAGCATTGGATTCACCTCAGATTGAGGAGGATGTCAGGTACATGTCACAGGTCCCTTATTCTAGTGTTGTGGGTAGCATTATGTATGCTATGGTATGTACTCGTCCAGATATTGCTTATGCTGTGAGCAAAGTGAATAGATACATGGCGAATCCAGAAAGGAGCATTGGCATGTTGTTAAATGGATTCTCAGGTACTTACGTGGCACTTCTGATGTATGTTTGGAATTTGGGAAGAGTAAATGCTGTTTAGTAGGGTATGTTGACTCAGACTATGGTGGAGACCTCGAGAAGAGAAAGTCTACTTCTGGTTATGTGTTTTGTTTGGGAGACAGCACCATCAGTTGGAGAGCATGTCTACAATCAGTTACTGTGCAATCGACTACCGAGGCCAAATATATGGCAGTTATAGAAGCGTTTAAGGAAGCTGTTTGGTTGAGAGGTTTGGTTAGTGAGATCAGTGTTGATCAGGGTACTGTTGGGGTCTACTATGATAGCTAGTCAGCGATTCACCTAGCTAAAGATCAGATGATGCATCATGATAGAACGAAGCACATTGATGTCAAGCATCATTTTATTCGAGATCTGATAGATTAGCGGAAGGTGGAGTTGAAGAAGCTTGGTACGGAAGATAATCTAGCAGACATGTTCACTAAAGTTCTTCCCGGCAGGAAATTCGAGCATTGCTTGATTTGGTTGGGCTCTTAGTTTCAGTTTGTTAACCCAGGTTGTGGGGTGTTAGTGGAGAATGTGGAGATTTTTTATTTCAGTGATTGAATTTGAGTCAAGGTGGAGATTTGTTAGGAATATGCCTCAAATTCTTAGTTCTAAGTAGAGGCAACCAGGGAGTACACCCATCGATCGGAAGAAGAGGTCGATCGAACGGGAAATGTACGTAGAAGAATCCCGTGTCCAGAGGGTCCACCGATCGATTGGTGAACTGCCGATTGATCGGGAGTCCATTTTTCACGGGGCTATAAATACAGCCCTAGGTTTCACTTGTTCTGTATCCAATTAAAGTGAGTGCCGCCATCATCCTTGAGAGAGAGAGAGAGAGAGAAGTGAATTGTAATTCTTTTATTCTCAAATCAATAAAAGTCTCCATCTCCGCCGGTGGTTTTCTCCCCTCTCGATTGAAGAGGGGTTTTCACGTAAATCATTGTGTTCTTGTTTCTCGTTCTCTTTTATCCGTATTACTTGTCGTTTGATCGTAGTATTTGATTCGAATTAAGTACTTGGGATTCCGCATTTTCTCTCAAAACCTAAATGAGGAGATGGATTTAGATAGAGCGGCGTGTCGAGCTAGAATAGGGGGTAGCGGACGTAGCAATTTAGGATAGGGGGTGCACAACGGAGCGATCCCATGACGCCTCTATTCTTCATACTGTGGTTGCTTGGGGCCTGTTGTCGTTGTGATCTTTGTTGCTTTGATGTTGCTCAGTGTTCGGTGCTTAGTGTTTTGTGTTTTGCTTTGCTTTGCTTTGATTGGTGATTTGTTGCTCAATGCTTTACTATTGCTTTATTGTTTTGTTGCTTATTGCTTCTTGCTTTTTGTTTTTTAGAGTTGGGACACTCGGACACGGACTCTCTTTAGGGTCATACCTTGAAGGGGTAAGGTTGCGTACATCCCCCCCTCCCCAAAAAGAAAAAAACACAAAAAAAGAAGATCCTGCCTCGGCGGGAGCCCTTGTGGCACTGGGACGGTTGTTGTTGTTGTTTAGGTCGGTACAAAAATTGTGAACCAAAGTTGGAAAAACCAAGTGTTAAGTATGTAAGCAATGGTTTGCAGATGCCGCAAGGTGGTTGTAAAATAATGGCTAGGCTAATTTCTACTGTATAACGATCATCATGTTACGCATGGGCATATTATCTGCATGGAATCAGATAAAGAATGTTACATTACAACTGCCTCGCTACAACTGCACACCATTACCTTACGTCACGAACGCCTGAGTAATGCAATGACCATGATAAAAAATTTGGACGGTATGTATTAGGTTGCTCTAAGCATGTTAGATCGTGATGGTTTTCTTTTAAGGTTAGTAAGTTGCTTTTAAGCCTAGTGACCACAAAATTTAGACAAATAGCCATTTAAACATTAACTTCATGTAATTCGATAGTTTTTAACGTATAAATACATTTACGGATATGTTTCAATGAAAAAAAATCCAATATATATACATTATATAAGCCGTTGCAAAGTATCATTATTTTATTGCCAACAATATGTTAGCTCAAAATCCATCATGTAAAGGCCTCACTACCGCTTTTCCTATGCATATATGCTTGATATGAATTGAGCTCTAGTTGGATTAATGGTCAGGCATCATTTTGCCTCATCAGAACTTCAACCAACCCTATTTAAGTGGCAATTGTCTTTGGCTTATTCAGTTTTTCCCCACATTTTTCACTTGCTATTTTCGGAAGAATTAGTACTGATATCCTAAAGTAACTGTGACTGTGATGTTTACAGCGGTCGAAGCCGTAAAACATGCAAGGTGACTCCAAAACCCATGTTGTCAACGAAAGGAGGGGAAAAAAGCGCCGTCTCGGACATGATAATGAAAGTGGTGAAGAAGATGTCTGTTCCTGTAAGAACTTTGCATGTAACACCCATGGGAGCATACCGGAGTGATGCACATGTTGGTGTTTGGGGCGACAATCCACTGGTTCCCGATTGTAGCCATTGGTGTCTGCCTGGAGAGCCAGATATGTGGAATGAGATTGTGTTCTCGTACTTGCTGCATAAAGATGGCATCTTTCCACAGTGATTTTAAATTTGAAGGTAATATTGATTTCTCGTACATTTACATTTTACGGCAACTACTGTACCAATCAACTACAAACATTGAATCAAAATAAAGGGACTCCTTATAGGGATGACGATGGGGCGAGCTAATTGCATATAGGGATGACAGAGGCGCGGGTCAAACCCCATTATCCGTGGGTACCCGCCCTCTTTGGGGCAGATATGGGTGTAAGTGCAAAGAAGAGTGCATGGGTCCGGTAAACGTGACAATACTAGCCATGGGTATGGGGCTGGTACGGGCATAATGTTGTACCCGCTTTGTCTTATACCCACCATACTTGCTCCACACCTAGTCCAATTTATGTCTAAATAACTTTCAAATTTAAAAATATATAATTAATTTGATTACTTAATTTATTTATAAATTTGTAGCAAAATATTATTAAATTCTAAAAGTAGTATTAAATAATTAATATAGGTGAAGATGGTAATCGTTTGACCCATATTTGCGTGGGCATGGGGTGGGTAAGGAGGGTATTGAGAACCTGTTGTATACCTGCAGGTAATGGGGTGGGTATGAGTACGACTTTGTACCCGCCTAGATATCCACTTCGTACTCGTGGGAATAATGGGATGAATTTGTGCGGAGGGTACGGGTATAGAGTAGGCAGCCCCTGTACCTACCCGGCCCTACCTCATTGCCCTCTCTTATTGCATGTGTGATAGGTGTGGTATTGTGGAAATGAGGTGTCACGAATATGCATGACAAATGGTGATGATCGGTGGGTGTTCTTACAGGAAAATAAGTTGCTTTTGAATTTTGTGCTTGCTAAAATTTCAATGGATAGTCATATGAGAGTAAATTTAAATTCCCCTTTATAATTATGGGATTTTAACATATTATATGTATGTTCTAGTAAATATAAATAAAGCATAATACATGTACGTTAAGAAGGTCGCTCTATAAGTTACAAATCATGTCACGGGTAGCTTGAAAGTCAATTGGAGATCTATCCTGTAAGATCTTTTATCTGATGAGGGTTCTCATTGGACTGGACATTCATGCCATCATAGGCGGCTAAATATTAACATACTCTTTGGATGGTAGAAGAGCCGCTTCAGTTAAGTTATATATGTTGGGAAATTTCACAAATTGAACACAAGTCGAAGCGAAAATCAAACAAATCAACGAAATAAAACACGATGTTTTTACTTGGAAAACCCGCTTAATTAGATGGAAAAATAGATCCAATTAGGCGTCAAACTTTCATTATTGAAAATTTTAGGATTATAATATCTAATTGAAACTTCAAACCCAATCTCACAAGTCTCATCCCAAATGTAACTATTGCACGGTAAGTCACTGATCCTCAATGTGGCTATGCACGGTAAGCCATTAACCATCCCACATCTAACTTTGGGCGAAGGAAGCTACAAAAACCCTTCAATCAAACCGACCGAATATGGCTCTCGTCATACTTGGATAAACCTAATTCAACATCAATCACAAAACCTCACAAATAAACACTCACAATCATTTTCTCGATCTCTTCCCCCACCTTGAGTACCCATCAGATACCCCTTTACAAATTTCACTCACCCTCTCCATTTTTCCTTTTTCATTCTACCACCTTTCAACTCTGAAAACCGCTCTGTTTATCTCATCAAATTAAACTACCCACCTCCCACAATTTTCTCCCACTAGAGTAGGTGGGTAGTTAACAAAAAATAAACAGCGTATCTTTTCTTTTCTTTTTTTGTGATTTCTCTTTTCTTTCTCTTTCCTTTAAAACTTTTATTTTCATTTTCTATATAATAATTTTGAGGTATAATTACCCAACAATATATCATAGCATCTTTTTCCATGACATAATTTTTTCACTGTTCATTCAGAAAATGCATTGTGGAGCAGAGTTGTTTAGTGAATTTGTTTTGAAGGATTGGAGATAGATCTGAAGAAGAAAATCAAGTTGCCGATATCTTCTTTGTGGATGCCTTCATCTGGGTGTTCCGTTTTTCTGGTCATTCTGCCCCCTAAACTGATTTGTGCCAAAAATTATTGTGGCTTTGAGATCCGAAATGGTGACAAAAGAGTGGTGGTTTATAGATAATGTCTCATTGGAATCTGGAAACGAGTAATTAAATTCCGAAATGCTACTGCATGGATTCTAGACAAATATTTCGGTAAGTAAACCGGGATTGAGGGGTGGCGATTTGAACCTCAGATCTCTTGTTCTAGCGCGTCAACGATGATGTTATGAATTATCAGGCATGCAATCTACAGTTCTTTTCTTTCCTTTTGTTTTTGGTGTATATTTTTATGTACCCTTCGAAAAATAAACTTTTGTTTGTCTTGGCTTTCAGATCCGTATCTTCTCACAATCTTTTATTTTTGTTGACTGCTTCGTTTGCAGTGGAATTGACAATTCTTGTTGTGAAATCAGCCACAAAGGGGTTTATCTGCACTTTTCCCCTCCTTTTTGGAAGTTGAATATGACATAAACTAGCACTTCTGCATATACCTGCTCAACAAGAAGGGTTCAGTTAACTTATTGATTCTTAAGAACACCGAGATAACAACAAATATAGATTAATCAAAACCAAAATTTCATTTCAAAGGACAGCTAAACTATCAAAACTAGAAAATGATCCCGTATATATAGGGTTCTAGGACTAGACTATTTCCAACATAACTGTATCTGAACCTAATTAAACTCCTATTTTAAAACATAGAAAACTAAAAGTTAAATTTTAACTACTAATATAAATTGAACTAAAGTCATAACAACTAATTCAAATGGAACTAAAGCTCGGAACTTTTTTATGCTGAACTGCTTCCCATGTACATGTTCTGTGCTCAAGACCTGTTCCTCTCGTTGGCCCATACCCTAATCTAGTTCGATTATCTTCCTGCATCAGTTTGTGTTTTATCCAGGTTTGGTCCCTTCGATAGTCTTACCTTGGAGTGCAAAAATGAAAATGATTTTCCTTTTAGTGAGAAAACAAGCAAGTTACATAAAGCTTGTATCCATTTGAAGAAATATAATGGGATCCAAGTTGTCCTTGTAGTGTATTTGGGTGCAAAATACTTCCAAATTCCCTTCAATTCTTAGCATCAGAGTTAAGTTACCTCATACTTCGAAGCATACATTCTTTAGCTACATTTTCAATTCTTCTACTACAAATACCCCTATTTGCAGTTATCCAACGACATCCCCATATCAACACTTTCATTCAACTTCCAACATGGCCTCCTTTCCTAACAATGATTTCAACTTCCCCCACTATTTCCCTCCGCCACCTCCGACCCACCCATTTCATCCGCCTCCATCACCACCATCGCCAATGCCACCCCACCCACACCCACCGCCGCTACCGCCAACCCCACCACCTCCACACCACCACATCATTATCATCGTCGTAATCTCATGTGGCGGCCTTTTCTTACTCGGAGCCCTCATGGTAGCTTTTTGGTTTTGTATTAGAAGGAAGAGAAGGTTGGTTAGAAAGACCGAGGATATTGATGTCGATGAACACTTGAAGGTGAACGAGCTCGTGGTGCCAGGCCCACATGGTCCCCGGACCATGGTGCTGTCCGTGGAGGATGATGTTCACGTGCATGATAATTTGAAAAAGGATGAGATTGATAGGATTGGTGAAGGGATGAAATCTGAGTCTAAAGAAGTGACTAGTAGTTCTAGTATGCGACTAAGCCATCCTGAGAATAGAGTTTGATTAAGTACTTGTACCAAAATAAAGATTGAAACTCTGGAATAATCAGTACTGGTCAAATTTATGTACTTATGTAAATTTATTTGTGGATAATTAATAAATGATGTGCCATGTGCTTTAGAGCATAAAGTCGCTTTTGGACCTTCATCCATTAACTTAAACTTTTGGAACAATTGTTTCCTTAATGTAATATGTATCGGAGTATTGTTGACCAAAATGTTACATGTTTGAATCCCAATTGCCCCCAATGGGCATATGCATGAGGGACATGTTTAGGCATAAAACCACTCTTGAACATTTATTCTTTAGCTTAAAGTTTTGAAATAATTAGTTCCTTTATGCATGGCTATTAAAATCCCGATTCAAATCTTAGAATCTTATGATTCTAGGATTTTACAATTGTTGACCGATCTGAACCTTAAGTAGAATCTTAATTTTATAGAATTTTACGATCCATTGATATTATATGAAATTAACTTATAGAATCATAATACAATTATACGATTCTACTGATCCGACCTCGATTCTATCAGCGTATATAAATAAAAAGTTAAAATGTGAAAGAATAAGCATATATTATAAACGAACTTACTTTATTAGTTTGAAGTTCAAAAAAGTTTATTATGCATTATATATTTTTAAGAAACTTAAATTAAGTTTGGTTTTATGTTTTAATCTTAATATAAAGTTCGATTAACTGTATCTATCTTAAAAGTTGTCATGATTATTGTAGCATAAAATGATATATTTATGTTGCATGATAATATTTTTATTATATTTGATTATATTTCTTATATATAACTATGTAAGTAACGGTCTTATTAATTTTTTTGAAGTTATATTAATACAAAAAACAATTATAACATACATTTAGTGAAATCTTACAATTCTCGATTCGATTCTATGATTCCGATTTTAAAAGCTCCTACGGATTCTAAGTAAAATCAGTATTTTAACAACCTTGCCTTAATGTGACAGGTGAAGGTTGGATGAGGTTGCAAGTTCTGATACTGAATATTACATGTAGGAAAGGGAAGGTCTTAATTTTGATAATACAAACTGTGAAGAAATTGAATAAGCTTTATAATTTGAACTTCTCTTTTAAGATTTCCAAGAGCTCTGTGAAATGTCTTTATAATATACAACCGATAAAATATACATGAGATAGGATGTAGTTATCGCGATAGAATGGTGTCGTTGAGCAACCACCGAAGCTGATCAACAGCTACCCACCAATAGACTAAAATAACAAAAGTCTGCTCAAGGTGTTCCAAAAATAAAAAAAAACTAATAATAATAAAATCTGCTCAAGCAGTATCTGTTGATGTATTTTCAAAGTGAAGAAAATATAATTTGTCCTGATTGGTTTATGTCAACACACAATCTAGGAAGCACTATTGGATGGTGTATGTCAACACACAGAATCCAGGAAGCACTATTGGATGCTGTATGTCAACACACATGTTCTTGTGTGTCAATACATAGGCAACAATACCCAGTATCAGGGGCTGTGTGTCGACACATAGGTCCATGCGTGTCAACACACAAGCTAGAAAACCCAGTTAAAAGGGGCTGTGTGTCGAAACACAGCATGCCGTTGGCCGTTACTTTGTGCTGTGTGGTTCTAGAGCATGCTAAAATTGTGTGCTTGCAAGTATGTGAATTTAGCGTAGCTAATGATGGGTATTATAGGAGTCGTATCCAAAGGGAATCAATATTAAGCAAAAGTCGACTTAAAGCGATATCAAATTTGGATTTGGTTGGAAAGTTTGAGTAATGAATAAGACTAATGAGAAAGAGGTCACTTAATAACAATCAACCAATCAAAGAGTTAAGGGAATGCTTTTAGGTTAGCCAATCTTGGACCCAAGTAATAAGACTCATTACAACAATGATTTAAAAGAGTTTAAGTTACAAGCTCTAAACTTGTATCAATATGTGGTTAACGCATAGGGTAATAAATTAGTTCAAGTGAATAAGAATTTATAGGAGATGACATGTGAAGTGATCATAAGGACTCTAAGTATATTTATACTTAGCAAGAGTTGAATGTGAGACAATATAGGTGGCTAAAGTTGCTTATGGATTATGATTCATACATAAATTATCATCCAGGTAAAGCAAACATGATGGTTGATGTTTTAAGTAGAGAAATAGTAAGAAATTTGGCTTGTATGATCATTGCTTGGCTCCATATTATTGGTGACTTGAAAAAGGCTAGAATTGAGGTAAAAAGAAAGTGGGATGCACCACATGCGGCTTTGTATGAGCCAAAATGCAGAACTCCCTTGTTTTGGACGATGCTTGGTAAAGAAAATTGTTGGGTCCTAAAATTGTGCAAGAAACAGAAGAAAAGGCACCGTGTTTTCCCGATTAGTGAACATAGAGTAATTTATAATTAGAGGTAAAGTTTGTAAGGTGACTTTGATGATAGTTGTCGTATTGCTAGATTGTGGATGGGAAATAAAAAAATTCGAGCTGTTTGTTGGTCTTATCATCCTAGACATCAATATGTAACTTCTGATTGCATTAGCTCCAAGGCGTGCTCTTTGGTATGACTTATTGTGGTGGTGTGAAATTAGTTGTAGACCCCGCCATAAAAAAAAGAGGTACTCTATCATCTTGTTCATTTTTCAATTTTGTTTTGGGGATTTGTTTCTCCGTATGACATTGTTTACAGTCTAAGTATGGGTAGTGTAATCTTAATTAAGAGATTGACTGGGTACTACAAATTATACAAAATTGCATTTAGTTATTGGATGGGGCTTATTTACCAGGCACTAATGCACCGGATCCTATTAGAATTCCAAAATTAATTGTGCTTGGGCGAGAGTAGTACAAGGATGGGTGACCTCCTAGGAAGTCCTTGTGTTGCCAATCCTATAAAGTTGGGGGTCCTCGAAAACAGCCTCTCAGCAAGGTTACACCCCAAAGGGGTAAGGATGTGTACATTCACCTTCCCAGACCCCGCTTAGGCGGGAGCCCTTCAGGCACTGGGTCTGTTGTTGTTGTTGTTGCATTTAGTTATTGGGATGCTGAAATGTAAGGTTTTGTCATTTGAAGAAAATGAGGTTATTTCTATTTTGGTGATTAGTTGATCCTTTTTGGAATAATGGTGTTAATAACAATGCCACATGCACTATTTTGGACAATTAGACTAATATATTATCTTTTCATTTTCATTACTAGCGTTCCTTGTTTTATGCTTACGGGTCCTACTAAGTAAATGACATTAGATTCTACTTGGTTGGCTTTGGTAAATTTTTCTATGAATTCCCAAATTTTGTGCATACTAGAGATTGAATATATAGTAATTTTGCGTCACAAATATTTAAAGATAATTGCAGATCCCGTAAATTAAATTGTTGCTAAAGGTTGCTTGGAAGACATTACATAAGCAAGTTATATCTACCGCTATCTAAATACTTTGGTAAGTAGAATCCCAAGTCTAAATAGTTGTGATTGGTGTTGGAGTTGCGCAATGGAAGCAGGTGAATGGTGTTGGGTCAAAAAGTTCATGCTTTAAAGAGATTTTTGCAAAGACATTGCTGAGATATATTTTGGTCAAGAGTGAGCAAAACAGATAGTCGTGCGTATTACATACTATTGGCTATCATAGGACATTAAGTCCTCTTTATTTCACAAATTGTGAGGTGGGTTTAATTTGAAGCAGATACCCAGATTTGTTTAAAAATGAAGATCAGTATCAAGGACGAAACTTTTACTTAAGGGGATGAGGATGTAATACCCAGTCTAATTAAATTAAACTAGGTATTATAATATGTGAAACCTAGTCTAATTAAATTGAGTTAGGTATTTAAAAAAAAAAAGGGAATTGGTTTAGGTATTATCATACAATTAGAACTCATTATTATTTTGATTGGTCTATAAATAAAATAATGGGCTAATTTTAAAAAAGGATCATTAGTATAGAGTTATATAAATTTATATGTATAGAAGAGGAGAAAGATTTAAACCCTAGTTTCTCCTCCCCTCTTCCAATTTCTCTCTCTCGCTCTCTAGCATCAATTGTCAATTCCGTCTACTCTCCCTTGATAGGTTTTCAAAGCTAGTTCATAATAGAGGTTCGAATATTTGATTAGAAGATAGTGAAGGTAAATATACCACTTCCCTTACTTGTTTGTAAAATATGAAAATTATTTTATATGATTTGATGTATAAGACTTATATTTGAACGATTTATTAGTTTGTTAAAGTAGGCTCGGGCATAAGTGTTTGATTTATTAGTTTGTTAAAGTAGGCTCGGGTATGATTACGTTGATTTGATGTTGGAATATGTAAATTTTTGAAGGAATTTGTACTTGTGATAATGTAAAAGAAATTATTGTGAACTTGTGATTTGAATTGAAAGGTTTTTATGGGAAGAGCTCACATATAACTACATGATCCCCAGAGGTCTATTGACGATTGAATGTGAAATATTTGAAAGTCGATTTGTGACCTGTAACAGCAATAATATTGGCACGTAGTCTCCGATTGATCTGTGAGGTCTTTTGAATTGACAGATACTATATTGACCCTGATGGGTCCATAGAATACGATATCGATTCGAATGTGAAATATGTGAAAGTAGATCTGTGACCCTGTCGTGGGAATAATATCGGCCATAGTCTCTGAGTGATTTATGAGTTTAACCGATAAACTTTTGTGAAATAAATTAAAATATAAAGTGTTGTTTTGTGTTTCTCTTGTAAAATAATCGCTAAGGATTTATTGGATTTCCTTGTTTTCATTGGATATTTTTCCCATTTTAAATAATACATCCGGTCTGAGCTGGGTGTGTGGTGTACTTGCTGAGTGCTTTGTTTGTTCACAATTTTCCTTCACTTTTTAGATTAGTAGCGTGTTGCAATTCTGAGGGACGAGGAAGGCAGAGCAGCATCCTTTTTAGAGCATTATTTTAGCTTCATAATTTTTGACACTAAATAAATTCATGATAAGATTGTAATTTCGACTTTTCGTATCGTTAGTTTTAAATTATTAGTGTTGATGGTTTTAGAATTTGATGTCTTATATATATATATATATATATGAGAACTTTTATGGAAATGAGAAATTATGAATTGGATATTTTTGAGCTTCGTATTGTTATGAGGGACTTCATGATAGTACGGCCATGTAGCGCCCTTCTGATTTCAGCTTAATTGCTATATTATTCGAGGGCCGTTATAATGCAATTTTAGAATTCATGCTAGCTAATTTAGAAATGAGTAACTTACCATTTCTATAACCCAAGCACTACTTCTAAATTCAATAACAACTTCTCGATCCCATTTATCAGCCCACTACTTCTGAATTTAATAACTGGCCCTCACGCTTTGAATTTTTAGCAACAACTTAACTGGGCCAAAATTTCACTATTTATATGCAAAGGCAAAACTATTCTCTAAATATTGTCTGTCCTAATTGTTATAATGTCCAGGTTTTTTTTACATATTTAAGGTGAGTGAATTGATTCTCCAATTAATTTTTATATACACCTTGATAGAAGTTTTGGGTATGATTGCAAGTGCTTAAAAAAAATAAAAGTACAACCATGATTTATATGTATCCAATAGTTAGCATTATTAACACAATTAGTCACGACTTATAGGCTTCAACTGATGCAGCGCGTAGATAGAAATTAATGGGAATGGAAAGGTTCAACAGGATTCCCTTAAATTTTAATACGAAAGTAATAAAACAAAGGGGAAAAGTTGCTCAAATTCTCATACCCGAGAAAGAGAGAGAACTCTAGAAAATATAAAGTAAATCTGAAAAATATGAATGAATGCAAAACCCTAAATTTTCTCTTCCTTAAATAGAGGAGCTAGTTGACTAAGAGTAAAAGACTAAAAGATAAATCCAAATAAATAAGTGCTAATCTAAACTAATTCTACTAGATGTCCAACTCCTTAGCCATGCATCTCTACTCGCCAACCTCTGTTTCCACCAAGTCATACCCGCCAACCCGCCAATGGCCGTTGTTCACCCGCCAACCTTCCAATGCCCGTTGTTCACGAGTTGCATCATCCTTCCCGGGTTGGAGGGAATTCGCCCTCAAAAATTACTATTGAGTTCAGCATTCATGTTGCCCATTTTTTTAAAGTGATTCCTAACATCTCCTTCACTAAATTGATATTGTGTCTTGGTCAATAAAATCACAAGCTCATTGGACTTTGACTTGTCACAGTCAACAAAAATAGCATCAATGCCATCAAGAAATTCTTTAGTGGTTTTGGAAGAAAATGGACCTTCACAACATTCATAAGATGTATGGGCTTTCAAAAAACTAAGATTCAAATAATTAGATCTCTCCCACTTATTAGAAAATATCTTTTCTTTAGTGTTACTTTCTGTTAGGTTATGCCTCAAATTAATAGGATTTATGAGGAGGAAAGCTAGGAGCTAGTCGATCAATCAGGGGAAGAAGCCGATTGATCAGGAAGGTGGGCAGAACCTTGACGCGTCCAGAGGGTATGCCGATCGATCCGGACCTCCCGATCGATGGGGAATCTAATTTCCACGTGGGTATAAATATGACGCTAGGGTTACGTAATTTATTATCCAATATAGAGTGAGTGCCGTAGAGAGAGAAAGAGAGGAAGTGAATTGCAATTCTTCCATTATTCTCGTTCAATAAAAGTTCTTCATCTCCACCTGTGGTTTTCTCCCCTCTCAATTGAAGAGGGGTTTTCACGTAAATCGCTGTGTTTGTTCGTTTTCTCTTTTTCGTTCTTGATTTGCTTCTCATATTTGTTATAGTATTTGAATCGGATCCAGATCTGGGTATTGTTTTCTTCACAAATTGGTACCAGAGCCTTTGTTATTCGATTTAGTACTATGATGTCAGCGAATTAAATCTGAAGTAGAGAAGTTTGGTGGTAAAGGGAGCTTCAGTTTGTGGCAAGTCCGCGCTAAGGGTCTCCTGACACAGAATGGCTTAAAGAAAGCCTTAGAAGGAAAAGAAAAGAAACCGGAGAATATGTCAGAAGCACAGTGGGAGGAGTTAGATGAGAAGACAGTTACAGCTCTTCAAATGTGTCTTACAGGTGATGTACTGACAGAAGTCTTGGAGGTAAAAATCGCTAAGGAGTTATGGGAGAAGTTGCAGGAGACATTTTGCTTCAAATCGGTCTTTAATAAACTCGCAGTCAAGCGTCGGTTATTCATGTTTCGTATTTCGGAAGGTATATCTCTAAAGAACCATATTAATGAATTTAACTCTATAATTCAAGAGTTAAAAGAATTGGTTGATTCCTCTAAAGATGAAGATCAGGCCATGTTGTTATTATGTTCACTTTCTAATTCATATAAAGGTTTTGTAGAAAGCATGATGCACAGTGGTAGGTCAACTATCACAATTGATGAAGTTAAGAGGAATCTAGTGAGTCAAGAACGAGTAGATAAAGAATCGTCTGACTCCGTGAATGACTCTAGTAATGGTTTGTTTGTGAGAGGTAGAACTTGAGAATAGAGGGTCTGATGGTGGAAAGAAGTCAAGGTCTAAGTCTAGATATAAAAACCTGTCATGTAACTTTTGTCACGAGAAAGGACACATAAAGAAAAACTGTTATAAGCTTAAGAATAAATAGAAAGAAGATAACAGGAATGACTCTAATAGAGATGATAAGTCTGTTAAGGCTAGTGTAGTTGAAGATGCGGGTGATGCTGATGTTCTTTTAGTAACCAAATCGCAGGCCTAATCCAAGGATAAGTGGATCATGGATTCAGGTTGTTCTTATTATGTTTGTCCTAATAGAGACTGGTTCACCACATGTAAGTCAATTCAGGGTGGAGTAGTCTTGATGAGCAATGATGTCGCTTGTAAGATTATGGGTATAGGAACAATCAGAATTAAGATGTTCAATGGTACTATCAGGACACTTAGTAACGTGTGACACGCCCCAAAAATAACCTTATCTCTTTAGGTACCCATGAGTCACATGGGTACAAGTACACAGCTAAAGGTGGAAAGGTTAGTAAGGGTGTGTTGATTGTGATGAAGGGTAGAAGGGTAGGAACCTTGTATGAGCTAGTTGGTTCTACCGTGACAGGATCAGTGACTGTTTCTACATCATTTATGTCAGAATCAGATATTACCATGGTGTGGCGTATGAGATTGGGTCATATGGGAGATAAGGGTCTGACAAAGTTGAGCAAGAGGGATTTCTTGTGTGGTCAGTCTAGAAGGCTGATGCAGTTCTATGAGCAGTACGTCTATGGGAAGTACAAGAGAGTCAGCTTCAAGCATGCAGTACATCAGACTAAGGGAACGTTGAATTATGTTCATTCAGATTTGTGAGGATCGTCCAGAGTTGCTTCCAAATGAAGTTCCAAGTATTTTCTAACGTTCACTGATGATTATTCAAGAAAAGTTTGGGTCTATTTTCTTAGGCAGAAAAACAAAGTTTATGAAGTCTTTAAGAAGTGGAAGGCGCTGCTTGAAAAACAGACAGGGAAGTAGATAAAGAGGTTGAGGACTGATAATGGTCTTGAATTTGTTGAGGGTGATTTCATCAAATTCTGTGAGCATCAAGGCATTTTCAGACGTAGGACTTGTACAGGCCGATCTCAACAGAGCGGAGTGGTAGAAAGATTGAATATGTTACTGGAGAAGGCTTGGTGTATGCCATCCAATGCAGGTTTAGGGAGAGAATGGTGGGCAGAGGCAGCTAACATGGCGTGTTACTTAGTGAACCGATCACCTCATTCATCGCTTCAGTTGAAGACTCTAGAAGACGTATGGTTTGGATCCCCTGCTGATTACTCTTATTTAAGGATTTTTTGTCCTGCTTATGCTTTTGTGAATGATGGGAAGCTAGAGCCTACAGCTAAGAAGTGTATCTTTCTTGGCTATACGTCGGGTGTGTAGGGATTTCGTTTATGGGATCTAAAATCTCTTAAATTTCTAACTAGTAGAGATGTTACATTTGATGAGTCTGCCCTACTCCATCCGCCACGTACTCCCTCTTTAGTTTGTGATTCGGGTCAGGCGCAGAAGCCTGATGACAGTCAGATACAGTCAGATAGTTCAAATCAGCAACAGGTAGCTCAGATTGAGAGTATATAGGCACCTCAAGTATAGGTTTCTGATGAGAATGATGAAATAGAAACAGGTCAGCAAGTCGGATAGTATACTATTGCTGGTGGAAGGCAGAAAAGATAGATTAGGCCGCCACAGAGATATGGGTATGAGGAGATGATAGTCTATGCCCTTACTACAGCTGAGATAGTGGAAGATTGCGAACCATTTACATATTCAGGGGCTGTATCTAGATCTGATTCAGAGAAGTGGCTAATGGTCATGCATGAAGAAATGAAGTAATTGCAGAAGAAACAGACTTGGCAGCTAGTCAAGCCTCAAACAGGAAAAAGAGTTATAGGATGCAAATGCGTCTTCAAACGAAAAGAAGGCAATCCTAGATTAGAAGATGCAAGGTACAAGTCTCGGTTAGTAGCTAAAAGCTACAGTCAGGTACATGGTGTTGATTTTCATAATATTTTCTCACCTGTTGTTAGACATAGTTCCATACGAGTGATACTTGCCTTAGTAGCTATGCACGATTTAGAGCTTGAGCAGTTATATGTTAAAACTGCATTTTTACATGGTGAGCTAGAGGAGAATATTTATATGCATTAGCCATAAGGTTTCGTTGTTGAGGGTAAGGAAGACCATGTTTGTTTGTTGAAAAGATCTCTATATGGTTTGAGACAGTCACCTAGGCAGTGGTACAAAAGGTTTGATCAGTTTATGACTAGTAATGGGTTCTTCAGAAGTAAATATGACAGTTGTGTGTACTTCAGAAAGACAGACTCAGGTTCATTCATTTATCTTAGGTTATATGTTGACGATATGTTGATTACCGCTAAGGACATTACTAATTTTAATAGTTTGAAAACAATATTGAAAAGCGAGTTTGAGATGAAGGATTTGGGAGCAGCCAAGAAGGTATTCGGTATGGAAATCAGTAGGGACCGAAAAGTGGGAAAGTTATACTTCTCTCAGGAGAAGTATATTGAGAAGCTTCTGGATCAATTTCATATGAAGGATAATAAGCCTATTAGCACTCCGTTGGCAGCTCATTTCAGGCTTTCAACATTAGATTCACCTCAGACAGAGGAGGATATCTAGTACATGTAACAGGTCGCTTACTCTAGTGCAGTTGGTAGTATTATATATGCTATGGTATGTACTCACCCAGACATTGCTTATGCTATTAGCAAAGTGAGTAGATACATGGCGAATCCAGGAAAAGAACATTGGCACGCTGTTAAACGGATTCTCAGGTACTTACGTGACACTTCTGATGTTTGTTTGGAGTTTGGGAGGAGTAAATGCTGTTTAGTTGGGTATGTTGACTCAAACTACGGTGGAGACCTCGATAAGAGGAAGTCTACTTCTGGTTATGTGTTCTGTTTTGGTGACAGTGCTATTAGTTGAAGAGTATGTCTATAGTCAGTTACCACACAGTCAACTACAGAGGCCGAGTATATGGTAGTGACAAAAGTATTCAAGGAAGTTGTTTGGTTGAGAGGTTTGGTTAGTGAACTCAGTGTTAATCAGGGCACGGTTGAGGTCTACTGGGATAGCCAGTTTGCAATTCATCTAGCTAAAGATCAGATGGTGCATATTGACAGGACGAAGCACATTGATGTTAAGCATCATTTTACTCGAGATTTGATAGATGATCGTAAGGTGGAGTTGAAGAAGATTGGTACTGAAGATAATCCAGCAGACATGTTCATTAAAGTTCTACCTGGCAGGAAATTCGTGCATTGCTCGAACTTGGTTGGGCTCTCAATTTCTGTTTGTTAACCTCGGTTGTGGGGTGTTTGTGGAGAAGGTGGAGAAATACCTTTTTGTTTGAAATTTGAGCCAAGGTAGAGATTTGTTCGGTTATACCTCAAATTACTAGGATTTATGAGGAGGAAAGCCAAGAGCTCGTCGGTTCGATCGGGGGAAGAAGCCGATCAATCAGGAAGGTGCGCAAAATCTTGACGCGTCATTTCACCGATCGATTGGGAGTCTAATTTCCATGTGGGTATAAATATGACACTAGGGTTACGTAATTTATTATCCAATATAGAGTGAGCGACGTAGAGAGAGAAAGAGAGAGAGAGAGAGGGGAAGTGAATTGTAATTCTTCCATATTCTAGTCTAATAAAAGTTTTCCATCTCCACTCGTGGTTTTCTCCCCTCTCAATTGAAGAGGAATTTTCACGTAAATCGCTGTGTTTGTTCTTTCGCTCTTTTTCGTTCTTAATTTGCTTCTCATATTTGTTATAGTATGTGAATCGGATTCAGATGTGGGTGCTGTTTTCTTCACACTTTCAATTGTAAGATTAGATTGTGGTCCTCTCAACGCAACATCAAGGTTAAGAAACCCTAGATTGGCTTCTATAGTATGTTTCCACTTCACTTATTAGAAAAGATCTTTTCTTTAGTGTTACTTTCAATTGTAAGATTAGATCGTGGTCCTCTCAAAGCAACATCAAGGTTAAGAAACCCTAGATTTGCTTCTATAGTATGTTTCCACTTGTTATAGTTAGTATTGTTCAAAGGTTTAGTGGAAGGCATATGATGAAGGGCATCAAACGGACACTGAGCATTGTGACGTATCTGTCAATATCGCGTTGACAGGAGCTCATGTAATGATCAAACCCTCATTTTTGTTATGAGAGACAATAGGACCCGAATTTGTTACGGGTATTCTTCCCACATGCACTATGCCAAATTGACAGAAGTGTCTTGAAACATGAAGCCCTTGACTTTGTTATGAGTGCTAAGTTGTTTTTGGTTCAATAATTCAATATCAAAGTTCATTTACGACTCGATTTTTATATATTTCTTTGTCTTTTTCTTTACATGGCAAAACAAAAAACAAAGTTTCAAAGTATTAGTGTATGCCATTGTCACATTAATATCAGATTGATTTAGACTTTGGAAGGAGCCTAATAATTGTCTAATGTAGCTCTAATACCACATGTTGAGAAAATATCAAGAAATTCATGTATTAAAATTTAATCCTAAACAATCAATTGCGAATCTTTTAAAATTATAGGATCATAATTTATGTAATACTTACCTTGATCCATGTGTAAGAGTTGGTTGGATGTCAAATGAGAACGAGAGAATAGTGAGTGGTGGTTTGCGCTTTCTATTCATGAGATTGGGGAGCTCAATGTGTAAATGATACTTATGCCTCTCATGAGTAGAGACCAACAACTTTTATATACAAAATTCAGACTGCTCGTTAAGGACTCATAATCTATTAAAAATTTGATCCAACTTATAGTCAACTACACAAGTCCACGGTGATTCTGTATCTTAGTAATATTAGAGGTTGTTGGCAATTAGGATTCCTAAGATTTGTCATTGAATAGACAACTTAAGAAGTACACTTTTTTTTTTAGCATTACTTAAAAAATACACTTGCATCAGAAAATTGAGACCTTCATATATAATTGACACGTTGGACCACATATCTTAAAGGTATTAACACCTGTACCTAATGTACTTTTATTTCCATTTTTATTATCTAAGAAATGAACTACGAGAAATGCTAAATGTACTGCATTTGTATTGTAAATAGTATTAGATCATAAAAGATAGTATTAATAGTTTTTTCTGAAATCGATATTTTTTTTTATAGTTGATAAATAGTATTTGGCTTAATTCATTTTAATACTTGTAGCACTGTTAGCTCATGAACTAATGGGCCACATGTGAAACTGTCAATGAATCAATATTTTCAAAAGTTTATGCTGATGAATGAATGCCCAAAATTGGTTTTGTATTCTTATATGTCCCCTCACACAAATACGCATTGGACTTAAAGCGCAGATATTGTACAGGCCCACTTCCTGTCTTGTGCTTAAAGTAAGTTAATATTTAAAGAGGGCTGTTGGGATCCGAACTCGTAACCTCTTGGTCAACTAGGCTCCAGTACCATGTCATGGAATTAACTTTCTCAAATAACTTAAGCTGATGGATGAAGGTATAAGATTGGTATTATACACTAATAGAAACATGCATGATGAAATTGTGTAGAACAGGAGGATGGAAAAGAGCGCGTACATAGGATGCATATACACTTCCTTCTAGGAACGTGCCACTGCCATTTCCCACAGAAACACCGCCTGCCTTGCCCTCCATGGCGGCGACCCCACCCTTGCCCGCATCTTTGGCTTCATCTTCACTGACGAGAAGCGTCACGAGTGGGCATACGGCCGCATAGTCTTCCAACTCCTCCACATGGACCCCACCCCTGCTATGTTGGCAATCGCCCACATCATGCGCCAACGTGTCACTATGCCTGGGTCCTCATGTTTGATGGTGTGGACTCTACCCTGTTCGACCACTACATCGCTGTGGCCTAGCTACTTGGGGTGTACACAGTGAAGGACTACGCGCAGATATAGGAGTATTGGATAGGACAAGCTTCCATGGTCTAGCATCTTTTTTTACCGTAGATTTATACCGGGTTTTAGCTCTATCATGGTGCCAATTACGAACTACATGAAAGGGAGTAGTTTCAGTCGGACTCCAAAGGCATCTAACGCTTTCGAAGAGGGGAAGAGGAGTTTGACCATTGCCCCGGTATTAGCCTTAACGAATTTCCAAAAGATGTTCGAATTGTAAAAAAATATGAACCAAATATGGAAGAACCGAAACAATGCAAGAGAAGAACTTAAATTGAATTGTTATATTTCTACTTGGATTATTTGTTTATATAATCAACCTTGCATTTTATACTAGTACAAAGGAAATTGAAAAGGCATTAGAAATAAACCCTATGCACTAACTACCCTAGCTAAAATTAATGACGAAATTGAAGAGGCCAATAATGCTCCTCTTGGCCGGTTACAAGGAAGAGGGGGAATGAACACAAGATCCTAAAAATATGCTAGGTACTAAATGCTAGGAATAAATACATGTAAAATACAAGTCTAAATACAAGAAAATTATACATAAAAAATACAAGTTCCAACACTTCCCCTCAAATTGAAGCATGTAAGTTCATAATGCCCAACTTGCCAATAAGTGATGAATGACCCGGGTGGCCTAAAGCCTTGGTGAATAAATAAGCAATTTGTCCTCCAGTATGAATATAAGCTATGGCGATGTCTCTGGACATTAATTTCTCACTAACGAAGTGACAATCTATTTCAATGTGTTTTTTTCGTTCATGAAACACATGATTAGAAGCAATATAGAGAGCTGCCGTGTTATTACAAAACAATAAAGTAGGATTATCAGTAGGAACAATAAGATCAGACAATAATCGACGTAACCACACTATCTCACTAGTTGGGGTAGCTATAGACCGATATTCTGCTTCAGCCAAGGATCGAAAAACCACAGTTTGTTTCTTGGACCTCCAAGAAATAGGTGACCCTCCTAAAAATATAATATATCCTATGGTAGATCGTCTAGTAGTAGGGCAACCAGCCTAATCAGCATCACAATAAGCACGAAGTTTTAGATCACAATTAGAAGGAAGAAAAATTCCTTGACCCGGCATCCCTTTAAGGTGACGCAAAACTCTCATAAACATATCAAGATGAGAAGAACGATGATCATGCATAAACTGACTCAATACACGCACAGGATAGCAAATGTCAGGACGAGTGATAGTTAAATAAAGCATGCGTCCCACAAGGCTCCTATACTGACCACTATTAGCAATAGGCTCACCAACCGCATCTGCTAACGAATGATTTTGTGCTATAGGTGTAAAGACAGGTTTAGCACCTAAAAGCCCAGCTTCAGTAACTATGTCAAGGGCGTACTTTCGTTGACTAAGCACAATCCCCTTTTGAGAACGAGCAACCTCAATACCCAAAAAATACTTGACTAGTCCTAGATTTTTATCCCAAAAAAACTAATTCAAGATGCTTTTCACCCCTTTAATGTGATTTTCATCATTTCCCGTCACAAGATCATCATCCACATAAATGAGAACGGCAGTATAAGTTGTTCCATTCATATAGGTGAGTAGCGAATAGTCGGCTCTAGACTGTTGAAAACCAATCTTTATTCAAGTCAAGGTGAATTTTTTATTCCAATTTGGGGATGCCTGTTTGAGTCTATAAAGAGATTTTTGAAGGCAACAAACTTTTCCTTCTTGCTTGCGTTCCAAACCTTGTGGAAGTCACATATAGACTTCCTCATCTAAGTTCCCATAGAGAAAGCCATTATTAACATCTAATTGTTGGATAAACCAACTCTGAGCCGCAGCTACGGCCAACACACAACGAACAGTCACAAGCTTAGCAACAAGAGCAAAGGTGTCATGATAATCTATACCTTCTACCTGAGTGTACCCCTTTACAACAAGACGTGCTTTGTACCATTCTATTGACCCATCAGACTTGCACTTGATCTTGTAGACCCACTTTGAGTCTATTGCCCTCTTTCCGGTAGATAAGTCCTCTAGCGTCCATGTACGGTTTTGTTCAAGAGCCTTGATCTTCTTCTCCATTGCTTCCCTCCAATGTTTATACTGCACTGCCTGGTTAAAATTTTTGGCTCATCACCTGAAGTGATGGCACTCAAAAGAGTCGAATGAGCGTCAGAAAAACGTACGTTAGACACAAAATTTGAGATTGGATATAATATACTAGAGTTAGCTGATGGAGAGGCAGTTGGAGAATGGGCAGTAGAAGACGATATTTCGGTAATATAATCTTGATATTTAACTGACATAGAACGCACTCTACTACTCCTTCTTAAAGTCTCTCCCTCAACCCGAGTAATGCTCCTTCTTTCGACTTGGAGCGAGTTGTCCGCAGCCTGTTCAACGACAGGTTTACTTCTGGCTGATTCTGTGTTGGCCGACAGTGGGTCTGTCACGGTTTCCTACTAAACCCATCCAACTTGGACCAATTCTATCATCTCCTGCTCGGTAATCGGTTCATTTAAGAAGCTAACATGTTTTTCCGGTGTGGAAATTAACTCATCATGTTTCAAATAAGGCATCGAATCCTCATAAAACCGGACATCTCTAGACACAATGATCCTTTTATTGTCCAAGCTATATATTTTATAACTTTTTTGACTGTATGGATATCCCACAAAAATACCCGGTAAAGCCTGCTTGTCAAATTTGTCGTTAGAATGATTTCTAACATGATAATAACATAGACATCCAAAAACCTTCAAATGATCATGCGAGGGAATTTTTCCCATTAAAACCTCATATGGACTCTTATTAGCAAGTAAAGAAGTGCTTGTGCTTCTGTTCTGCAACACCGTTTTGTTGAGGTGTCCCTGTTAATGAAGTCTGAAATTGTATCCCATGTTTTGCATAAAAATTTAACAATAGCCCATACTTAAACTCTTGGCCATTGTCACTTCTCACCTCTTTTACGTGCAATCAAAATTGTGTGACTATCATACGATAAAAATCCATAAGAATCCCATGAGCTTGGGACTTTTCTCTCATGAGATAAACCCAAGTACACCGACTATGATCATCACCAATGGTTAAAAAATAACAAGCACCATCAGTTCAAAACAAAACTGAGTCTTAGAAACAGACAAAGGGAAAGGCAAATGTGCTTGCTTTGCATGATGGCAAGAATCACAAATAGCATTTGTTCCCTTAATATTCAAATACAGAAAAATGGATAATTTATTGAATGCAACATGACCCAATTGGCGATGCCACAAAACTGCCTTCCTGTCATCTCTGACCGCGTGCGCTGAAGAACCAATCGGGCCAGCTTCTAGTAGATATAGCCCATTTCTCAACATACCCGCTCCAGTCAGCATCCTCAAGTGTGGTTCCTGAATGTAACAAAAATTAGGATAAAATGTCAATGTACATTTTTCATCACGAGTAAGCTTGCTCATTGACAATAAATTGCACTAGAAACCAGGCATGTACAATACATCCTGAAGAGTGATTATCGAAAATTTTGATTTTTCCTACATGGGAAACTGATAAACTTGTACCATTGAGTAATTTTACCGGTCTAACATTTCGATTCGGCACAATGTCAAACATATGAGACAGAGATGAAACCATGTGGTCGGTAGCACCTAAATCTATAATCCAACTCTGACTTAAAATAAAACCCGACCTGTCAGATTTACACTAGGTGTAGCAGGACCTGGGGCAAGAGCTGTTGATACTGACTTGCGGAAAAACGCACAATGGGGCTGTCGGTTGCAGCAGGTTCGGCTGCGCAGTGGGCTGCCGCAGCTGCTGCGACACCATTTTCGACCTCTTTTGCTCCTTGTTTCTTCTAACCCAGAGGATACCCTATCAACTCAGAACACTTCTCTCTTGTGTGTCCTTGTTTCTTATAGTAAGAACAAGTAACTCGATTATTACGACGTGAAAAATTCCCTGAGGAGGATGACATTTTTCCTCCCCCGTATGACCCTTTCACGGCTAGCGCGGCCCCTTCTGGCTGAGCAATAGAACCTGCAGCTCCACTTTGTTGTTTTTCCTCTTGACATAAGATGGAATACCAACTAAGGTCAAAGGTTTGGTATTCATTAGTTGTGATAACAAGTCCAAAAGCTTCTCCATATCACGAATGGCAGAAAAGGACTTAGCATGACCACAAGTACAAGGTGGAATTTCAACAAGAGTGTATAATTCATCCCACAGGGATCTCAACTTAGTAAAATATGTGAAAATTGGCGAATTTTCTTGCCTTAAATGCAAGATCTCACGCTCTAACTCGTAGATAACAGGGACATTGCCTTGAGAAAACCTCTCGTGCAAATCTAACCAAATATCACTTGCAGTCTCTAAATATGTGATGCTCTCAGTTATCTCCTTTGAGACGGAGTTTGAGAGCCAAGCTGCAACCATGGAGTCACATGCGCTCCAGTTTTCAAAATCCGGTGAGCTTTCATCCAGTTTTACGATGCTTCCATCAAGAAAGCCTATTTTCCTCTTTGCTTTAAAAACTTTTAGGATGGACCTTCTCCAAGATTGGTAGTTAGGTCCAGTTAAAACATTTTGGAAAAAAAAAACCAATCCCTGATTATCAGAAGGGTGAAGATAAAACTTTTAGGATGCTCTGAGTTATCGTTATCTTATGCATTAAGATTATTGTTCTCGTTGTTAGCGTCCGCCATAATATATGTAGTTAAAATACAAGACAAGCACAAAAGACAAGAGCAAAAGAGATAAACTCACACACGCACCACTTGGTGCATGGTAGAGACAATAACCGAAGAGGAATTTAGCCTAAGATTGAGTTTTGGTCTGATACCATGTAAAAAAATATGAACCAAATATGCAAGAACTGAAACAACACTTCCAAGGCCAGAACTTAAATTGAATTGTTATATTTCTACTTGGATTATTTTTTTATATAATCAACCGTGCATTTTATACTAGTACAAAGAAAAATGAAAAGGCATTGGAAATAAACCCTATGCACTAGCTACCCCAGCTAAAATGAATGACAAAATTGATGAGGCCAATAATGCTCCTCTTGGCTGGTTACAAAGAAGAGGGGGAATAAACACAAGATCCTAAAAATATGCTAGGTACTAAATGCTAGGAATAAATACATGTAAAATACAAGTCTAAATACAATAAAATTATACATAAAAAATACAAGTTCCAACAAAGGGCGTCCCATTGCGTACTTCAATGAGAAGCTTGACAGATGAAGGTTGAATTATTCAACTATGATGTGGAGTTCTACATGGTGGTGAGAGCTTTGAGGCGATGGAAATGGTATCCCGCCATCTAGGAATTCATCTTATACTCGAATATTTACCCTGAAGTACATCAACAGCCAAGATAAGATTTTTGATTGACATGCGAAGTCGGTGAGTTACATTCAACTCTTTCACTTTGTGATCAACCCCAAGTCTTGAGCACTAAACATGGTTGCCAACGCCTTGAGTAGGCGTACATTGATCTTGACGGACAACCAAGCTTCGATACTCGATTTTGCCAAGTTGGCGGAGTAGTACTGGGATGATCTTGCCTATGGGGCCATTTGGCAAGAAGCTCAATTAGGGAAAATGTCAGGTTCTCCATCCATGAGGTATTTCTCTTCAAGGGGAATCGTTGTGCAATTCGACTTTGAGTTTGCGCCTCAAGATCATTCAGCAGAAGCACAACGAGGTGTGTATGAGGCGAGGTAAGACACTCAAGCTTGTGAGTAGTACTTATTATTGGACAACAATGAGGAAAGAGGTTGAAAGGTTTGTCAAAAGGTGCCGGATTTTCCAGATCCCAAAAGGGGGAATGTTTAGTACCGGTTTATATCTATCGCTCCAAATTCCTAGTCAATCGTGGGCAAACATTAGTACGGATTTCGTGCTAGGATTGCCAAAGACACATAGGGGAGTTGGTTCGATCTTCGTCATTGTGGATTGGTTCTTGAAGATGGCGTATTTTCTAGGGTGCAAGAAGGCTTCCGACATTGTTTATGTGGCACAATTGTACTTCCAGATCATGGGTTACCCGCCAACGTTGTTCAGATAGGAATGTAAGCTTAGTGAACCATTTTGGAAGGCGTTGTGGAAGATGGAGAACACCTCCTTCGCTTTTAGAACGGTTCATCACCCATGGAAGGATGGTCAGACGGAAGTGATGAATAGGTCTTTGGGTAACCTTCTCTGGTATCTTGTTGCCAAAAAGGTCAAAGGATGGGAACAAAAATTGTATCAAGCCAAGCTCACTTATAATAGCTAGGTAAATTGAGGCATGGCGTTTTTACCATTCAAGATTGTTTGTGGCTTTGTCCCTCTTTCGCCAATAGACCCTGCACTTAAGCCAGATCTTATTCGCTTACATGGAACAGCTGACGACTTCATCTCCAACCTTTAAGAGGTACATGAGAAGACTCGAGCATGTTTGCTAGACGCAAGTGCCAAGTACAAGATGGCGAGTGACAAGCGATGCCGAGCAGTCCAACTCTAGATTGGTGATAGGGTATGGGCAATCCTGAAAAAAGAGCAATTTCCTCCGTTGGAGTACAACAAGTTAATAGCACAAAAAATTGGACCATTGCATGTCATATAGAAAGTCAATAATATTGCATTCCACTTGCAGTTACCGAAAGGAATGAGGACTTCCGTCGTCTTCAACATTAAAAGCCGCGTTCCTCACTTTTCTGAGAATGACTTAGACAGTCCTTTAGCAAATTCGAGGGAAAGTTTTCTTCATGCTAGGGAGGATGATGCAACCCGCGCTTTGGCATACTAGGCAAGACAGGGAGGCAAACCGCATCTTGGCGAGGTAACAAGCGGGCAAGTAGGGACATGACACGAGCATGAATTTACCTTTGAGAAGAAAAGCTTAATGTAGGTTTGAAGAAAGGATTATTTATCTTTTCATATATCCGTTTCAATTTCTAGTCTATAATTATAGACAAGAAAGCTCCTCCATTTAAAGAGGAAGGTTGATCAGGGTTTACTCATTCAATTTTTTAAATTATTTCTTTTGTTGTTTCTTATTCTCGGGCTGTGATAATAAAGATTAGAATATCCGAATTGTTTCACTTTAGCAATAGAAATTGAAAGAAAAGTTGTTGAATCCTTCCGTTCTTAATTTTTTTTCATTTTAGTGCTGCATCATTGTAACTACCAAATTTATTAACCCATTGGATACTTGGCTTTTTTCTCTATAGTATAAAGATGTTTTTACATTGATGGGTCTGGGCCTCCACTTAGGCCCATCGGCCTAATTTCTACTCATGAACTTGACTTAAAGACCAAGCTCGAGACAAGAAACCAACAGTTCCATTACATAGTTTCTAACAAAATACAAAATGAGATTACGAATCCAACCTACCATGCAGTCCCAATATAAAATTAAGAGACACCTCTCTATATGTTAATGCAATGATATAAAGTATCGACGTGATATGAATGCTAGGGGAACGAAAGCCATGCAAAATTTTCATGCCAAGTGTAGAGCCCATCACTAGGTGTGCAACTGCATTGTGCTTTTAATTCCTGGCTCTCCTTCCCCTTTCTAGTCTCACCTTCTTTTCAGTGTCCTTTTTTAATTTTCATCGAAAAAATATTGTTTAAAAAAAAAAAAAAATCATATTCATGGAAAAAGTCCTTCAGTCCATTCTCATGAGCAGCCTAATTATTCTTGGGGTGACCCATGTAAAAGGGCAGCTTCAGATAGGGTTTTATGCAAAGACGTGTCCTAATGCAGAGTCTATTGTCAGCTCAGTCGTAGAAGAGGCTGTCGTCTCTGACCCTTCTGTTGCTGCTACCTTGCTTCGCCTCCACTTCCACGACTGCTTTGTTCAGGTTCTTTCCTTCTTTCTCACTCTAAATGGGTATGAATAGAAGTGTTCAAACAATGGTTTGGATCAAAGCAAATCGGAGCTAGGATGATTAAATATTATTTGGTGTTATTCAGTCATGTCCTTGTTTATCGTTTGTAGTTTACTAGCTTTTGGCCCGTTTTGATATGGGTTTAGCCTAGTGAATATGATCTGCGTGTTAAAATATCGTTACAAACTGTAAACTATAAACCGGGTTGTGCCATAGTATTGGTGTCTAATGCTTTGCAACTGAATCCAGTTTGTGCTTAGTCTGATTTGGTCATTAAGGTTTGAAACAATGAGTGCCAAGATATACAAGGTTGCCTGGCTTGTATCATGACTTTGTTGCTAATTATCAGGATAAAAAAGGTTGTGTGACATATATAGTCCGCATTTGGTCACATGTTTAAACCTTGGGTCGGTTGGACTTGATGTTTAGGAGCTTAAATTCGGCTTGAGCTTGGACTATCTTTTTTTTCCTGTAACAATGTTGAATTGATGTTTTTCTATTAAGAAAATTAAAGAAACAGAAAAAGGACTTAAATTTCAATAAAAGCTTACATCGATCAATTAGTTCATTGTTATTGTAATTTGGAAAACACGTGCAGGGATGTGATGGGTCAATTCTAATAAACAGAGGGGAAGCCAACGAAGAAAGGAATGCAATTGCACATCAGGGTGTTGCCGGGTTTCAAGTGATTGACAAAGCCAAGTTTCAATTAGAGAATGTATGTACTGGAGTTGTCTCTTGCGCTGATATTGTCACCTTAGCCGCTAGAGATGCTATCGCATTGGTAATAAAAAAATAAGTCATGCTATATATATTTCTTAAAATTTTCTTATAATGTGGCTGGTTTATGTATACTGAACATTATTTTTATAATAAAGAGATTTGGACCCGAGTATGTGGTGCCGACGGGGAGGAGAGATGGTGAGGTGTCGGATAAGTCGAAGGCGGATGGCATGCCCGACGTGGATGACTCCATTCAAGTGTTGAAATCCAAGTTTGCTCAACTCGGCCTTTCTCCCCAGGATCTCGTCCTTCTTAGCGGTATGTACTAAGTACTTAAATACTAGAAACTTTTGAACTATTATTTAAAATTAAAGTAATTTTTTAATTTAAAATTTTCTCAAATATACATTTTATTTACCATTTTGACTCTATCGAATTGAACCTTTAATCAATTAGTTCGATAATATATTATCTAACTAGATTTTATCGATTAGTTCGATAATATATTCATATGTTCAACACTTTTCTCAAGTTAGCATTTTCTTTTAATGACACGAGTTGAGCCTCTTATCAAGTTAGTCAAAGTCCTGCTCATAGTCAAGCCAATCATATTATCAACTCGAGTTTGCTTTTGACAAGAGTTTTTCGAGTTACCAAAAAGACCACTTTCGAGCTCCTATGATCATTTAAAAGCTTTTAATGAGCCCTTAACAAGTCGTAATAAGCTCTTAATGAACCCTTATGAAGTTGTTTGCGAGGACGTTAATAATTTGAGGCTCCATGTTCCAACTTGGCTCTTTAGGCTCATCTAGGCTGCACGAACTCAACTTGTCAATCTATCGAACCCTCATAATAAGCACAAATGAGTCCTATTCAATTATAAGAATAACTAGTTCATCAAACATTTGGTTGATTGACGTCCCTACTTGTACTAGCTTGATATGACTTTGTCACCACATTCATGATTCATAAATCCGAGGTAAACAATCGTATTAAAAATGTAAGGTTTCTTTTAATGAAAAAATTAGTTAGCTCTATCTTTCTTAATAATCTTCTCAATGGATTTTTTTTTTTTTTTTTTTTTTAACAAGGGATGTGAAAAACTTAACGCAATGGGATGATAAATGGTTCAAATACTACTATAATACTTTTAACAAATCAAAATAATTAAATTTATTTTGTTGTTGTTTTAGCTAATATGGGTAAAGAAGTACAATGCAGGCAAGCGAGGCACATCCTAACGGCCACACAAACACAAAGGTCATGTAATTGAGATAGCATTTCACTTTTCCACTCCTCCCGCCAAAACTCAGGAGGCGCCAAAATGCAGCGTTATGTCACTTGTCCCCGTTGGAAACATAAAATTACATGAACATGTTACAAATAGATTGACCCAACTACAATCAAATTCAACCCAAATCTTTAAATAATCTTAGACATATTTACCCAAATTCAACCTCAATCTAGAAACTCAAATCACATTTTCTATCTTCACGTTGGTGACAAATCCATAAAATCTTTTCATAGAGCATATATTCATAGTCTAATAATGATTACGGTAATACTTACTAATATATTATTCACATATGATAAACATAGTGCCATTGTGTATTATTTATGCTCAGTACAATCACTGGATGCATCTCGCATGTATAAGCATTTCTTCTTCAAGATGTCATCAACGATTGTGCAAAGTGACAAATAATATGTGATAATAGTTTTCTTGATAAATAAAATTATTTTTGTTATATGACTACATGATGCAGCGCATGATAGGAACAAATGGGTATGAGAAGGTTCAACGGCCTTCCTTTTGAATTTTATTAATCAATAATGAAATTACAAAAGGGGATTAGATAGTTTGTTTTCTCATAGGGCGAGAAACGAGTACAAATAAAAGAAATCTGAGATTTTAATTGGATAACTCCCTAAACCTAGCCTAGACTTCTCCATTTTATAGGGGAGGAGTAAAGGAGATTTGAATTCAAATTTACAATAATTAAGGAAACAAATAAAAATCGAATCAACAAATAAGGAAATGAACAAATTTGTTAAGAAAATCACAAAAATCGTGGTTGGAATCTCGCAAATCTAGTACCAGGGCTGTTCTTGGTGTCACACCAAGTTTCCTCTCGCTAGCCTACTCGCCAATGCTGTCTACTAGTCTCTGTCATCCCGTCTCGCTTAGCTGCGGATCGTCTTGACTGGCTGCATTATCCTCCCCGGGGTAGAGAAAATTCGGCTGGGTGTCCACTCCTTCATTCTCGCCAAAATAAAGACTGAGTTGCTTAACGTTGAAGACATCTGAAGTTCGCATGCCCGAGGAAAGCTTAAGACAATAGGCATTGTCCTTGATTTTCTCCAGAACCAGTAAAGGGTCGATCTTTCTTGCTGTGAGCTTGTTATATTCCCAAGTGGGAAACCTCTCTTGAGTCAAAACAACCCATACCTTGTCGCCAACCTAGAACTGGATCCGCCTTCTCTTCTTGTTAGTGTGATGCTTGTACTTGGCGGTTGCTTCTAACAATCGAGCCCGTGTTTGTTCAGGCACCTCCTTGAGGGTGGAGATGAAGTCCTCTGCCTTCCCAGATTGGGTTAAGTCCGTAGCAAGCACCCAGTCTATTAGAGCTCGTGGAACGAAGTCGTAGACGATATGAAGCGGAGCGAACCTGGTACTGTGCTTAACAGAGCTATTGTAAGTGAACTCGGCTTGATGAAGCTTCGACTCTCATCCCTTGGCGTTTTTTGCTACAAGACAACGGAGAAGGTTTCCTAGGGATCGGTTGATGACCTCAGTTTGTCCATCAGTTTGGGGATGATGGAAGGTACTGAAAGCTAAGGAGGTGTTAGCCATCTTCCACAAGGTTATCCAGAAATCGTTGACAAAGCGGATGTCTCTATTGGATACTATGCTCACAGGTAGTCTATGCAACTTGTAAACCTCCTTGAAGTCAAGACCCACGACATGAATGGCGTTTGCAGCTCTTTTACACCGAATGAAGTGTGCCATCTTTGAAAAGTGATATACCACGACATCAATACCCCTGGTGGTACGTGGCAATCCCAACACGAAGTACACGCTGACATCTACCCAAGGTCAGCTTGGAATGGGTAACGGTAAGCAAAGCCCGGCACTGGTGATGCCACCTTTTGAAAGTTGGCAAATGCGGCATCGTTGGACAAACCTCTCAACTTCACGGTGAAGTATTGACCAATAGTAGCTGTCGGTAATGAGCTTAAGAATCTTGTCTTGGCCCATATGACCCTCGTTGTGCTTCTCTTCAATAACCTTGAGTCAGTAACCCAAATTCGGAACACACAACTGGTTATTCCTGAACAATAAACAGCCATGAATGGAATAATCTGGATTGGACCCATCTAGTGCTTCTCGCCATATGCTGTTGAAAGTGGGATCATCTCTGTACAATTCCGCCATCCGGTAAAAACCCGTGACTTCCACCTTGCTTTGTGCCAAGATCATTGTTCTTCTACTAAGTGCATCTGCTACCTTGTTTAGCTCGCCTGACTTATGCTTGATGGTCAAGTGGAAAAGTTGGATGCAACTAGCCCACTTGGCCTGTCTGTTGGAGAGTTTGTCTTGGCTATTGATGAATTTGAGGGTCATGTTGTCTGAGTTCAAGATGAACTCACGGTTTGCTAACTAGGAAAACTAATGTCTCAAGGCTCTCACCAATGCGTAGAACTCCAAGTCATGAGTGGAGTAGTTTAGCCTACTACCGTCCAGCTTCTCACTGAAGTAGGTGAGTGGCCTCCCTTGCTGGCTGAGTATGGCGCCAATACCAATCTTAGAGGCGTCGGGTGCAACTCAAATGTCTTTTGAAAGTCTGGGAGAACTAACAATGGTGCCGTTGTCAACTTCTCTTTGATCTCAGCGAATGCAGACTTAGCTTGTGGTGTCCCTACGAAAGACCCTTTCTTCATACAGTTAGTGATTGGCGTCATTATGGTGCTGAAGGCATGAACATAGCATCTGTAGAATGATGCCAACCCGTGAAAGCTACGGACCTCTCCTATTGTTTTCGGTTTTGGCCAATCTCTAATGGCTTCAATCTTCCCTTCATCTGCGGAAATCCCATCCTTAACTCGGTCTTCCATAAACTCACATTTCTTAAGTGTGGTGAAGAGGCTTTGAACGCTCAAAGTGTGAAGTACCTCCCTGAGATGGCAAAGATGATCATCTCGGTCTCGGCTATAGATGAGGATGTCGTCAAAGTACACAATAACAAACTTTCCAATGAAAGGGCGAAGAACTTGGTTCATGAACCTCATGAACGTACTTGGAGCATTGGACAACCCAAACGGTATGACCATGCACTCATAAAGTCCTTCCCTCGTCTTGAAGGCTGTCTTCCACTCATTCCTAGGTGTGCTGCGGATTCAATGATACCTGTTTTTGAGATCAAGTTTACTGAACACCCTGGAAAATTGTAGCTGGTCCAACAAATCACAAAGCCTTAGTATTGGAAAATGGTAGCATACCGTAATCTTGTTTATGGCGTGGCTGTCCACACACATCCTCCATGTCCCATCCTTCTTAGGTGTAAGCAATGCTGGAATGGCACATGGGCTCAAACTTTCCCTAGTGAAACCCTTGGCAAGAAGTTCTTCAACTTGGCGTCTCAATTCCTCATGTTCTGTTGGGCTCATCCGGTAGTGAGGGCAGCTTGGCAATGAAGTGCCTGGCACCAAGTCAATTCGGTGCTGCACTTCTCTCTGAGGCGGTAGGGTGGCAAGGAGCTCATCTGGAAACACGGCAGCATAATCTTCCAGTAGTGCCTTGACCTCTTGCGGTAGTTCTTTAGAGATGACTGACAGGACATACAAAACCGTGGTTTCACCAACCTCCTTTGTGAACAAAGCGCGGCCTTGGACATTTGGATGCTTAGCTTCCGGCGCTTTTGGTCTTTCCTCCTTCTTTGGAAGCAATACAATCTTAACCCCTTTGAAAAGGAAGCTATAAGTATTTTGTCTTCCATCGTGAACGACTCCTCGATCCTACTGCCAAGGACGTCCTAATAATAAGTGGCATGCGCCCATGGTTACTACATCATACCAAACCCCTTCTTTCTATTTAGGCCCAACAGAAAAATTCACGAAACATCATTTGGAAACTGTCACCTAGTTCCCCTGCTTCAGCCAAGAAAGTTTGTATGGATGAAGGTGTGCCTCCGCCTTCAGTCCCAACTTTGTCACGGCCTCTTCGGAGATTAAATTTTCACAACTCCCGGAGTCAATAACCACCCGGCACACCTTGCCGCGAATGGTGCAAGTTGTTTGTAAAATGTTATTTTGCAGCCAACTGTCTGCATGTTCTTCTTTTGGCGCAAAGCATACACACCTGATGACAAGCAATTGTCCCTAATCACCTTCAACATGGTTCTGTTCTGGTACCACCAACTCTTCTTGACCATCCTTATCAATGGCCTCGTCATCCTCAGCTCTTGGCTCTTTAATGAGAAAGGCCTTCCCCGGTCTGTCTCCTTTGTGGCATTTTGAGGCTCAGTGTCCATCTCACCACATTTAAAGCAACGAGTTTTGGAGGAACCCACCACGTCCTGATCGGGTTGCTTGGCAGTGCTAGCGGTCGGTGTTCTCATCTGGACATTCTACGTTGGCGTCGCACAAGCGTGCTCTCTACCTCCGGTTGGCCTCTTCCAGTTACTGCCAACTAGACCGCTTCTTTGTTGACGTTCTACACTCACTGCTCTTTGTGCTGCTTCAGACACAGTGAAGATGTCAAACATGTTAAGGACATCTTGAATACTCTCCCTCATGTTTGACGTCTTGAATAATCTCCCTCAATCCGCCAATGTAATGGTCCACCAATTATTCCCTTGATTCTGCTAAGTCATTCCTAGCAACTAAGGCTTGGAACTCCGATGTCTATTCTTCCACAGTCTTTGAACCTTGACAAGGGCTCTGCAGGCGGTGGTACATCATGCGGGCATGATTGTAAGGCAAGAAGGGGCCTCGTAAGTGTTTCTTCATCTTTTCCCAAGATTCAATATTAGGCTTGCCTTGACTTAGCCGAATTTGCTTTTGTTAATGCCACCAAGCAGCTACCCTACCCCAAAGGCGGGTAGCAATGAGTGGCACCTACTTTCGTTCTAATATCTCTCTAAACTCCAAGATCTCCTCAACAGCAATGAGCCAATCAAGGATTTCTCCTGGACGTCCTCCACCACTGAACTCTGGGTTATCAATACGCAGTCTGGATTCCCACCTCCTATCATCATGGTCGTTGGGGTCACCACCATTGCGTTGTTGGCGCCTTAACCTTGGCTCCGGAAACTCCTCTTCAGGAAATCGGTTTTGGTAGTGCTCATCAAAGCTTTCACCTATTGCACCCGGTGAAAGAAGGTGTTGGGGCCAAACTCTGTCTGGGAGATCGGGATTTGCCTCGAGTTGGATGAAGCATCACTCGAGCTGCCGGAATTTCTCCTCTAGTTTCTCAAATCTCCTCTTGTGCTGTTGATGTCGGTCATGTTTAGTAACGTCTTCAATGGTGGCATTCCTTTAACATCTACGGGCCAAAGTTCAGAAAGCGTTCTGCCCTCTGATACCAACTGATGCAGTGCATTGCAGGAAAATAGGGGTATGGGAAGGTTCAACGGCCTTCCCTTTGAATTTTATTAACAATAATGAAATTACAAAAGGGGATTACATAGCTCGGTTTCTCCCAGGTCAAGAAACAAGCATAAATAAAAGAAATCTGAGATTTTAATTGGATAACCTAAACCTAGCCTAGACTTCTCCCTTTTATAGGGAGGAGTAAAGGAGATTTGAATTCAAATTTACAATAATTAAGGAAACAAATAAAAATCAAATCAGCAAATAAGAAAATGAACAAATTTGTCAACAAAATCACAAAAATTGTGGTTGGAATCTCGCAGATCTGGTACCAGGGCTGTTTTTGGCATCACGCCAAGTTTCCTCTCGCCAGCCTACTCGCCAATGCTGTCTACTCGTCTCTGTCATCCCGTCTCGCCTGGTTGCAGATCATCTTGGCTGGTTGCATCACTATATGACTATAACCTAATATATTTCTAGGATATGATATGCTACATTCTACAAGAACCATAAAAAAAAAAAAAAAATCTACCAGACCAATTATGATATAAATAAATTTGTTTTCATTTCAACATATAGAAATAGGGGAAAAATTAACCTAAAAAATTTAACAAAATATTGAGGGGCAATTTTAACTTTTTATAGAAATAAATATACGATATTTATTACCTAAAATGTGTTTATGCTAAAATCATTGCGATCATTTCCCCCAATGCTATAACATTGGCTCAGTTCTTTGTTCATTCGATGTCTTATGATTGTGTCATGCAATTTTAGCGCTAGGTTTGGTTGGCTTTGTAAAGTTAGAAGATTTTTCATTTGCTTTCCTTCCTCAAATGTCTTTCTTTTGGAGAAGGAAGAGGGAGCGGCTAGCTTGAATATGAGCCACTCCGATGAAGAGCACGTGATATTTCTAAAAATGCACAACACTGTACAGTCTTTAATTTATGCGTATTTTTAAAAAGTTTTATGTATAACATATATAATTCATATACTATTATTTATATATTATTATTAATCTATAAGAATTAATTATGACGTATTAATTTTTATAATACAATTTTATTTTATATATTTACTGTGCATGCAATTGGATACTCATAATTTATTATTTTTTTTTTTTTAAGAATATGATTATTATGTATACTTAACATTTAATAAATTTTATTGAACATATAAGTTAAGTATTATAGATAATTAAATTTTATAAACCTATAGTTTAACAATAGTTATATATTAAATATATAAATTACATACAACTTACAAATTTACATTTTGGTAAAACCATAAGTAAAATGAAAAGATTGTATGGCACTGTTTATTTTCAAGAACACCACTAATCTTCTAATTTAATCTAATCTAAGTATGTTTTATAAATTCTGAGTTTCCTATCCCTCCAAATATTTTCAGTTTTTAATCCTATCTCAAAAGGTGCATCAACAGCGACAACAACAAATCCAGTGCCTCAAGACCTCCTGCCAATGCAAGGTCTAGGGGGGTTAATGTATGCCGCCATATCCCTTCATGGTGGTACTCTAAAGGAAGGCTCTTCCAAGGACCCCCAACTTGAAAATCATAATAACAACAACACACAAAGAGCATAAATCAACAATAAGCAATAGTAGTAAAGCAACAATCAATAAGGCAACAAAGCAACAAGCAGTGTTTCACTAGCATAGAGCAACAAGCAACAAGCAACACGCAACCAAGCAACCAACATCACATAGTCATAACAAGTATAGTCAAACAAGCAAACACATAAGCTTAGGGGTACTACGACTTGCTTAGTTATGCTCCTTCATTATAACTATTACATCTGCTGCACCTATGCTAACCTTCTGCTCAGCTTTATCTAAGGCCATCTCCTTGTTTAGGTTTAGGTGGCTGAGGTCGTGTTAAATTATCTCCATCCAACTCTTCTTTGGCCTACCTCTCCCTATCCTCCCATGTGTAGTATAGAGTTGTCCGCATCTCCTAGTAGGAGAAGTGGTTGGTCTCCTACTAACATACTCAAACCACCGCAAATGTTGCTCCCTCAACTTATACTCGATTGGGACCATGCGTAATTTGCTTCTTATAACATCATTTCTGATCCTATCCTTTCTTGTGTGTCCATACATCCACCACAACATCCTCATCTCCGCTACCTTTAGCTTTTGTGTATGATGCGGTTTCAATGGCCAACACTCTACACCGCATGACATAGCCGGTCTTACTACCATCTTATAGTATTTACCCTTGAACTTTAATGGCACTTTTTCATTGCATAGTACGGCAAAGACCATCCTCTATTTATGCCAGCCTATTTTAATATGGTTGTTGACATCCTTGTCAACTTCACCGTCCTATTGTACTGTGGAATCCAAATATTTAAAGCAATCTTTTTTCGATATGCGTTCTGATCCAATCTTAACGTGTTCTATGCTTGGCTTAGTAGAGGTACAGAACTTGAGTTCTAGATATTCGATCTTAGATCTATTAAGTCATCCGCCTTTTGATTCCAAGGCCCTTCTCCAAAATTCTAGCTTTTCATTCACCTCTTCTTGAGACTTCCCCAGCAAAACTATATCATCCGTGAAAGCATGCGCTAAACCACACCTCTTTGGATGGGCCTAGTGAGCTCGTCCATAACTACAATGAACAAAAAAGGACTCAAAACTGATCCTTGGTGTACCCCAACTGTAATGGGAAAAGTGTCTATCTCCCCCTTTGTTGTACGCACATTTGTCAGTGAGTCGTCGTATATTTCTTTAAATGGCTCTGATATAAGACAAGGGTATGCTTTTCTTTTCCAAAACCTTCCATAGGATCTCTCTTGACATTCTATCATGCGCCTTCTCCAAATCATTGAAAACCATGTGAATATCATTTTGTCTATTTTTGTAATGCTCTATCATTTGACTTAATAGATGGATGGCTTCTATAGTCGATCTACCAAGTATAAATTCAAATTGGCTCTCTGCTACTCCTAATTGTTGCTGTAATCTTCTTTCTATGACCCACTCCCATAGCTTCAGAGTGTGGCTCATTTGATACCCGTATATTTGGCATAACTCTAAATGTCACCTTTGTTCCTGTTGATCAGAATTAATGTGCTCTTCCTCCACGTTGAAATAGATGTCTTGAAAAAACCCAAATTTGTTTGTTTTAAATATTAAATAAATAAAATTATTTAATTTATTTATTGTCTGTTTATGTTTTATGAGCTAAACATGCATGTGATTGTTTTTCTAAAAACTTTCCATGAGATGGACATTGTCTAAGATGACATGTCGGGTTTGGGTTAGGTGGTCAATAAGATTGAACCATAGAAAGACTTAGATCAAAATAGTGACATGTTGTCAAAGTATGTTCGTAACCGATGATAAGTTTGGACAATTTGTCTGCTAGGACTACAATATGAAACTTTTGATGTCTTGTCTTGGTTATATAGATAGGGATCCAAGAGTATTATGTTGGAGTTTTCAACAGGATTGGAAAACTGAGCAAGATTACTTGAATTAGTTGTTTCTTTAATTGCTGTTAGAAATAATTAATTCTGCAAGATAATAACTTTGAATTCGAGAAATAGTCTGGACTCGTTATGGAATGTTAATTGATGTGATGCACTAAAATAATGAGGTCATTGAGTATAACCAGGATCTTACGCTTGTTGGGCAATTGCATGAAGTGTGGCGAGAACTGATAATTTACTAGGAATCTACAATGTAAGATGTCCCTGTAGTTGATTTGCAAATATACGAACAGATTCTAGAATCTTTGGCCAGAGTATTTCATATACAGAAATTGTTCATGTACTATGAATTGTTCTAGAAGGGTGAGTCGGGAACTACGGTGATCGATATGAGAAAAATAACGATAGTAGTTAAAGTTGTTTTTGCTCACAAATATCTAATAGAGAGGTTAGTTGTCACAATAATAATTATTTGTGAAATTTTTTAGTGAATATATTTAATTCTAGAATGTAGTAAAACTTATTTAGTGGCATTAAGTTTTACTAAATGGTAAAAAAAATATTATAATGAGATGATAATCAGATTTAACCCATTTAGAGTTATAGTTAAACTGTCCCTGAGGTCCCTTTGTGAGCCTCAATTAAAGTAAAGTTTGAAAATATTTAAAATAAATTCATGGGTTGAATTATTTTTTTAAGATAAATAAATTATCAGGCTAATTAAATATTCATGAGATGAATTTATGCATGTAGAAATTTATACAAAAGAAAATACAAAAAAGGGAATAAAAAATATGCACAGCCCCGCGTGTGTATTACATGCGCGGGGAGTACAACTTGACACCCACCTGGGTGTTGTCTCAGATGGCGATGCATGTTAGGAGATAGAATTTGCTCCTGGCGTCAAGGTCAAGAGTTCGATTCACCGCATGAACCTCACCGTGAAAATATGTGCCTTGACTTAACTGGGATATGTGGCTGGTGGGTAACTGCATAGACCCGCGGTTTACCGGGTAACCGGGTTCCATGTTGACAAAAAAAAGGAGTACAACTTGACAAGGATAGGTGGGTGAGTGCAATACTTACAAAATAAAAAATGATGGAAACTAGGTTGCTGATGTCATGTTGAGATTAGCAACACAGTTTTACAAGGAAAATGACCCTATTGCATGTGGTGTGGATTTTTTTTTATAAATATACGATATTTTATAGTATATTTTTACGGTTTAGCATAATATTTTTGAAAAATTATTTTCCGAAAAGGTTAAAAGGAAAACTTTTGTTCCTAAATATTTTCTAAAATTAAATGTTTTTGGAGTACATAACTCCGAAGCTAAAAGAAGTCATTGCGAAAAAGAACTTTAAGTATAAAAAAACTTTCTTCCAATTCAAATCTTCAAATCAGAGTTGGAATTTGCGCTTCAAATATGTTTAAATTAAGTATTTAATATTTAATTTATTTTTTTATTATTTCTTTTATTCTACATACTATGTTTATATAGATTTATATATGTTTTATTCGATGTTTTTTTGGTTATATTATGAACCTATTAGAGTAAGATCTAGGTTTAATTAAATAGTTTAATTAGATCAGGACATTAGTTTTAAAATAAAGAATTTTAAATTAGTTTTCCACTGCACCAGCTCTAGTTGTTTAGGAAATTTTTTTTGAAATATATTCGCTGCACTTCCCTTGTCAGGCATCTTCTTAAGCTCGAAATATTTGGTTGAATAATTTAGTTAACCAACTGATGCCCTTCTTTCCAACGCATTTTCATGCCTTAAAGGGTATTCCATCTGGGCCAATTACTTTACCCTTGCCCATCTTTTTCAGGACTTACCTGACTTCCTCGGGTCTAATCTGCCCATAGTAACAATAGTTCTAGTGCTCCTCAGATGCTTGAAGTTCTCCTAGGGATATATCTGTATGCCCTTGCTTATTGAACAAATCATGGAAGTAGGCTTTCCTCCAAGCTTTAATTTGTTGCTCGCCCATGAGCACCCGTCTGTCCTTCCCCATTATGCACTTTACTCAATCCAGGTCCTTAGTCCTCTTTTCTCTTGCTTTAGTGATTTTACATAGGTCCCTAGCTCCCTTCTCAATATCCATCCTTTTGTAGAAATCCTCATACGCTTTAGATTGTACTTCTCTAACTACTATCTTTGCTTCTTTTTTAGCTTGTTTGTAGTGTTGTTTCTTTTCCTCATCTCCCTTTTGATCCCACTCCTTGAAACAGTCTCTTTTGGCCTTAATCTTCTCTTGGACCTCCCCACATTGTCACTAGGACTCTCTGCTATTTGGTGCCCCATCCTTTGACAAACCTAGAACTTTGCATACCAAATCTCTGATCGTTTGGGCATGGTTCTAGGTGTGGTTTATATCCCCTTCCAAATCCCGGATGATGTTATACAACACTCTTTCCTTATAGATTTGGTACTTGTCCCCCTTCAAGTCCCTCCAACAAGTGCGTGCTGCACTAGTTTCCTAGTTCTCTTGCCCCTTTTCTTGGCCTTGACTTCAGCACATAATACCATATGCTATGTAGATAGGTCTTTCCCAGGGATAATCTTGCAATCCTTGCAATCTTTATGTTGCCTCTTCCTTAGTAGTGTGTAGTCAATCCGAGTTCGTGCCCCGCCGCTTTCATACGTGATGATGTGCTCATCACGTTTTCTGAAGAAAGTGTTGGCAACAATTAACTCTTAAATGACCGCAAAGTCAAGGAGAGCGTCATCCTTAGCATTCCTAGTTCCAAAACAAAAGCCTCTATGGTAGAACGCATAGTCATCTGTGGCCGCGCCCACATGCTCATTCGCCAATGACTACTTGTTTGCTTTAGGGTATGCCTTGCATTATTATGTCTAATTCCTCTCAAAATCTTGCCTTCTCCTACTATATTTGCTCAGTTTGTGGTGCATTGACACTTCGGTTGCGTTTTGTTCAGCTTTTTAACAGCTTAAAGCTGTGAAAAAGATCTTTTTGACTACAGGGCTTGCGTTTGGTTTGCAGAAAAAAATCTTTTTATATATTTTTCACTGCTTAAATAGAAAGATGAAAAAATTATTCTATAACTAGTAGAAGAAGATGCAAAACTGAATCTTTTTCACAGCTTATTTAAGAGAAATACTTTAAAAATATTATATTAACATTAAATCTTCACCACCATGATCTACTTTTACTTCTTATCACCACTCCCACCAACCACCACACCTTTTATGGTCACAGGTTGCTACATTCACTACTTTCTACTACCATGACCAACTATTATCATGATTTTTTCTTACTTACTATAATTAGATAAATTATATTATTAAGTCATTTTTGTGATTATACTAGGTAAGTTACTTTTGTAACTTGAATTGAAATACTTTATTTTGTAAAAAAAGATTTTTTGCACTGCATAACCAAACACTTCCCCGTAAAAAGACACAGATCTTAAATGGACAGATCTTATTCAAACAAATAAGCTGAAAAAAGATAAGTTAAAATAAGCTTAACCAAACGCACCTTTGAGCCATTCAATATCTCAAAAGGTGTATCATTTTAGAATTTTTTAAATAAGAAAAATGAAAAATAAAAATAATTATCTCTCAACTAGTAAAATTCAATTAAAAAATTAAAGGAAAATAAATGTATATTTAGAAATGAAATCCTATCTAAAAGAAAAATAAAAAATAAAATGAAAATATTTATGTGAAAACAGTATATGTACATCTCTTTTGTAAGTTAGAAATATATAACAAATACTTAGATACGTAAAGCAAAGGTATCTAAATAATGGTAAAACAAACATGTAATTTAGAAAGGTCAAAAAAAAAAAAAAAAAAAAAATCCCAATTGCCCACTATCTCCACTAGTTGTTTGTGTATTTTATTCTTTTAAAATTCTCTTATCTTAGTAATATCTCTATTTTTATCTTGATTTATTTTCATTAATTTCAAAATTTTAAAACTCCTACTGTTTTATCGTAATCTTTTTTTTTTTTTGGGGGGAACGGGTTTCAAAATTTGATCCTTATCTCTATTTCTACCATAACAAAATTTAATAATTTTGATACCTTTAAACTCTCACTGTTTTAGCCATATGTCTATTTTTATCTTGATAGATTTCCAACCATTTGTTTATTTTAAACTTCATTACTTCATGAGTATATTTTGCAATGGTTAAACGTAGCACTTAAAAATAAGTGAGTTCATACTTTGTACGACGCCGATATCATTTTTGCATTCTTCACTACATTAAATCCATCTTACAATTGATTTGGTACTTGCAATATAAAAAACAACAAAATTAATTTTAATTTAGTTAGTAATAATTAGTATTATAAAGCATTAGTTGAAGACTTTTCTACAGTTCAATTATGGATCAAGGCCATAGAACTTACAATTTAATTTATTTGAACAGCGGCACATACAATAGGGACAACAGCATGTTTCTTCATGCCAAAGCGACTTTACAACTTCACAGGGAAAGGCGACTCAGATCCCTCTATCAACCTGGCCTTTCTTCAGCAGCTCAAGACCAACTGTCCCCTCGGTGGTGACCCTAATGCTCGCATTTCCCTCGATCCCTTCACCAGTCTTCGGTTCGATGACCAGATCCTACGCAATATCCGTACTGGGTTTGCGGTGATTTCATCTGACGCCAGGCTGCTTGATGATCCAGACACGAGGGTTGTGCTCGACTCGTACATTAATGAGTTTCCTATAGGAGAGAGATTTGGAAGGGATTTCGCGGTGGCCATGGTGAAGATGGGGAGTATTGGGGTTAACACACGGGAAAATGGAGAAATTAGGCGAGTTTGTAGCTCTTTTAACTAGGCTCTATTTTAAAGGTAAAACTGTAAAAAGTTAAATGTGTAAAATTGAGGCCTAAGATAAATGGTCGTTCATATCGCAAACCTGCTTATGTGCAAGAAATGAAAAGGGTTATTTATATTTTAGTACCCGACGTTTTTAGAAATAATAAAAAAGGACTCTGACCTTTTTAAATTATTAAAAAAACCCCTGAGTTTTTGTCGTATTAATAAAAAGGCCCATCTCAAACAACATGACGCCATTTTTCATTGATAGAGTTAACGTGGCAATTACTTTTTATTTATGTTATGATAAAGTGACCTAAAGTACGCTTCAACACCTTTATTATTACTTTACGAGCATGAAATTCGTGATATTGTATTATGTAGGAACTATCTATTTTCACTCAATTTATTTCAAAATATGGTTATTAAAGGGTATTTTTGTCATATTACTGTAGCATTAATAAAAACGAAGTTGCTATGTCAGCTCCGTCGACTAAAAATGACATCATCAAGTCGGAGAGGAGCCTTTTTATTAATGCAGCAAAAACTTAAGGACATTTTTAATAATTCAAAAAGGTCAAGGTCATTTTTATTATTTACAAAAACGTCATGGTACTAAAATGTAAATAACCCAAATGAAAATATTGAATTACAAGAACTAGGTATGTTTATTTTTCTTTCAATTTTTGATGATTGTCGATAAAACAAGCAAAGTCATCTCTCTCAAAATCAAAGGCAATAGAGTAAGTCACTAAGTTACTCGCTCATCCTTTAAACCGAGCAGCTGATGTTGGTCAAGAAAGACTACTGGCCATGTCACGTTCCTCTCTCGTGGCTCAATGTCGGGTGAATAAAAATGCTGACAATATCATGCGGCTTCAATTTGAGGGCTCTTATATATACACCAATCTTACTACAAAAAAGAAGGCAGAGTCACAAAACTCAAAAGGAGCAGGAGAAAAATTAAAGTCGTTCCACAGCTGAAGCATATGGAACATTCCTTATATGTTCTTTCTCTTAAGGTGTTGAAGGACACTATTCTAAATAAAGAGGTATTCCATGCCTAAAGGGCAACAAACCCTCCTTGGAGTCTGCCATGTTGAACCTAGACAACATCTTGTCTATACAAACAACCTCAGACAGATCCAACATCCTATTCTTATGATTCTGCAGAAGCTTAATCCCAAGAATATAGCTGGCTTCACCTAGGTCTTTCAGGTCAAACTGACTTGATAGTCAAATCTTAAATGCTAATAATACTCCCATGTCATTCCCAATAAGTAGGATATCATCCACATATGACACTAAAAAAGTCACTACATTCTCTATGTTGCGTTTGTATACGCACGGCTCATCAACCAATTGAATAAAACCATAGGACTTGATTGTTCATTGAATCTCTTATTCCATGAGCGAGATGCTTGTTTAAGTCCATAACTAGACCTTTTCAGCTTGCATATAATATGCTCCCGATTCTTACCAATGAAACCGTCTGATTGCACCATATAGATGTCTTCATCAGGACTGCCATTCAAAAAGGCTTTCTTGACATCCATTTGTCATATCTCATAATCAAGATGAGCTGTAATGGATAAGAGTATCCTAATGGACTTAAGCATAGCCACTGGTGAGAAGGTCTCATCATAATCGATACCTTCCTTTTGGTATAACCCTTAACAACCAGCCTTGCTATGAAGGTCTCTACCTTTCTATCTACTCCTCTCTTCCCTTATTGACCCGTTTACACCCAATGGGTTTAATGCTACGTGGCATCTCTACAATATTCCATACTTTATTAGAGTACATAGATTCAATTTCTGTTCTCATTGCTAAGAGCCATTGATCAGCATCCTTGTCCCTTAGTGCTTCATCATAAGTAAGAGGATAAGATACATCTCCTCATTCAGCCGTTGAGGCACCAGCCATGTATTTGCTAGGTTGCCTGACAATCCTTCCTCTACGACGAGGTTCCCGTGCATTAAGGTTCTTCACAAAGTGACCCACAGGTGCATCTAATACGCCTATTTCATTATGAGATTTGTCAAACTATTTAGAAGTAGTGTCTTAATTAACTCCTCCAACACTATTTGAATTTTACTTTTGTAGTCCATCATAAAGTCCTCCTCCAAAAATTTGGCTTTTGCACTTACAAACACCTTTTGGTCTGAAGGACTATATAATAGGCCAGCTTTTGTACCTAGGGTAGCCAACAAACATACATACTTCTAATGTAGACTTCGACTTGTCCGGGTTCTTTTTCAACACATGTGCTGGACATCCCCAAATATGAAGATATCCTAAACTAGGCTTGCGCCCAGTCGATAACTCCGCATGTGTTTTAGGAACCGACTTTGTAGGAACGAAATTTAGAACACAAGCTGTTGTTTCTAAGGTATAACCCCAAAAGGGATCTGTAAAGTAGCATGACTCATCATGGACCTTACCATCTCTAGCAACATTCTATTTCTACTTTCTGCAATGCCATTTTGCTGCGGCGTACCCAGTGCATAAAGTTGGGATCTAATCCCATATGTAGTTTGGAAATCTAGAAACCCTTTTGAAAAATGCTCACTACCCTGGTCGGATCGAAGTGATTTGATGTGTTTACCTGCCTGATTCTCGACCACGGCCTTCAACTCCTTAAGCTTTTGAAAAGAGTCAGACTTTTGTCTCATCAAGTAAACATAACCAAACCTTGAGTAATCATCAGCAAAGGTGATGAAATACTCATAGCCACCTCTCACCTAAACATTCATTGGTCCACATATATCTTTATGAACCAGCTTAAGCAAGTCATTCACTCTATTGCCTTTACTCTTAAAGACAAACTTAGTCATCTTTCCTTATATGCAGGATTCGCAGACTAGTAAAGATTTCAAGTCTAAAGACTCAATTAATCCTTCACTTATTAGTCTTCGGATCCTACTAGAGTTAATGTGGCAAAGCTGTTGGTGCCATTTGAAGCCATTGTCAGTTTCAAGCTACTTTCTTTTAAGAGGCACAATTAGTTTAGTAGTGTTATAGTCGAACATGCAATTAGTAGAGTTTTGATCAGGTGTCAAGATAAACAAACCATCGACAACAGCAACTTTGCAAATAAACATTTTATTATGACGAACAACTAAATCAATTCCATATGTAATAGAATATCCATTATCGACTAATCATGATGCTGAAATCATATTCCTACATAACGCAAGTACATAAAGACAATTCCTTAAAACCAAAACTCCACTCCTAAATACTAAGCTAATATGTCTCACTCCTAAGACTCAAAGCCGCCTTCCATCTCCTATGGTCAGGTCCAGCTCTACATCATGTAGCTTCCTGGTTAGCTTGAGCCCCTACAACATATTGCGGATATGGTCAGTCGAACTTGAGCCCACACACCCGAGATCCTGGTGGACTTTCAACTACATATGATTCAACTAGATAAGATATCTCCATACCATGTCTAGATGGATTCTTCATCTTAGTAGGAAGACTTGCTAGCTACTCAGGGCAATTCCTCCTCTAGTGGCCTTCCTTCCCACAGAAGAAACACTTTCCTTTTGCGGAAGGCTTCCTTTTCATTTTTTTAGGTGCTACACTAGCAGCTTTGCCCTTATTCTTCTTCTTCCCGAACTTTCTGTTAGAAGACAACTTGTTCCCCGTCCTAGGTGCCTAGGCTAAGAGGACAATCCCCTTAGCCTTCATCACTCCTTTAGCAACTTGCAGCTCCTTCATCAGCTCGGATAACGAATAATATTTACTATTCATTGTCTAGTTCAACCTGAACTGAGTGAAAGACTCTGCCAAAGAGCTAAGTATCATGTCCTGCTGAGATTGACTATCAATCTTAGCACCTAGGAATTCCAGTTCATTTAGATAAGCCAACAATTTTAAATCAGGTTCCTGAACTGGACTTCTCTCAGGGAATTTAATGAACATGAGTTTTCTTATCTCACCTGTCGAACATCTTCTTCAGATGTTCTTTCATTTCCGTCGCTGTCTTCATCTCAAGCATCTCATGCTTGAGAACGTTAGACAATGAGGCCAAGGTGTAACACCTAGTTAAGTCATTGGACTTAATCCCTCCGTCGCAACGCTCCTTGATAGCAGTAGTGGCTTTTTTAGCAAGCACAAGAGGACAGGGTTCACTTAACACAAATTTATGTTCCTCTAGGATTAGCACAATATCTAGGTTCATCTTCTAGTTTGGGTAATTAGGTCCAGTAAAGAGGTTATCCTTTAGTATGGAATGTAATCCGCCAACAGTCGTCATGATTACACTGAAAATATGTAAATGAGTCATGCATCAATCAGTGACATTATTTTCTTTCAAAATTTAGCAGTTATAATTAATTACGTATCCAGAATACCTTATTAAAACAAAAGCAATGATGATACAAACTATCAACTCGTTGCTCTCTGTCGGTGGGGCCGCAACTAGCTTTGCTCGGTTGAGAACGTTTCTCAATTATTATATTTTCTTGTAAACTCTTTTACTAAATATCAATAATTCATCATCCTGTCTTTGGTCTCTAAAATAGTACAATAGAGCTCCTCGGAGAGGCTAATATAGTATTTTAGTCAAGTGTAAATCATTACCTGAACACAAACACAAAGTCTCGACATACTCTGTCGGCGTGGTCATACTTGATTGCTTGAATCTCAGTGCATCCTAACAAAAGTCTAACCCTGTCTTCTGCGAATTGACATCCTCCTTGGGGAGTAGTGCTGACCTACTATTAAACTAGTAATAGAGACTATGAGTTTTTCTACCTTTAAACCTCGCTCGCACTAGATTTTTAAAATGAACTAGCGGATTTTATTTATCTTAAGTAATATCATAGCTTAATAAAGTTAATATAACAACAATATTTTAAATTACTATTTTGATCCAATCAAGACTAATTAAATTATCTACAACTGATACTCACGTCATTAAAACTCCCTTTTAAAAACAATTTAAATCAAAGTTTAACTTTAATTCCTTTCTAAACTCTTTTAGAAAAATTATGATTATCACATAATCCCTTTTAGAATCATATTATTAAATAATTAAAAAACATTTTTTTAAAAATCAAATTGACGTGATGCCAACAGATTTGATGGAAAAAATATTTATTTTTTTTATTTTTAGTTTTTGATTTAAAATAAAATTTTCATATTTTCATTGACTATAATCTCATTATATCAATTAATCGTATCTAATCCAATTAGATAATTATGAAGAATTTACGTTAATATGAAAATTTTATTCTCACTTTCATAAACAAAAAAAACTATGCAATTATTGATGAATACATTCCTTTTAATTGAATTTTAAACAATTTAAACAATCAATTAAACATATAACAATTTATATGAATATATTCAACAATATCGTTATATTTTCACATGATCTCATGATGAATCCGTATTTAAAACATTTTTTCTATCATGTTTATTGATGACCTCATACACATCATGAATAATCAGAGTCCAGCTCTGATACCAATTGTTGGATGGGTAATTTTAATTTTGTAAATTAAAATATGCAACGATTGTATCTAACGCAATAGAATACCGATTTAAAATTCTCTAATTTCAAATTAAATACATGATCATGACTCTAATTATACGTAACAATGCATGGCCTCAGAAGATGAACCCATGAAAAATGATTAAATACGAATGTAAAAGTTTTGGGCGAGATAGTCTCATATCTTATTGTAGACCAAAAGTGTATAGATGCTCCGAACGATACCTCCGAGATCTTCTCTGTAATTCCTCCTTTCCACCGAACGAGTGGGCGTCTTGAAATTAAGTAGTTCTCAAAACTAATTTTAAGAACTAATTTTGGAAGAAGTTTTCTTTAATTAGTTATCTGACTAATCAAAGGAAAACCTAGAAGAGAGCCTTTTGTAATAGTTGAATAAAATAATCAAATAAAATGCCCTAACTCTATTTATATCGGGGCTCAAAATTTGAAAAATAAATAAAAATATATTATATTGTTTTATCTAGATAGAAACAATATCTAGATATAAAAATAAAAAAACAAAATAATTCTTCACTCACCAAGTCGTAGGGTATCATGTGGCGCCCTGCGATTTGTATGTGAGTTTTCCTTTTTTCGTTTTTCTTGTAAAATTGATCTCATGAATTTTGTATGATTCAACCATAATTAATTTTATTTAACCTTTTAAATAAAATAATTTATCCCAAGAATTCCCTTGATTTCTTGTTAGAACAAATTGTCAAAATACTAGCAAATTACTTGCAACCGGGTAACCGAGAGATCTCAGGTGTTGAGGCCGTGTAATCACTTTCCTTAAGGTTTATTTCGCTATACGAAATACCCTCGGGGATACAAAAACAACCAAAATGAAGTGAGAATGTGTAAAGGGAGAACAAGATCGATATGTGGAGAGATTGGAGTTTTTGTTCAAGAACACAACAACAAGAACACTTTGAATGCAAAGATCTTTTTACTCTTGTTTTCCCTTGTGTTTTTCATTCATCATTATTAATCATCAAAGAAGGAGGATATATGTATGTATAAAGGATAGGAGACGTCCCAAGAAAAAAGTCACAAAAGATATAACGAAACTGTGAAAAAACCGCGCAGACAAACAGTCAAAACCGACCTGTGTGTCGAAGCTGTGGGTCGACACACAGGTCGACACGCGGGGTACTATAGATATGTGTGTTGACACACATTTCCTATGTGTCGATACACAGATTTCCTCCGTGCGCTTCTGTAAAGGGCTGTGTGTCGACACACGGGCCATGTGTGTTGACACATAGCTGTTTCCCCATCGTTCTGTAGGATTGTGTGTCGACACACATGGCCCATGTGTTGGCACACACACTCAACATGCTCTGAACATTCAAACAAGTATCGGGACAATCTCAAATACATCTTATATATGCATAAACAACATTTAACATATACATACTTATTATACAACACATATTTTGAAAGTATACCAACAATCCCCCACCATTTTCAAAATACAACCAATCTCAAAAGACATCTCGGTTAAAGGAGGCCTTATTGTGCATCAATGAGGGTGTCTCATGATTGAACCCCTAGCTAGTGAAAAGACCATGTAGTTAATCGAATCGAAAATGGTAGACCAAGCTTTGAACCATCAACCCCATTTGATTAAACCATCAACCCCATTTGACTAACCGACTATCTAATCACGCACAAGGCGTACTCTCCGTACACACTCTACAACTCCCAGATCGACACATTTGTGGCCTTGTGTCCTGTACCCTTCGTGAGTGTTTCAGGGCCAAACCCTTGTCAAAAATCACCCCTTTGAAGTGGCCAAACTTCAACACACAATAAGGTGGACCTCATTGATCATGCCCCTGTGACGCGATATTCAATAAGTTCTAGAACCAGGTCCATTAAGAGCTTTTGCTCATCCTTTTAGAATCTTTGATGTAGGTATCAAGCACTTCACACTCGAGATGGAAATATTCTCATTTAGTGCTTACAGTCACACAGATGACAAGTCTCTCTCATTGAACCCGAGACCTAGCGTCATACTAGTCTTCGAGTTGATGGCCTATCATGGGCGACTAAATATGACAGGTTTCAACCCCATCCCATCACTTGTTCTCATAACCAAGTCCCTAGCTAGGCCTTTAGTGAACGGATTCGCTAGATTCGGACTGGTTCTCATGAAGTCCACAGTGATAATACCTTCCCGAATAAGGTGTCTCACCATACTATGTCTTACACCAATGTGTCTGGACTTCCCATTATACACCTCACTGTACACTCTAGAAAGCGTAGCCTGACTATCACAGTGGATAGAAATCGGTGAGATCGGCTTCGGCCGCAAAGGTATCTCATACAAGAGATCCTTTAACCACTCGACTTCTATAGCCGCAGATGCGATAGCTATAAACTCCGCCGCCATTGTAGAATCAGATATGCAAGTTTGATTCTTGGAACCCCAAGAAATCGCACCCCCACCAAACAGGAATATCCATCCACTCATGGATGCATGATCCTCCACATCGGAGATCCAACTTGCATCAGCGTACCCCTCCAAAATAAGAGGATACCCAACATAATTGAGACCATAGTCCATAGTCTTCTTTAGGTATAGTCTTCTTTAGGTACTTCAATACCCGGTGCACCGCATCCCAGTGCTGCTGGTATATCTACTCAGCTTTTCAACAACAAAGGCGATATCAGGCCTAGTGCTCGTCATGGCATACATGAGACAGCCAATAGCTCATGCATACTCCAGTTGTGCCATTGGAGCACCTCCATTTGGTACTAATTTCACACTAGGATCCATTGGTATGGAGATCGGTGCACAATCAAAGAAATGAACTTTTTCAACACCTTTTCGATGTAGTGAGACTGCGTCAAGGAAATGGTATCATCATTCCTTACAATCCTTATACCAAGGATTACTTCCGCCTCACCCATGTCTTTCATAGCAAAGTTTTCAGAGAGAAACTGTTTGGTTCTCTCTACTTGTTCCATATCAGTACCGAAAATCAGCATGTCATCGACATACAAATATATAATGATCCCTTTGCCATTATCAAACTTGCTATAGACACATTTATTCGATTCGTTTATAACGAATCCGTTGTTCAATACAACTTGATCAAACTTCTAGTGCCATTGCTTCGGGGCTTGTTTTAGCCCATACAGAGAGCGTATAAGTTTACATACTTTTCTCTCTTGTCCCGGAACAACAAACCCTTCCGGTTGTTCCATGTATACTTCCTTCTCTAGCTAACCATTCAGGAATGCCGTTTTGACATCCATTTGGTGTATCACTAATTTAAAAATGGAGGCAAGGGCTATCAATACCCTTATCGTCGATATTCTTGCCACGGGGGCATACGTGTCAAAGTAGTCCAACCAATGCTTTTGGGTGAACCCTTTGGCCACCAATCGGGCCTTGAACTTGTCAATCGTTCCATCGACTTTCATCTTCTTTTTGAAGATCCATTTGCACCCGATGGGCTTACTTCCTCGTGGAAGGTCCACAAGGATCCATGTATTATTACCTAAGATGGAATCCATCTCATCATTAACAGCCTCTTTCCAAAACGAGGCATCATGAGACCTCATTGCCTCATTAAACGTCACGGGATCAGCTTCCATGACACAACAATATGGAACCATTTGGTCCACATTGTTCCTCGAACGTTCTACCAAATATGTATTGAAGTCCGAACCAAAAGATTTCTCTTTCCTTGCTCTCTTGCTCCTTCGGAGTTCTAGAGCACTTTCAGGGACATCTTCTCTCTCATGACGAACATCGTCATAGGACACTTGAGTGTCACTCTCAACCGGTATATAATCCCTCGGTCTAGGGATAAAAGTAAACCGATTCTCATCAAAAATTGCGTCTCTCGATTCTATTATTGTATTCACATTGATATAATCATTAGGTTCGACTACATAGAACCGATATGCCTTGCTATGAGGCGCATAACCCACAAAGATGCACTCAATGCCTCTTTCGCCTAACTTTTTCCGTTTAGGTTCAGGGGCTTTAACAACTGCCCTACACCCCCACACTTTCAGATAATTCAAATTAGGGGCTCGTTTTTTCCACAACTCATATGGGATTATTTTATTTCTTTTGTTTGGAACTCTATTCAATATATGACAGGCTGTTAACATAGCCTCAACCCAAAAACCATCGCTGAGACCGGAATAAGATAACATGGAATTAACCATCTCAGTTAGAGTCCGGTTTTAGCTTTCAGCCACGCCATTCTGTTGTGGCGTATATGGTGCAGTTATTTCATGTATTATTCCTGTGGTTTCAAAATATTTAGGATCGTAGTACTCCCCACCATGGTCCGACCTTAAACGTTTGAGGAAGGTTTCACAGTGTAACTCAGTTTCTGCTTTATATGCTTTAAATCTATCAAGCGAGTCATCTTTGTTACTTATCAAATATACATAACAAAATCTTGAACTGTCATTGATAAATGTAACGAAGTAATTCTTTCCACCTAAACTCGGTGTGCGCTTGAAATCACATAAATCACTATGTACTAGGTCAAGTAAATTAGCCTCTCTTTGCACTAAAGGAAATGGTAATTTCGTTATCTTTGTTAGCATGCACGTTTTGCATTTGTCATCAACTTTATCTATGTGAGGAATCAACAAAGAATTAACCATTTCATGTAATCTACGAAAATTCACATGACCTAGTCTTTGATGCCATAAAAACGACGAGTCAAGCATATAAATAGAACTTTCAATTTTATTATCAATGTTCATTTTGAACATACCATTACATAAGTACCCTTTGCCTACAAAAACTCCACCCTTAGACAAAATAAACTTGTCGGCATCGAAGACCAACTTGAACCCAAACCTATTTACCAGGCCACCGGACACGAGGTTGTTCGTAGTGTCAGGGGCGAAGCATACATTGGTTAAAGTAAGGGTTTTTCCAGACGTGAAAAGTAAGTCAACTTTTCCCTTTCCTTTAACCGGTACCGATGCCCCATATCCCATGACCAACTCAGTTCCGTTGTCCATGGGCTCAAAAGTCATGAAGAACCCCTTGTCCTTACACACATGTCTTGTGGCCCCCGAGGCAATCCACCAAGAGTTATCACTCTCTACTAGATTGACTTCCGATATCATCGCCACGAACCTGTCGTTCGAATTTTTGGCGCGATGATCAAGCCCCTTGCCTTTATTCTTTTTAAGGCGGTAACAGTCTTTACGTAAATGACCGGGCTTCTGACACTCCCAACAGACCACTTTCGGCCTCTTGTCATTCTTCTTCTTTTGGAAGTGTCCGGTTCTCTTGGGTCCCTTGCTCGATTGGCCTTCTTCTGTGGCGTTGATTTTACCAACATCACTAGGGCGGTCTTTGTTGTCATCCTGTACCTTGTAACCTTCCTCAACACGTAAACGGTTAGCCAATTCCTCAATTGACATATCCTCCTTCTTGTGTTTAAGACTTTTCTTAACATCTTTCCAAGAAGGAAGAAGTTTGTCAATTAATGAAGAAACAACAATTGTATCGTCCATGTTCATATTATGTTGTTTGAAATTATTTAATATTCGTTTGATTTCATGGAATTGCTCCATGATAGGATGATCATCAACCATCTTATAACTGTTAAATTGACTAACCAGGAACTTTTTACTTGTAGCATCCTCGGCCATGTAGCGTTCCTCAAGTGCGTCCCATAGATCTTTCGCGGTCGCCATGTTCGAGTAAATGTCAAATAGGGCATCAGTCATCCCATTTAGAATATGCGCTCTGCAGATATAGTCATCGCTCTCCCACTTCAGTCTGGCCCTCTGCTCGGCCAACGTTTCTTCCTCCTCAGAGACGGGGGATGGACATGGTGTATTCGGGACGTACACCACGTTCAGCGTCGTAATGAGGAAGTACATCTTCCTCTGCCATCGGAGGAAGCCTCCGCCATCAAATCGGTCCAACTTCACAAAGTTGGCTGTCATTTCCCTTAGTGATGAAACCATATCCCAAATCAGAAATTAAACCTTAAGATTGTTAGAACAAATTGTCAAAATACTTGCAACTAGGTAACCGAGAGATCTCAGGTGTTGAGGCCGTATAATCACTTTCCATAAGGTTTATTTCGCTGTACCAAATACCTTCAGGGATACAACAACAACCAAAATGAAGTGAGAATGTGTAAAGGGAGAGAAAGATCGAGATGTGCAGAGATTGGAGTTTTTGTTCAAGAACACAACAACAAGAACACTTTGAATGCAAAGATCTTTTCACTCTTGTTTTCTCTTGTGTTTTTCATTCATCATTATTAATCATCAAAGAAGGAGGATATATATATGTATAAAGGAAAGGAGACGTCCCAAGAGAAGAGCCACAAAAGATATAACGAAACAGTGAAAAAACCGCACAGACAAACCGTCAAAACCGACCTATGTGTCGAAGCTGTGTGTTGACACATAGGTCGACACACGGGGTACTGTAGATCTGTGTGTCGACACACATTTCCAATGTGTCGACACACAGATTTCCTCCGTGCGCTTCTGTAAAGGGCAGTGTGTCGACACATGGGCCATGTGTGTCGACACACAGCTATTTCTCCATCGTTCTGTAGGATTGTGTGTCGACACACATGGCCCATGTGTTGACACACACCCCCAACATGCTCTCAACAATCAAACAAGTATCGAGACAATCTCAAATACATCTTATACATACATAAACAACATTTAATATATGCATACGCATTATACAACACATATTTTGAAAATACACCAACATTTCTATAAGTGTATAATTTAGGAGGCTTATGTAGGGACCTCAGGACAATTTATTTTTAGCTCCAAATGTGACAAATCTGATTGTTATCTTATTATAACAATTGAACATCATTTAATAAAACTTAATTGCAATAAATAAGTTTACTGCACTCTAAAAACAAATGTATTTACACATTAAATCTCCCTGTAAAAGTTTACTCATAATTGACCCCTCTAATAAATGTTTATGAGAAAAACAACTTAAACTACTATTGTCATTCTTTCTCATCTTTCCTTCTTAGTTCTCATTTGACCCCTTTTTGAATAATTCACTAACACAGATAAATAAATTTATATTGATTCAGAATGTCCAACATAAGGAGTGCTTTGGCTAAAGTCTCGAGAATCATCTAAAAACTTGTGAATTAACTAAGGGGACATTTCACGAAGTAGATTCCCGATAAAACATCTATCCCTGCCACAGTTCATGCGATTGCCCAACGAACAAAAGACCCCGGTTATTGCCTATAACCTCGTCATTTTAGTGCATTAAAGCAACCAACACTCCATGCACGAGTCTAGACCATTTTATGGATTTAGAGTCATTGTATGAACAAAATATAAGTCGCTCAATTCTGATAGTAGTACAGATTCGAACAAATAACGTGGTCCTGTTTAGTATGATAATCTCATTGTAACACACCAACATGACATCCTGGATCGCTTACCACATAACCAAGACAAACTATCTAAATGTCATGTTATAGTCTTAGCAGACAAGTAGCCCAAACTCATCATTGAATACGAACTGATTATTAAATAACGTTTATATCCATTATTTAGTCCGTCTATGAAACAATCTCAATAATCCACTAAAAATAGATATCCTAAATGTCGTTTAGGGACTTCATCCATCTCATGGTACATGCTTTGACAGAGAATAACATCACATGCATAAATACTCATTAATAATATCGAAATTAGATGATAATGCTAAGCAATTTTTATTGACTAATAAAAAGGTTTACATAAATTGGGTTTCCTAAGACACCAGCTCTAACAATCTCCCACTTGTCCTAGACCCAATTTGCCATACAATGCATTCCCATTGTATCTAAATGTGACTCAAATAACTTTTGAGTTAATGTTTTTGTAAAAGGATCTGCTAAGTTGCTTGAGGTATCTATTTTCAGAATTTCAATCTCCTCTTTCTTCACATAGTCCTGATTGAGGTGATATTTTCTTTCGATTAGTGATCGATTATGCTTCTTTACTTCCTTTAGCCACCACACCTGAATTGTCACAATAAATTACTACAGGTGTAAGCCCCTCCTTTATAACCTCAAGATCCATAAGGAGCTTACCCTCCTTTATAACCTCAAGATCCATAAGGAACTTCCTAAGCTAACAAGCCTCATTGGCAGCTTCCGAAACTGCTGCATATTCGGCTTCCATGGTGGAGTCAGCAATACAAGTTTGCTTAACACTCCTCCAACTTATGGCTCCACCACTAAGGGTATAGATGTAGCCAGGTGGGGAACGTCTAGCATTTAAATTTGATTGAAAAATCCAAATCAAAATAGTTCATTAGAATAAGCTCCTCACCAGGAAAAACCAACATATAATCTCTAGTCCTTCTTAAGTACATTAAAATATGCTTCACAGCCATTTAGTGCATATCAACTAGATTAGACTGATACCTACTCACCATACCAACGGAAAAACAGATATCAGGTCTACGACGTAACATAGCATACATAAAGCTTCCCACAGTTGAAGCATATGGAACATTCCTCATGTGTTCTTTATCTTGAGGTGTCGAAGGACACTGTTCTAAAGAGAGAGGTAGTCCATGCTTAAAGGGAAACAAACCCTTCTTGGAGTCCGCCATGTTAAACTTAGACAACATCTTGTCTATATAGGAAGCCTGAGATAAACCCAGCATCCTATTTTTACGATCCTGCAGAAGCTTAATCCTATGAATATAGCTGGCTTCACCTAGGTCTTTCATGTCAATCTGACTTGAAAGCCAAATCTTAACAGTTGATAAGACACCCACGTCATTCCCAATGAGTAGGATATCATCCACATACAATACAAAGAAAGTCATTACTTTCTCTATGTTGTGTTTGTATACACACGGCTCATCAACTAATTGAATAAAACCATAGGACTTGATCACTTCATTGAATTTCTTATTCCATGAGTGAGGTGCTTGTTCAAGTCCATAAATAGATCTTTCAGCTTGCATACAATATGCTCTTGATTCTTACCAATGAACTTGTTTGGTTGCACCATATAGATATCTTCATCAAGATTGCGATTCAAAAAGGCTGTCCTAACATCCATTTGCCATATCTTATAATCAAAATGAGCTGCAATGGAGAAGAGTATCCTAATGGACTCAAGTATAGATACTAGTGAGAAGGTCTCGTCATAATTGATGCCTTCCTTTTGAGTATAACCCTTAGCAACCAGCCTTGCTTTGAAGGTCTCTACCTTTCCGTCCACTCCTCTCTTTCTCTTGTAGAACAATTTACAACCTATCAGTTTAATGCCAAGTGGCACCTCTACAAGATTCCAGACTTTATAAGAGTACATAGATTTAATTTCTACTTTCATTGCTAAGAGCCATTGGTCAGCATCCTTGTCCCTCAGTGCTTCATCATAAGTAAAAGGATCATATACATCTTCTAACTCAACCATTAAGGGACCAGCCATGTATCTGTCAGGTTGCTTGACAATCTTCCCACTATGACGAGGTTCCCATGCATTAGGGTTTATCTCAGAATGACCCACAAGTGCATCTAATACGCCTATTTCATTCTGAGATATATCAAACTGTTTAGAAGTAGGGTCTTTCTCAATTAACTCCTCCAACACTATTTGACTTTTACTTTCGTAGTCCATCATAAAATCCTAAAAACATTTGGCATTTGCACTCACAAACACCTTTTGGTCTGAAAACTATAGAACAGACCACATTTTGTACCCATAAGGTAGCCAACAAATACACGTACTTCTGATTTAGACTCCAACTTGTCTGGGTTCTTTTTCAACACATGTGCTGGACATCCCCAAATACTAATATATCCTAAACCAGGGTTACGCCTGGTCCATAACTTCATAGGTGTTTTAGGAACCGATTTTGTGGGAACCAAATTTAGAACATACACCACTGTTTCTAAGGCATAACCCCATAAAGAGATCGGTAAAGCAGCATGACTCATCATGGACCTTACCATCTCCAAAAGCGTTCTATTTCTTCTTTCTGCAACGCCCTTCTGCTGCAGCTAGTGGTGAACAAAAATTGGTCCGGATCGGACCATGTGTTTCGATCACGGACCAGACCGAACTTAGTGAAGTTCGTTCTGGTCCATAGTCCATATTTTATTGAATATTCGGTCTTCGGTTCAGTCCGGTCCAAAACCAAAAAACCCCGAGGACCGGACCGAAGACCTATAAAATATTTTTTTGGTTAAATGATAAAAGTATTTAATATTATTTCAGTTTAAATTTTAATTATAATTTTTTAATTCCAATATTACATTAACTATATTTATTAATTAATTTAATTATTTTGCATTTAGTCATGTACCTATCTATTATAGCAATGATGAGCCCTATGCCGAAAACTTCTTAATGTATCTTAACCTTGCATTTTCAACAGCAGCAACATGTGTCAGTCTCTTCATCTCCCCTCAACTGCCTAAATTTGAATATTAATGTCAGAAACTGTTCAATTTCTTAACTATAATTATAAAAAATCAAACCTAAATTAACCACACCACACCAGTATCTAAAGGAACAAATAAATTAGGGAAATCACCCTCTTTAGACCCCATTCACCTTATATAGATATTTTTGGACAAAATTGCCCCTCCCTCTTCAAAACCCCACCTGTGTACTCTCCCTCACCCCTTCTCTCTCCTCATTTAATGCAAAGCAGGCAAAAGGACACTTTTTGACTTTTTCCCTTCTTTCTTTCCATTTTTTTCCGACCCATTTGTCTTCCTTCTCTTATATCTCATTCTCTCTCTTTTTTTTTGAACAGAGATATCTCATTCTCTCTCCTTTCTTCTTCTTCTATTATTTTCGAATTTTTTTGTCAAAAAAAAAATATTAATTTTGAATTTTCAAGCTCCATTCTCAGCGTCATGCGTGTTTCCTCGTCCTACTTGGGCCCTTGGGTAGTTGTTTGTGGTGGCTTTGGAAGAAGAAGAAAGCTTTGTAAGAATGGGCTTGAAGCATTGTGGCATTGCGGTAGGTTCAAGGTTGAGTCATTACACATTTCACGGTTGGTAATATGATCATTTCATGCATTGGTTGTTAATGGGTCTCTATCATATGAGATTGGTGTGTTATAAGTCATTTATGGCGCATGATTGGTATAAATGGTGTATTATAATTTTCTTTTGGTATGTTTCAACTCATTAATGGTGTATAATTGGTTTTAATGGTGTGAAATCAACTTGTTTAGGTGTGTTTCAAGTAAATAGTGGTGTATGATCAATCATACACCGTACATGATAGGTTTTAGTGGTGTGAAATCAACTTATTTAGGCGTGTTTCAAGTCATTAATGGTGTATAATTAATCACACACTGTGTATGATAAGTTTTAATCGTGTAAAATCAACTTAAACAAGTTATGTTTCAAGTAATTATTGGTGTATGATACGTTATAATGGTGCAAAATGAACTTATTTAGGTATGTTTCAAGTAATTAGTGGTAAATGACTTATCATACATGATGTATGAGGGGTTTTAATGGTATAAAATCAACTTTTGTACGTTTTTTTCAAGTAATTAGTGGTATAATGGTGTGAAATCAACTTATATAGTTATGTATCAAGTAATTATTGGTGTATGATGAATCATACACTGTGTATGATGCGTTATAATGGTGTAAAATGAACTTATTTAGGTATGTTTCAAGTAATTAGTGGTAAATGACTTATCATACACGATGTATGATAGGTTTTAATGGTATAAAATCAACTTTTGCAGGTTTTTTTTCAAGTAATTAGTGGTATAATGGTGTGAAATCAACTTATATAGTTATGTTTCAAGTAATTATTGGTGTATGATGAATCATACACAGTGTATGATGCATTATAATGGTGTAAAATGAACTTATTTTGGTATGTTTCAAGTAATTAGTGGTAAATGACTTATCATACGTGATGTATGATAGGTTTTAATGGTATAAAATCAACTTTTGCAGGTTTTTTTCAAGTAATTAGTGGTATAATGGAGTGAAATCAACTTACATAATTATGTGTCAAGTAATTATTGGTATATGATGAATCATACACTGTGTATGATGCGTTATAATGGTGTAAAATAAACTTATTTAGGTATGTTTCGAGTAATTAGTGGTAAATGACTTATCATACACGATGTATGATAGATTTTAATGGTATAAAATCAACTTTTACAGTTTTTTTCAAGTAATTAGTGCACAATGGTGTGAAATCAACTTATATAGTTATGTATCAAGTAATTATTGGCGTATGACGAATCATACACTCTGTATGATGCGTTATAATGGTATAAAATGAACTTATTTAGGTATGTTTCAAGTAATTAGTGGTAAATGACTTATCATACACGATGTATGATAGGTTTTAATGGTATAAAATTAATCTTTACAGGTTTTTTTCAAGTAATTAGTGGTATAATGGCGTGAAATCAACTTATACAAATATGTTTCAAGTAATTATTGGTGTATGATAAATCATACACTGTGTATGATACGTTATAATGGTGTAAAATGAACTTATTTAGGTATGTTTCAAGTAATTAGTGGTAAATGACTTGTCACACATGATGTATGATAGGTTTTAATGGTATAAAATCAACCTTTGCAGGTTTTTTTAAGCAATTAGTGGTATAATGGTGTGAAATCAACTTATATAGTTTTGTTTCAAGTAATTATTGATGTATGATGAATCATACACTGTATATGATGCGTTATAATGATGTAAAATGAACTTATTTAGGTATGTTTCAAATAATTAGTGGTAAATGACTTATCATACACGATATATGATAAGTTTTAATGGTATAAAATTAACTTTTGCATGTTTTTTTTTCAAGTAATTAGTGGTATAATGGTGTGAAATCAACATATATAGTTATGTTTCAAGTAATTGTTGGTGTATGATGAATCATACACTGTGTATTATGCGTTATAATGGTGTAAAATGAACTTATTTAGGTATGTTTCAAGTAATTAGTGGTAAATGACTTATCATACGCGATGTATGATAGGTTTTAATGGTATAAAATCAACTTTTGCAGGTTTTTTTCAAGTAATTAGTGGTATAATGGAGTGAAATCAACTTACATAGTTATGTGTCAAGTAATTGTTGGTGTATGATAAATCATACACTGTGTATGATGCGTTATAATAGTGTAAAATGAACTTATTTAGGTATGTTTCAAGTAATTAGTGGTAAATGACTTATCATACGCGATGTATGATAGATTTTAATGGTATAAAATCAACTTTTACAGTTTTTTTTCAAGTAATTAGTGGTATAATAGTGTGAAATCAACTTATATAGTTATGTTTCAAGTAATTATTGGGGTATGATGAATCATACACTATGTATGATGCGTTATACTGGTGTAAAATGAACTTAGTTAGGTATGTTTCAAGTAATTAGTGGCAAACGACTTATCATACACGATGTATGATAGGTTTTAATGGTATAAAATCTACTTTTGCAGTTTTTTTCAAGTAATTAGTGGTATAATGGTGTGAAATCAACTTATATAGTTATGTCTCAAGTAATTATGGGTGTATGATGAATCATACACAGTGTATGATGCGTTATAATGGTGTAAAATGAACTTATTTAGGTATGCTTCAAGTAATTAGTGGTAAATGACTTATCTTACACGATGTATGATAGGTTTTAATGGTATAAAATTAACTTTTGCGGGTTTTTTTCAAATAATTGGTGGTATAATGGCATGAAGTGACTGGTATTCGTTGTGAAATGCAGATATTTGATGGGAAAGATGGTAGGCCAAAGTACCCAAGGAGATTGGTGATATTACCCCCTTTCCTGTAGAACTCAAGCTCCCAGTTCATCACTTCATTTCCCACTCTAAACGTGTTTGGAGAAGAATTAGCTTTGCGTTTACATTTTTCTCGGTCTTTTTGTCCGAGCTTATTGCTGTTTGATTGATCAAGAACCCATCTGAAAGTTATCATTGAATCAAGTTGATCTTTTTGTTTATTAATTGTTTATCTGCTAGATACGAATTAAATTGGGTTTCACTTTAATTTTTCTGTGCATGTTGCTATGATCGTGGGATCATTATTCTTACAAGGATTTTCCTTCTTTTTACACCAAAAAAGTAGAGATATAGTTTGGTGGTGGACCAAAAAGGTTCCGCAGTTACCATGTGGGGTTGAGATGGTATTTGCTGCTTTGTAAGCTTTCTGCCATAAATGTGTGTAATTCCGTAGCAACAATCTTGTCTTCATTGAGGGGAAAATTGACACTCTCTCATCAAAAGAAAACATGTTTTGTCATGATAGGAAAACTTGGGAGTCATGAGCAAAGATGCTTGATTTATTTAAATAAACTTACAAATATTTTGAAATAAAGGAGTAAATAATATTTCGTTTTAGGGTTGGGCGCTCTTTGGAAATAACCTCTTTATAGGGCAGCATCTTATAGAGATAAAATTGTTTATATTTTACTTATCTTAGACTTTATCATGATAGAAAGCTCAATGAGGTACTGGGTGGTTGCAGTACGTGGAGTAAATAACGGATATTGTAAGTACTAAAATATGAGCAGCTTTGTACAAGTGCATATGCATTATGATGATGGCATGGGGATTTGAATCTCTTTTACTAGTACTTGTGCATTACAGTAAAGAGATCACCTTTTTATACCACTAATTAATTAAAAAAAAAAAACCTGCAAAAGTTAATTTTATACCATTAAAACCTATCATCCATCGTATATGATAAGTCATTTACCACCAATTACTTGAAACACACCGATATAAGCTCATTTTACACCATTATAACCCATCATACACCGTGTATGATTCATCATACACCAATAATTACTTGAAACATAACTATATAAGTTGATTTCACACCATTACACCACTAATTACTTGAAAAAAACATGCAAAAGTTTGTTTTATACCATTGAAACCTATCATACATCGTGTATGATAAGTCATTTACTACTAATTACTTGAAACATACATAAATAAGTTCATTTTAAACCATTATAATGCATCATACACAATGTATGATTCATCATACTCCAATAATTACTTGAAACATAACTATATAAGTTGATTTCACACCCTTACACCACTAATTACTTGAAAAAAACCTGCAAATGTTGATTTTATACCATTAAAACCTATCATACATCGTGTATGATAAGTCATTTACCACTAATTACTTGAAATATACCTAAATAAGTTCATTTTACACCATTATAACGCATCATACACAGTGTATGATTCATCATACAGCAATAATTACTTGAAACATAACTATATAAGTTGATTTCACACCATTACACCACTAATTACTTGAAAAAACATGCAAAAGTTGATTTTATACCATTAAAACCTATCATACATCGTGTATGATATGTCAATTACCACTAATTACATGAAACATACCTAAATAAGTTTGTTTTACTCAATTATAATGCATCTAACACAGTGTATGATTCATCATACACTAATAATTACTTGAAACATAAATATATAAGTTGATTTCACAAGATTATACCACTAATTACTTGAAAAAAATAAGCAAAAGTTGATTTTATACCATTAAAACCTATCATACACCGTGTATGATAAGTCATTTACATCTAAAACTCCAAACATACCTATATGAGCTCATTTTACACCATTATAACCCATCATACACAGTGTATGATTCATCATACACCAATAATTACTTGAAACAAAACTATATAAGTTGATTTCACACCATTATAATACTAATTACATGAAAAAAAACTGTAAAAGTTGATTTTATACCATTAAAACCTATCATACATCGTGTATGATAAGTCATTTACCACTAATTATTTGAAACATACCTAAATAAGTTCACTTTACACCATTATAACGAATCATACACAATGTACGATTCATCACACACCAATAATTACTTGAAACGGAACTATATAAGTTGATTTCACACCATTATACCACTAATTACTTAAAAAAACTGTAAAAGTTAATTTTATACCATTAAAACCTATCATACATCGTATATGATAAGTCATTTACCACTAATTACTTGAAACATACCTAAATAAGTTCATTTCACACAATCATAACGCATCATACACTGTGTATGATTCATCATACACCAATAATTACTTGAAACATAATTATATAAGTTGATTTCACACCATTATACCACTAATTACTTAAAAAAAAACCTGCAAAAGTTGACTTTATACCATTAAAACCTATCATACATTGTATATGATAAGCCATTGCGACTCATTACTCGAAACACACCTATATAAGCTCATTTTACATCATTATAACCCATCATACACTGTGTGTGATTCATCATACACCAATAATTACCTGAAACATAACTATATAAGTTGATTTCACACCATTATACCACCAATTACAAGAAAAAAACCTGCAAAAGTTGATTTTATACAATTAAAAGCTATCATACATCGTGTATTATAAGTCGTTTACCACTAATTACACGAAACATGCCTAAATAAGTTCATTTTATATCATTATAACGCATCATACAAAGTGTATGACTCATCATACACCAATAATTACTTGAAACGTAACTATATAAGTTGATTTCACACCATTATACCACCAATTACTTAAAAAAACTGCAAAAGTTAATTTTATACTATTAAAACCTATCATATATCGTGTATGATAAGTCATTTACCACTAATTACTCGAAACATACCTAAATATGTTCATTTTACACAATTATAACGCATCATACACAGTGTATGATTCATCATACACTAATAATTACTTGAAACATAACTATATAAGTTGATTTCACACCATTATACCACTAATTACTTGAAAAAAAACCTGCAAAAGTTGACTTTATACCATTAAAACCTATCATACATAGTATATGATAAGCTATTACAGCTAATTACTTGAAACACACCTATATAAGCTCATTTTACATCATTATAAACCATCATACACTGTGTATGATTCATTATACACCAATAATTACTTGAAACATAACTATATAAGTTGATTTCACACCATTATACCACCAATTACATGAAAAAAACTCTGCAAAAGTTGATTTTATACAATTAAAACCTATCATACATCGTGTATTATAAGTCATTTACCACTAATTACTTGAAACATGCCTAAATAAGTTCATTTTACACCATTATAATGCATCATACACCGTGTATGATTCATCATACGCCAATAATTCCTTGAAACATAACCATATAAGTTGATTTCACACCATTATACCACTAATTACTCGAAAAAAAACTGCAAAAGTTAATTTTATACCATTAAAACCTATCATACATCGTTCATGATAAGTCATTTACCACTAATTACTTGAAAAAGACCTAAATAAGATCATTTTACACCATTATAACGCATCATACACCGTGTATGATTCATTGTACACCAATAATTACTTGAAACATAACTTGTTTAAGTTGATTTCACACCATTATACCACTAATTACATGAAAAAACACCTACAAAGGTTGATTTTATACCATTAAAACCTATCATACATCGTGTATGATAAGTCATTTACCGCTAATTACTTGAAACATACCTAAATAAGTTCATTTTACACTATTATAACGCATCATACACAGTGTATGATTCATCATACACCAATAATTACTTGAAACATAACTATATAAGTTGATTTCACACCATTATACCACTAATTACTTGAAAAAAACTGCAAATGTTAATTTTATGCCATTAAAACCTATCATACATTGTGTATGATAAGTCATTTACCACAAATTACTTAAAACATACCTAAATAAGATCATTTTACACCATTATAACGCATCATACACAGTGTATGATTCATCATACAGCAATAATTACTTGAAACATAACTATATAAATTGATTTCACACCATTACACCACTAAATACTTGAAAAAACATGCAAAAGTTGATTTTATACCATTAAAACCTATCATACATCGTGTATGATATGTCATTTACCACTAATTACTTGGAATATACCTAAATAAGTTCGTTTTACTCAATTATAATGCATCATACATAGTGTATGATTCATCATACACTAATAATTACTTGAAGCATAACTATATAAGTTGATTTCACAAGATTATACCCCTAATTACTTGAAAAAAACCAGCAAAAGTTGATTTTATACCATTAAAACCTATCATACATCGTGTATGATATGTCATTTACCACTAATTACTTGAAATATACCTAAATAAGTTCGTTTTACTCAATTATAATGCATCATACACTGTGTATGATTCATCATACACTAATAATTACTTGAAGCATAACTATATAAGTTGATTTCACAAGATTGTACCACTAATTACTTGAAAAAAACCAGCAAAAGTTGATTTTATACCATTAAAACCTATCATACACCGTGTATGATAAGTCATTTACAACTAATTACTTGAAACATACCTATATAAGCTCATTTTACACTATTATAACCCATCATACACCGTGTATGATTCATCATACAACAATAATTACTTGAAACATAACTATATAACTTGATTTCACACCATTATTCCACTAATTACTTTAAAAAACTGCAAAAGTTGATTTTATGCAGTTGAAACCTATCATACATCGTGTATTATAAGTCATTTAACACTAATTACTTGAAACATGCCTAAATAAGTTCATTTTACACCATTATAACGTAGCATACACAGTGTATGATTCATCATACGCCAATAATTATTTGAAACATAACTATATAAGTTGATTTCACACCATTATACCACTAATTACTTAAAAAAACTGCAAAAGTTGATTTTGTACCATTAAAACCTATCATACATCGTGTATAATAAGTCATTTACCACTAATTACTTGAAACATACCTAAATAAGTTCATTTTACACCATTATAACGCAGCATACACAGTGTATGATTCATCATACGCTAATAATTATTTGAAACATAACTATATAAGTTGATTTCACACCATTATACCACTAATTACTTGAAAAAAAAACCTGCAAAAGTTTACTTTATACCATTAGAACCTATCATACATCGTATATGATAAGCCATTACCACTAATTGCTTGAAACACACCTATATAAGCTCATTTTACATTATTATAACCCATGATACACTGTGTATGATTCATCATACACGAATAATTACTTGAAACATAACTATACAAGTTGATTTCAAAAGATTATACCACTAATTACTTGAAAAAAAACCAGCAAAAGTTGATTTTATACCACTAAAACCTATCACACACCGTGTATGATAAGTCATTTACAACTAATTACTTGAAACATACCTATATGAGCTCATTTTACACTATTATAACCCATCATACACCGTGTATGATTCATCATACACCAATAATTACTTGAAACGTAACTATATAACTTGATTTCACACCATTATACCACTAATTACTTAAAAAAACTGCAAAAGTTGATTTTGTACCATTAAAACCTATCATACATCGTGTATGATAAGTCATTTACCACTAATTACTTGAAACATACCTAAATAAGTTCATTTTACACAATTATAACGCATCATACACAGTGTATGATTCATCAT